>LPNX010950017.1:141042-151060 GCA_001517045.1 Pseudotsuga menziesii | reverse complement strand
CCATAAAACCCCTAACTCATAATATTTTAATATATCTTATATTTTTGTAGTACATCTCTTAGGAGGCCCATTTTTGACCTCAAATTCTCTCTAATGTCACATCTATTGATTGTTGTGGATTTCAATATAGTAATCTTAGTTGATCCTTATCAAAATTTTCACAACATCAAGTTGCCTCTTGTTCCTCAAACCTACAGATTTCTGGTGATTTCGATCATTTTAAGTCAAGTTCAACCCATCATTTCTAGCATCTTTCTGATTTGACTACCGATGATCTCCAGTTTTTTTTATCAAAGGGGAATGCTGGAATGCCTCTCAACTACTGCTGGGGATTCCAAAGCATGCCTCTCAACTACTACTGGGGGTTCCAAATCATTCCCTACAAGGGGGTGAATGGTGGGGCCAAATTGATTAAAAAATCTTTGAAAAGTGTGTGTGTACATTGCTTATTAATCTTTCTAAGGATAAATTCAAATTTCTGTCCTATATACAGTTTATATCATGTCAGATGGTTATGCATGGATGTTTGGGTTCACCTATTTGAATTTCAAATTGTCTAATTATTTGTACTATAGCATATGTTTATGTCAGATGGTGATGCATGGATGTTTGGTTTCACCTATTTGAATTTCAAATTGTGTATAATTGTTTGTACTATAGCATATGTTTATGTCAGATGGTGATGCATGGATGTTTGGTTTCACCTATTTGAATTTCAAATTGTGTATAATTGTTTGTACTATAGCATATATTTTTGACTAATTATGTTTCATTCCTTTAAAAGTACTATATTTTTGTTATTATCTATATTTTTTTGTATTCTTAAGGGTGGGGTGAGGATCTGCTCTAGCCTGACTTTGTCGTCCAGTTTTCTACACTCTAAAATTTATGAGGTCTCTGCAACCATCAATTCTTGACATATTTTTATGCCTTAGCATTTAATTTTTGAGGCAACATTTGATTAAGCTTTTGCATTTTTAATTATTTTTGTTTGCAATAATGAAATTTTAGAATTAAACAATGACAACTGCAAATTCCTAAGACTAGTACTTTGAGACAATAGCGTAACATTATAATGCGTGTCACTACACTAAAATTTATAGAAGATTTACAATTACAAGTTTACAAATTCAATACAAAAATTAAAATGTAACAAAATGCTGACTGTGCTTTGTTCACTGTTGAAGGTTGTGGCCTGTAGAATTTCACTCTGCTCTGGCCATTGTTGTAACATGTACCTTGTATATTGTTGTTATTATGAAATGATACTAGTTATGAGTAGTACTAAAACTGTGGTTTGGTCTCTGAGAAAAACCCTGATAAAAAATTAAAATTAAAACCATGATTTGTGGTCTAGTCATTGGTCTGAGACTAAGGTTGTAGCCTATAGGCCTAAGCTGCTGCTGTTGAAGTCTTTAACCTTGTGACTTGTAGCTACTAGAGGCCATTGTCAAACCCTTCAAATTTCATACTTGTAGCAAGTGTTTTCAAACCCTATGGGCCTATAGCCTTGACATTGGGTATGTGAAGAGAGGGAATGCAGTGTGATTCAACTTTGGGTCTATAACTTTGTGCGAAGAATGGATGGGAGCGTTTCTTTTGTGTGATGAACAATGGAATGCTTAGAGGAATGAATGTGTCTTTGAGAGGTGAGAGCTTAGAGAATGGAATGCTACATGGCTGGAGGAAGAATGGAATGCATCAAGTCATATCAGACTTAGGATTTAATAATGAATTTATTCAAATTCAAGTTCATCTTGAAGTTTACCTAAAATTTCAGCGAACTTCAACAAGTTTATTTGTAATTGCTTGAAGTTTGGCGAATTTCGAACTTGAACCTTGAAATTCACCAAACCTAGTGACTTTGTGTACAATACATACTTTTTAAGTTTTTTCATTCTCATTCACAATGGTTTCAATTGTCAGAATACATTGTATGACATGGATTAAGATGCAGTCTATTTTATGAAACAAGAGATTGTGTTAGATGCACATGTTTTAAGTAGTTCTTTTTTAACATTACTACTTCTAGTACCTTAGATGCTTAAGTCGAAGCTAGTCAAGTTGTTGCCAATTTGAGATATGGGTAAAATATGGAAGTGTAACAAATTGATATTTATTTTTGTATGATTCTATTAGTTTAGCCAATTGTCATAAATAAATTACCACTTCTATCTATAACGAAACATCCAGGTGCCACAGTCAAGGATGTAATTTGTCCAATCAACCAACTTTCTCACAAACATAGCTTATGCACAAGATGCTGGAATTGATGGCTTAGAACAGAAGTACACTAAGCTAACTCAATGCACATATCCCTTTTAAATCAATACAAACCAGAATATAGTCATAAGGGAATAGGTCTAGTTTTTATTAATCATAATATAATACATGTACAGAATACAGTATGTGCTTGAAATTTGAATGCTCCAGTCATCTCTAAAGTCAACTTGCTAGTACTAACAACTTTTAAATCATTGGCTAATTTGATGCTAGTGGTTGCCATGCTATTTATTCCCTACACTGGATGATTGTCCAATGTCCTCAAACTCTTCAGTTCCCTACACATTGATTCATCATGTATTTTTGTCTCTTCAGTTTCACATAGTGATTCAGATTTGTCCCTAATGGTTCATCTTCCCTAATGTGATATTTGATCTTCCTTTAGTGTGTTGACTGGAATGCACACTTTCTATGCTTCTCATGTGCATTTTCTATCATTCTTGTACTAATGCTATCATCCTCACTTTGCTTTGATCTTCATGAGCTTTAACTTCTGCTCCTGAACTACCATGATTTTCTCTTGTCATGCCCGCACTTTAATTCTTGTTGTGCTTGGATTCTGTCATTGACTTTGTTTGATCATGCTTTCCTCTCTTTGTTGCCTGTGGTGCTTTTTATGATGTCACAGTTTCCTCTTGTGCTTTCTTGGTGTGTTCCCATACTTAATATTTTCATGGATGCTCCATCACTGGGCTACTGGTCTCTTTTCACTGAAGATCATGTTAGTGGTCAAGGATAGCCTTTGGATATTTAAATAGTATGGACTTTGTCCCTGACTTTGATAGACATTATTATGATCGAGTATTTGTTTCCTATTTTTCACCAGAAAGCCTATATTGTTGCTCTATATTGATGAATTTGGAATTTGACATGTCTTAAGATGCCTGTAAAACATGTATCTGAAATTTACTGGTGTCTCCCACTGATAATGAAAAATGAAATCTAGGATATATCTTCATATTCCAGGGCTTGAAATAAGATTCATTTGGAATTGTAATTTGTTTTTCTTATAGCCTAATTTAGAAAGAGATGTAATGGCAGGTTTTATTGGATCATGGCCTGGTTTTCCATAAAGGAGAATCAGCGATTTACATAAGACAATGATTTTGATTCAACATAATTTTAATAGCTAGATTGGATCATAATGATGAAGAATGGGAAGAGGTACTCATCACTAAATCTCTTTGGTAAGAGTATTTGTAGTATTTTTATTAGCTTTAGTTACAGGGAAAATTGTACATAGCTCTCAGGGATTAGTTTATCATAAATACTAGTTACTGGTAAGTTGTAATAGTAATAATTATGTAGTTTGTAGATTGATATCTATCATAAATTTGTTTGAATATCATCATTGTCAAGCAATAACAACTTCTTAAAGGGTGCTAGCTCAATGGTAGAGTGTCTGCCTAATTATAGGCAAGAGATTGGTGGTTTGATTCCTCCGTGCCCTATCATAAATTTGTGACTACAAAAATGACTAAATTTGCATATATACGACTATTAGTAGCTAATTTCCCGTATCTTAGTCGTATTTAGCTTAGTCATTAATATGTTAACATCTAGTAGTTTATTTAGTCGTATATTTGGTCATTAATGGTTGCAATCAGTGACTAAATCAGCGACTACATCAATGACTAACTCAGTGAATAAATCAATGACTAAATCCATGACTAAATCAATGACTAAATCGTTAACTATCAATGACTAAATCCATGACTATCAATGACTAAATCAATGACTAAATCGTTAACTATCAATGACTAAATCATTGACTATCAATGACTAAATCATTGTCTATCAATGACTAAATCAATGACTACTAAGTCAATCTATTAATGACTAGTGAAATACGACTAGCTATAAGATAGTGGAAATTTACTACTATTAGTCACCGACTCAAAAATAGTCGTTTATAGCCTGGTTTTAGTCATTAATTTCTCATTTTCTACTAGTGCCATGAAATAGTCAACTACCTTTCTTGTCTCATTCACCCAATCATTTAATTCTTCCAAAAATGGTTGAGTTAGTTAATGCATGGGGATGGGTAAGAGTATGGCACACATAAATTCAAATTGAAGAATTCATCAGATTTTGGAAAAAAAATTCTGACTTGTGGGGAAAGCAAAATGCTTGGGAAGGCATGCCCAAGCCATTACTCACCCATTACTTCCATTTTCCTTACCCATTTCTCCTTCACGTGGGCTTCTTGCATGCAACTGAAGCTTCCTGTGTGTTCATCCTTCATGTGGAAGTCATTTTCCTCATATTTGCATGCCCAGAAATTTGTTTTGGTATTGTTAAGCAAGTGGGCAAGAAATATTTATGTTTTTCCTACATTTTCATGAATTCTCCAATGGTTGGAAACCGTTTTTACCTTGCTAAGTGACCAAGAAGCTAGATTCACAATTTTGGGGTTTATTGCAGTTGTGTTGGCTCTCGTATTGCCATAGTCGCCTTCAGAAATGAGAAATACGATTTGGGTATTGTCAGAGGTCGATTTTGTCTCTATTGTGTCATTAAATGATTGTTGAGATTGTATTTCTCTCCTTGGTGTTTTTCTCCACTGTTTGCGAAGCTAAAAATCGATTTTGGCTCCTGGTGTTGTTTTAACCCACTTACCATTTCTTATTTTAGCTTCCAGGACGTTTTTGTCCATGCCCAACATTGTAATTATTGTGTATTGATTTTTTTTTTGGCCACGTTAGGGCCAAAACGTCCAAAGGATACGAATTGCTGATAGGGGGTTGTTTTCACCCACCTTGGCAATTCATTTTATGGCCGAACTATTTTCCTCAACCCAGAAATTGTGTATATTGCTGTGTATGCAATTGGTCTTTGGACCGTGTAGGAGTGGAAAGGACTCTGCTTGACAAACCTAATGTTTTGCAGGAGCCTCATAAACAGAGCTAGAGGGGTGGATCTCTTCTCTACACCACCCTGAATAGCACTGGAAGGGAAGTCATGGCCTAAGGGATTGTGCAGTAGAGAAGGGAATGATTCCTTGTGTTGGGTGTGTGTGGATGTCTTAGAAGTCAAGCTAGTTCTGGTGTAGGCATCCTCGGCTCTTCAGTGAGTCCACTAGCTTAGCAGACAATGCTTCCATCTCTCGATAACCTGATAAACCCAACTTGTTGGCTTGGTTATGTGTTGTTGTGTACCCTTGGCAATCTGATAAACCCAAACATAGCTTTGGCTTGACTGAGTTTTGACATATCTTTGGCTATGTGTGAGCTTGCTTAGTTTCCTTTTCCTTGGGGAATCATGCCCAGCTCGGGGGTGGCAGTGTTGCTGAGAGATTAAGGAGCACGCTGGCCTATGGTTGGGTGGAACGTTGCAGTGACATAGTTGGTTGCGGGACGAGCTTATTCATAAGATACGTATTATTGTCTATTTCATCTCTGTAGTTGTATTTATTGTTTAATGAAAATGATGAACATTCTAAATGCTTGAATGAAATGTAGTTTTCTTCTGTTGTATGATAAACAATTATGCATGTATGCATGTTCTAGTTCAAAGCATTCCAATTTTTATTATGTGTATGTTCATGGGGCTAGTTTCCTGGGTAGATAGTATGTCGGTAGCGTCTTCTTTGTCGGTCAAAGGGTTGGGGACGTTACACCTACAATGTAACCTAGATAAACTAAAGATGTATTTCCAAACCCACATTTGGAAATATTTAGGTACAATTGTTCCCATGCAAGTACATCCAATACTTGTTTTAAATGCTTGACATGCTCTTCCCAAGTTCGATTGAAAATCAAAATATCATCTAAGTAGACTATGACAAAGTCATCAATGAAGGGCCTAACTACATCATTCATCACCCTCATAAATGTTGCGGGTGCATTACAAATCCCAAAGGGAATTACCATCCATTCATACAATCCCTGTTTAGTTTTAAAAGCAGTATTCCAAATATCATTGTCATGAATACATATTTGATGATCGCCACTTCGTAAGTCTAACTTAGTGAAAAATATTGCATTCTTAAGATAATCTAAAAGATCATCAATTCAAGGAAGAGGATACATGTTCTTTATTGTGATTTTTTTCAATGCCCTGTAATCAACATACATATGTCATGTGCCATCTTTATTTGGCACCAAAGAAATTGGTGAACCACACAAAGACGAACTTGGTCAAATGTCCCCTCTTTCAACCAATTCCTAAACTTGTTTCTTTATCTTTGCATTCTCAATAATGGAAGAACTGTACATACCAATATTAGGAAGAGGTGCATCCTACTATAAATGAATTCATGTTACATGTCCCTTTTAGGAGGTAATCCTTTAGGTCCTTGAAACAAAATATCATAATCAAATATTACTTTTATCATGTCCTTTTTAATTTTTGGATAATAACCTTTAAAGGATTTAGTTTGTTCAACATCTTTTTCTTTTACTACCATAAGAACAAAGTTCTTACTTGCATTTGTTAACCTCTTCATTTTATTTTCAGAGACTAAAGAAATATTAGTTTTCATGTGATGTGCATGAATGATATATTCAATACCATCCTTAGTGAGTTGATACCTGTTATCTTTCTTGTAAAAGATAGCCTTCCTATCATACAAATATGGACTACCCAACATAATACCATAGATATCCAACGGAATTACATCTAGATCTACCTCATCAACAAATCCAAAAGTGATGGAAAACCTAAGTCTACATTGTTTTGTGACTTGTAATTGTGCATTATCACATATCCATCCAAGTAGATATGGTTTAGGGTGTAACTTAGTTTCCAACTATAATTTCTTAACAATTTATTTTGAAGTGAGGTTTGCTTGTGATCCACTATAAAAAGAGTATCAATTTTTGTATGTTTGGATATTACTCTAATATGAAATAACTCACTCCTCTTTCTTTCATCAATGACAAGTTCATTTCTTGAAACATAACAAAAAGGAATTTTACCTTGAATTCTTGTAACAACCACCTTAGTTTCATCTCCAAAATCTGATCCCAAATCATGTTGGATTGTTGCTTCATTAGTCTTTTTTTCTTCTTTATCCCGAAACTTTTCAAGCTTGAGCTTTGGATGAAGTTTCCAACATTTGGAAGTATCATGAACTTTTTTCTAACAATAAGTATAGGTAGGTTTATCTCCTTCCTTCTTCACATTAGCTGTGTGTTTACCTTTCCCCTTACCTTTAAACTTGTTTCCTTCTGTTTTGAAAGGTTTCTTGGAAAATTTCTCTTTGGTATTCTTCGCCTTCGTCTCTATGCGACTTGCTTGAACACATACTTCATCAAGTTTAGTCGGATTAAACATTAATATCATATTATGTAAATAACTATGCAATCCTCCTATATACTTGAGAAGAGTTTCTTGGGTGTAGAGAGGTATGCCAAGTACCAATTTCCTTTTTCATAATTCTTGTGTGTAATCTTGCGCACTTTTTCCCTTACCTTGCCTTAAATTTTGCCAATCCATCATAGCTTGTTTCATATATCATAATGGATACAAATTACTTTTTAATGTTAATGTGAGCTCATACCAAGAGGAGATGATTTTTCCTTTTGTGGCAAGATCCTCTTGAGATCTTCTCTCCCACCATATGAGAGCAGTCCCTCCAAGTCAGAGAGAAGCCAACTGAATTTTAATGTTATCTTCAGTAAACTTTTGAATCCTACAATAAATTCAATTTGACGAATCCAATTGTCCAATTTCTTAGCATTAAGCTCTCCATTATACATAGGAAATTCAAATTTAATATCAAGCTTTGATTGAGGCACATTAAAGTCAATATTTCATTTTTACTTTTCAAATGGAGAATGTAAAGGAACCATCAAGATAAGATGAAGAAAATGGTGGAGTTTTAGGAGGTTCCTCACCACCTCCTTCTTTTTTACCTACAACATGAGATGGACCTCCCTTTTCACCTTTCTTTCGATCTTGATAGAGCTCCTCTACCATCGTTTGCATTCTCATAAAATCTTTCAGAAATTCCCCTTCAAACAAGATAAAAGAAGTTGCTTCTTCTCCTCTTGGTGAATCCATTTTCCCTCTTCTTGAACAAATTTTTGGATCAAACCCTTCAAGTTCTCCTTCACCATGTTGTATCCTAGATATTGTTAACATAAACTCACAATGCAATGGTTATTAAGCTTTGATACCAAACTTGATCTGAAATTTCAGGATATTTTTTAACCAAAAGAAATTGCATGTGAAATTTATATGTTAAGTACTCATAAACATGCTTTAAAATTGAAACTTAAATGCTTAAATATGCACACATAAGAAAATAAACATAAATCAAACCATGAAATTGATAGACAAGAACTGATAACGGAGTTAACCCCTCCTGGGATATGTCTCCGGGCCACTTCCAATGAGAAGGACGATATTATTAAGTCTTCAAAGATTACATTAATGGGTTTCTGGAACCACTTCTATTTTATGTCAATCACCAACGAAAACAAACAATACCACTACAATCCTCTCGAAATTTTGAGAAAAAATGAGTATAAACTCGACCAGGTTTCCCTAAGGCCTCTTATGGCATGCAAAACGAGACAACATCTTCATTCAATGTACCAAACTATATCATAACTGTACTTATCCCTCCTTGGGAGATGTGCACATAAATTCCATGTACCTTCACCTCAGGATATGTGCGGAGAAATGGTGTCAAAATGAACTTTTTCGTGGCTTCAATGAGCATTTTTATAAGGTTTTAGGGTGGTTCTAGGTGCGCTTTTTAGAGGGCCACACACCATATTTTTGGTTCAAAAAATATGTTCAAATTTAAAAGAATATGTCGTAGCCTAATGGAAATCTTTGAAGTGGGGGAGCGGAGGTCCTACCCGCAAGCCTCCTGCTTTCCCTTTTACCTGCGATATGGTGTAAAGGAGATATAAAGGATAAGGTTTATATACACATTGACATCAGTATCGTGGCAATGTGTTGGCAACAGTTACTATGAGATAAAGTTATATGATATGCTAGTGTTGTGGAAATGGTTTGGATACGGTTTTGTGGCAAATGATTTGGCATAACATGTGTTGGTTATAATCTTATCCAAGCCTCGATGTTGGCTTAGCCCTTGACCCCACCTTTTTTCAAAGTAATATATGTTCAAACTTAAATAAAGTTTTTGACATATGACTAATAATAACGGAGTTAGCTTTCTACCCAACCATTTGCACCAATCGGACGACCTAGCTCGCGTGAGCTTTCACATCACGCATTGCTGGTCGTCCGATCGGTGCAAATGGTCGGGTAGAAAGCTAACTCCAATAATAACCACTGACAGGATCTTTGCCTAGCGCAAATTTGTGAAGGATTTGGGTGATATGGACCTGCCTTTTCCAAAGTAATATATATTCAAACTTAAATAAAGGTTTTGACATATGAATAATAAGAACTACCAACGAGATCTTTGGCTAGTGCAACTTTGTGAAGGATTTGAGCGATATGGAGGTCATGGGTCTGATTCCCATGGTGGTGTATGTTTAGTTGTTAGATGGTTCGAGATGGTTTATAACGTGAGAGATGGTCTATGATGCATGTACGAAATTGTGGTAGATTTCTTAGTGGATTCCAAAATTTAAATTTCTTAGTGAATTTCCAAACCTTAAATGATCGCTAGATTAATTTATTCCCTAGAGTGTTGGAGATCTCGTTCCTTGGATTCCTTGTATGATGGCCATATGGGGGAGTCACCTAGTGGGAGAAAATTTTATTCCCTAGAGTGTTGGAGATCTCTTTCCTTGGATTCCTTATATGA
>LPNX010950017.1:112893-140800 GCA_001517045.1 Pseudotsuga menziesii | reverse complement strand
AATTTTATTCCCTAGAGTGTTGGAGATCTCTTTCCTTGGATTCCTTGTATGATGGCCATATGGGGGAGTCACCTAGTGGGAGAAAATTTTATTCCCTAGATTGTTGGAGATCTCTTTTCTTTGGATTCCTTGTATGATGGCCATATGGGGGAGTCACCTAGTGGGAGAAAACCTTACAGGATCAAGATAATTATGCATTGTGGAGGAGGGCTAAAATCCCTATATGGAATCTGGAAACTTGGTTTCCTATTCGGAGGGTTGGAGATGGCTGAAGGACACTTGGTACATTGACAATATTCTTGCAAGGAATAGTTTCCCTAGTGGTGTACTTGGATTTTGATAATGGATGGATTCTATGGAAGCTAGGTATTGAGTGGTTTGGACATTCCTTGCATAGCTATATCACCTTGGGTCACTATTGTGCATAGAATCATCATTGGAGCTCGACACGTGTACTCTAAGAGTGGAGTGCTTTAATTGTATGTGGATTACTTATGTTTAGTAGGATTTCCTGTAAGGCTTAATCCAACTTATGTTATATTGTTGGACTCCCTTACCTATAATGTAAATAGAGGAAGAAGATATACTTTATATATAACACATCATGTCCCACATTCTTTTTTATCTATTATGTATGCTTCTCTCTTAGTGATGTGCTAGAGTTCATGAGGAATCCCAAGTACTGGAGCATATGAGAAGGAGGTGGACAATTTTTGTCTCTTGAGATTCTTCTTTGTACATTTGATCTCTCTCTCTCTTGGGCACTAAGATTTCTTGGTCCCTTGGAACATCTTGTATTCTAGGGTTAGGGTCTCATCCCTCAAATGCTAGAGATTAGTATTTGGAAACCCTTGGACGTATTTGTTAAGAAGAAGAGGATGACACCTTGCATTAGATATAATGTTGGAGGGATTCTTTCACTTGGAGGAGATAATGTTTGTTGAATAACCCTAGCTAGGGCATATTGGGTGGTTGTATTTTTTTCTATCCTTGAGAGGAGATTATGGTATATACGTACGTAAATCATTGAGAATATATATATGAGATATCCATATATCCACATATTTTCTATATTGCATATTTGCTTTCAGTATTTTATCTTCTTGGGATCATTATTTCCAACTCGTAATTGTCTTGTTGATTTAATACACTTAACATAAAATTGTTAAGGGACTTAACACTAACATATGTTAAGATAATAATACAATCATATATTTCTATTGTGCTTTACATTATATGTATATGTATATGTGTGTGTGTGTGTGTGCATATATTGTAAGTCATATTATATTAACATTCAAGAAAACTATTACAAAAACCTTCACCTAGATTCTTCTCCATGGTTTCTTGAAGCAACCAGTTAACCATTAATTACCTTAAAAAAAAACTATAGTATCCACATAGCCCCTCCTCGAAGGATAAAATAGGGCATACAAACCAACAAAAGTCCTAACCTAACCCATACAAAAACATGACCAACACTTTGAAAGAAACTTATAAACCCTCACCCAAAGTCTTCTCCATGGCTTCTTGAAGCAACCAGTTAACCATTAGTTACCTTAAAACAAACCATAGTACCCATAGAGCCCCTTCCCGAAGGAGAAAACAGGGCATACAAACCAACAAAAGTCCTAACCTAACCCATCCAAAAATAGGACCGACACTTCCAAAGCAACTTATAAACATATTGCATTGACATCAACCTTAACCTATAGATCCTCCTGATGACATACCAAGCCTTCAAGGATGTACAATTTATCATCTTGAGAATTGACTAACATTACTCTAAAACCCAAACAAAATAGAGAGATAAGACCATAATTCAACACCAACACAAGCCCAAGGTAAGACCGTTACGACACCAACAAGTTCATAGAAGAAGGAACATGATCTTCCAACCTCGAGTATCTGAACTGATCTTCTCCTTTCATTATCGTACCAATCTCCATAGACTCGACCAAACCCATCCGTAGCAAGAAGGGAATTCCCAATTATTTGCTAACGTCATCCATCTTTGCATGCATGAGTCGAGTATTAGCATATAATTCTTTCCCAAATGCAACCAAGATATCATCACTTTGATCCTTCTCCTCCTGCTCTAGCATGATCTATCCCAGAAGCCCTTTTATGCCCCAAAAAACATAACAATCCTCTCATATTTCCCCTATTGGGCACAAGATTTCCTCAGCTCTTGGATCCATTGCTCCAATGCCATGAAATCCACTAGAGGAACAGTCTCTTCCACCTCATGCCATATCTCTTGTTCTATCAGGTCAAGATCAACCCAAATTAAGGGCGGGACGAACGACCGGTATAACCAGACAACTTGGACTGCACTCAACTTCTCCTGGTTCACCCTTCTCTTTGTCTGAGTGCTTTCCATTATATATACGGTATAAAAATAGTCTTAAAATCTAGTTTATGCATGTGAAGTTTACCTAGAGGGATGAAACTCATTGGAGTGATTGGTATCTTTTTTTCCTTGAATTGCCGTGAATTTTGGGGCTACTAGAAGTGAATTATTGTGATGGTTCTACCATTTTTTTACACATTAATTTATAACAGTCATAGAGATTGAAAAATATAGGGTTAATATTAGAGGATATTTTTTGGAAGAAGCTCAACTTTTAGATTTGCATTAACTTCCTAGTGCAAATGAAATTTCAACACTGACCTATGATGGAAATCATAATTGCAACTCAATAAATGTGAACATATAGTTATAACCACGTAGGTGGAGACAAAGTAGACCCATTTGCAGAAATAGAGCTATATATAGTTATGAGTCAATATTGCTTAATCTTTTCATTTGCATGTCTAGTAAGTATTCCCTCCACCTGGGTTCAATCCCCGGCAACATCGGCTTTTAATTTTATGACATGACACAGACACACCAGACTCGGGTTCGATTCCCGGCAACGACTATTTTCAATTTTATGACATGTGACTGGCACACCATTTTACCAGGCCACACACATTACATTTTCTATTTTTACCAGAATTTTGCTCTTTGACTGCTCTAATTACAGCTCAGTAAAGAGTAAAAATGTGGGCTACACATTGAAGTTAGAGTTAACTATTTCATGTTTTTAATTATATAAATTATTTCTGCTTAATATAATAACATTATTTGTAGTAACTATTTTATTCTTTTTGTATTTATATGTAATATCCCAGATCCAGGATGATCACAAAATCTATGAAATTACCAACATTCATCAATTTTACATTGATTTATAACTTTTACCAGCAACATGTGTTCTCATAGACATTTTGTCAAACACTTTAGACACATTCCATAACACATCACAATGGCAAGATAATATTGGCACCTTTATTATTACTAACAAAGAGTAAACAGTACAATAACTATGGCTGTGATATCAGCTACCAAAATACATTCACCAAGAACCTGAAAGGTGATGCCAACCAGGATGATGAAGCTCTAATGAAGACCCTGAATGGATCCTCCCCCTTTGTCCAGCTAGGGTGGTCCGTCGCGCCACCGAAACTAGACCAAAATGGATGGATGGAGTTTACCAACCCCAAACGGAAACTCTAGGCTAGCCCCTAGATGGTCTTAAGAACAAATCTCCAAAAATATTCAAGCCTGCCTTTTCCCTTTGCCTCTGTCGCCTTTTATCCTTGAAAAGTCTCCAATACCATGGGTAAATACCATGGGCCAATGAAAACCATGTTCTATTATCTACCTTTTTCCCATACCATAGAAAAATACTATAGAACAGTAGAAACCATGCACTGGGTAATTATTACTTTCCCTTAGCCAATAATTATTTTCTCCTTATTTGTCACCATTAATAATTTTCTAAATTCTTCTTAGATGACCTTGGTCTATTTTCCTTAGGCTAAAATTGGGGACATGACAGTCCTCCCTTCCCAAATATGCTTGTCCTCAAGCAATGAAGAAACCATAGGGAAATACCATCACATCATCAATCCTCCACCATCAACCATGCACTTAATGTGAAGACTAAGTACAAATGATACCAGGATCCCAAATGATCCTCAGAAATGCAAGGTGCAATATATATTCTCCTATGCAATGCATTAGAGTCACATGGAAGTCAGCCTAACACCCTGTACGAAAAACATAAGTCCATCCAAAAGCATGTAGGAAACCATAACGAACTGCTGCAAAGATGAACCCATGGAGAAGAGACTAGGTGTGCTTCCTCAAGCCAACCAACCAAAATGTGTTCCCAATGAGATTCCCATAATCAACAATGCTTGGGTCCCACTGCTTGCTCACTCTCCTAGTGTGAAATGTCATCAAGGACAAGTCCCGCAAGTATGGGATGCCAGGGTCCCAATACTTGCACACCCCATCAATACATAGTGTGAATACATACAAATTAGAAAGTGGGGTGCCCAAGTCCAAATGCTTGAGTATCTCCACCAAGCACAAGGTCTCCCAAAACAGTACATCACAGTAGGAGGGGTACAATATCCTCCCAATTATTTCAACCAAGTGTGGAATGCCAGGATCCCATAACTGGTGCATTCCATCAATACATAGAGTGGTACAATATAATACATCATGGGGAGGGGTGCCAGGATCCCAAGTTCTACTATGCATTCTCCCATACATCATAAGCACTAATATAGATACATCATAATGAAACATAGTGAAATGATATGGAGATATGCCACTCCCAATGTGGCTGAAGTGATCATCCATCAAAGAGCACTCAAGAAGCTTGCACCTCCAATCAATAAAATCATCATGTGTCAAAAGCACACAATCATGAAAATACCAATCAAATCTAATCCAGTAACATAGGTGAGGATCCCATGTCTCATAATGCTGCAAGAAAGAATAAGATGTATCAAGATGTCTCATCATGTGTTCTCTTATCCAAGCAATGGATGAAGAACCTCCATCAACCAAAGTAGGAGCCTCCAAGTGGCTCAAGGAAGTGCATCCATGAGTAGAAGTGATACAAAACAATGGATGCAAATGCTGCTCAAAAGGAATTGGTGCACATATCATAGGATCATCATGAAGGGTAGGAGTCTCATACTCCTCATGTGGCACTAACAGAAAAACCCCCTTCACCCAAACTTCACTGGGATGAAAACTGAAAGAAGTAATAGTCTAGGATGAAGTGTAATGCACCAACTCATCCTCTAAGTCAAGAAATTGGAAACCTCTCCCCAAGGCTGGTTCCATGTGTGTAGGATCATGTGCCTCTTCCATGAGTGCGAGACTTGCACCATGAGACAACTCGTGTTCTTCTTCATCCATGGCAAGTGTTTGCCATTCAGCCTGCTCATCTTTCAACTCTTCAAACATTTGTAAATCAGTTTGAATCGCATGGTTCACCACACCATGAGGAATATCTCTGCTATCATCCATACAAAAATCAGAAACATAGGAAGGAGACCGTGAACTTTGCAACTCCCCAAGAAGTTTCTCATTTTGGATCTTAGATTCTTGAAGCGCTTCTTGAGCATCCTTCAGACAATCTTGGGTGGAATTCAATTCATGTTTGAGCTTGCAAATTTCCTCATTATATCTTATGGAGGCTTCATGTAATATTTTGGCAAGCTCAATCAAATGACTTCTGTCAAAAAGCAAACACATGATATTACCTTTAGTTGTTGATGTTGCCTTCTGGATCTTCTCTATGAGTCCATTGGAAGTTTGTGCCTCCATGGAATCATCTCTCCAAGCCAATTGGGACACAAGTGTGCTAGTAACTTGGAGAATGTCTAGGGCCTCTTGACTCTTCTTGTCATTCATCTTGAGTGACCCTTTAAAATGGGAAAGCTCATGAAAAGAGGCCTTCTCTTCCTCCAACATAGGATCAACCTCATGAAGTGCATGTGGTGATGATGAGATCGATCGTGGGACCTCTTCCTCCACTGCAAAATCTTCATCTTCTTCAGACTCGTGTGAACTTGTTCTTGTAGTAGTCTCATCAAGTGGAACCCTTATGTCACCAACATATAGGAATGGACATTCAACAGTAAATGTCTCTCCATGGCACCCATCAGTAGGTACCCTTCCACTATAGCATCCATCAGTAGATGCTATTTGATCCATGTTCTCAATGAGAGATGCCTCTGGTTGATTCTCAATAGAACAAGTGATAGCTTCATTATGCTGATAACCATCATCAGTAAGGATTGTGATCTTATCCTTCCCAGCACTGGTGTTGGTCTCCTCATTTCACTCCTCCAAACATATATGATTTTCTCTCCAAGGTCTCTTGCAAGAAGGGCATAGACCTTAGGCTTCACTAACTCCACATCTTCATTCTTGGGCTTATACCCAAACAAAGCATTCACAAAAAATTCAAAAGGAACTTCTGAGTATGACTTCATCGTAAGAGCATATGCTTGATACTGTTGAGGCAAGGTCTTGCAAGTTTCCCTCCACCAAGCTATTTCCTTCAAAGGATCTTTCCTTGGTGGTGTGGTCCCTCTGTCTGCATATTCATTGTACAAGTGGTCACAAGAGTAACCATCATCATCTCTAAGTGTGAATTGGGCAGAGATATTGTAACAGGGTTCCTCATCCACATAGCTGCCATCATACAGTTTAAAACCATTTACCTCTGACGCATAGAAAGAATACTCCTCCTCATACTGCTCATACTCTGAATCTGAATAAGACATGGCTCTTACAGTTGGCGAAAATTACTTGTTTTCCAATCTGCTTTAACTCGCTGAGTTTCAAGTGTAATGTGACTGAGATTTGGCTTGACAAACATTCCAGCCCATACACTAAAAGATTGATACTAAGAGTAACTATTTCCAACAAAGAATGCAAAGAATGTCTGATTTTAAATAATTTTCTGACCTGTTACAACAACCAAGCTTGAAAATATTGCATTGTAAGGTGACCTTCAATCTGACTTCCTGGGAACTCCTATAGTTGTCAACAATGAATAGGCTATACAACACGAGAAGGAGAGTCTTCTCAATACATTGTGTGTCCAACATATGATACCCACAACTTTGTGAGAAATATCCAGGCTCCTCTTCTTTATAGCTTCAGCGATGCCACCGCTCCTCACCTATGGCTGACAGGCGGTTCCATTGCTTGAGCACCGCTTCGCCTTTGCAATTTTGGTGGAGGCACAGCTCCTTCCCATCAGCTGATAGGCGGTGCCAAGATTGTTTACGGTAGTAAAAAAAATAGATTAGGTGACCTCCACACTAACCAAGAAATCGTTGGTTTCTCTCTCGTGGTGATCTCTCATGGTGATGGACGCTCTCATGCTGCAATCGCTGCTTTACGGTAGAGGAGGGATGATTCACTCACGGCAGAGAGCAGGGAAAAGATCGTCGGTAGGTGCACTCACTACAGGAGCTGTAGCATTACAAACTTGATCGTCGGCTATCCGTGCACTCTGCGGCTACAACACTTACGACCGTATCAATGGAATCACACACAATCGCTTCAATACTCACAATTTGCACAGGATGTCTTGGAGCATGATTGGGCAGCGATCAACAGTAATGAACAGTTTGCAAATAAAATTACCAATACACCGAAGTAGCTCCTTCAATATTCTCTTGATGCCGCGAGTAGGGTTCGAAGTTTTGACTCTCGACGCCAATGTCAACTGGATGATGGATGACGTCCTTTTACAATATTCAAATGTCGAATAAACTATGCTGGTGTTTATTGTAGCTTCAAATGGCCACTTTCATGCATAGCCTTCAATGCTCATGGCGTCAATACTCACGCTCACGGCGTCTGCACCCTTTCAACAGTTGTGCCCTCTTCACATTATAGTCACCGTCCACCATAGTATAGTTTCCCTTCAACAGAGATATGCAACAGTGGCAAGCTAATCTTCTATCCCCATGACTTAGACCACAGAAAGTGAGTGCCCTCCTCAGATTTTCGTGGCAGATAAAGATGATACTTTCTCCAAGAATGCACCCTCCAATAAAGATAATAACAGAGACACAAGTGTACCCTCTCAGGACAATGTTCTTCTTCAAATGTGTGGTGTGCCCTTCATTTCTGATCACTGGTATCCAAAAGATCAATGCAGCTTCAAAGATAAATTTGACCCTCTCTTGCTCAATTCGGTTCTCCTATGAGCCCGTCGATCTTCTTCACGCGATTTTGGGTTCTCTTCCTTTAGTAAGTGCGGCCCCACAATATAAAACTCAACTCCCACAAATGAAAATCGCCAATGAGTCACCAAACCTGGATTTAAAATCACATGCATACATGAAATGGAAACCCTCAATAGATTCCCACTCAGGATGGCAGGAAAACCAACTCTGATACCACTGTAATATCCCAGATCCGGGATGATCACAAAATCTATGAAATTACCAACATTCATCAATTTTACATTGATTTATAACTTTTACCAGCAACATGTGTTCTCATAGACATTTCGTCAAACACTTTAGACACATTCCATAACACATCACAATGGCGAGATAATATTGGCACCTTTATTATTACTAACAAAGAGTAAACAGTACAATAACTATGGATGTGATATCAGCTATTAAAATACATTCACCAAGAACCTGAAAGGTGATGCCAACCCGGATGATGAAGCTCCAATGAAGACCCTGAATGGATCCTCCCCCTTTGTCCAGCTAGGGTGGGTTCGCCACGCCACCGAAACTAGACCAAAATGGATGGATGGAGTTTTCCAACCCCAAACAGAAACTCTAGGCTAACCCCTAGACGATCTTAAGAACAAATCTCCAAAAATATTCAAGCCTGCCTTTTCCCTTTGCCTCTGCCGCCTTTTATCCTTGAAAGGTCTCCAATACCATGGGCCAATGAAAACCATGTTCTATTATCTACCTTTTGTCCATACCATAGAAAAATACTATAGAACAGTAGAAACCATGCACTGGGTAATTATTACTTTCCCTTAGCCAATAATTATTTTCTCCTTATTTGTCACCATTAATAATTTTCTAAATTCTTCTTAGGTGACCTTGGTCTATTTTCCTTAGGCTAAAATTAGGGACATAACATTATAAGTTAGGTCTATAAAAAGAATTTAGCTTCTTTTTTTTTTTCTCGTTTAGTAATAAAGACTAATGTTTTATCTTTTAGTAATATAAAGATTGATGTTTTTATTTCAAGTTTTGACACATTAAATCTCAATAAAAACCAATCATTGTTTTATAAAATTTGTTATTCCACATTTTATGAAAAAACAATATTTATTATTAAAACATGCCCACTCCCCATTTTATGTCTTAGTCCTTAATGTTATTGCTTTTCTTCTATGCTATGCTTTAATTTATGTCTTAAATGTTATTATTAAGCACATGCCCATTCCCATTTTATGTCTTAATCTTATTTCTTTTCTTCAATAATAGGCTTTAATTTGTAATAAAAGTAGATGAAGTGGAAAGTTTATTACTTTCTATTCCTATATGAGTAGGTATAGGTCTATGTAAATGGAAAAGTCTTTACCTTAGTTTTCAATCGATACGCATTGTTAAAATGTACAAAATACAGGTATGCCATTTGATTTTGTGTTTTATTTGATAGCAAAATCATAATCACATATCTTTGAAGAGTACATCTATGTATAAGAAAAAACAAAATGCAATTTTTTAACATAAATGAACGACCTATATAAATAAAATATACATATATTTTCTCATAAATCTAGTGTTTGAACTCTACAAAGTCATAATTGCATTGAGTTCTTATGACTAATGGTGTACACCTCCTTAGAATGAGAATATTGACTCTTAATAGTAATCATGGAGATACCTTTGATTATAATTGTATCGAGTTTTTATGACTATCTTTAAGATCATAATTGCATCAAATTCTTATGACTGGTGGTGTACACCTCCTTACAATGAGAATATTGATGCTTAATAGGAGATACCTTTGATTATAATTGCATCGAGTTCTCACGACTACCTTTGATCATAATTGCATCAAGTTCTCATGAATAGTGGTGTACACCTCCTTACAATAAGAATATTGATGCTTACTAGTAATCATGGATATACCTTTGATATCTTAGCTTTTCTAGCTCAATTCAATTTTATCTTTAAATTGTCTCATCAATTTGAACCATATGAAGTCTTATATAACTAGTGTTTCAAATACAATTCTAAACAAAAAGAAAAATATTGTCTGAGTATTTTATTAACAAACATACAAATGTCTTAGAATGATAGTAGTTATGAAATAATAACTTAAGTTATTAGAAAATTCTAAAAGGTATAAACTACATTTACCTTAGCTTCCCAAACTTTCACGTTATCCTTGATTTCCAAGAAAATTGGCATATGTGTTTCATATCTAGATTACTTGAATAAGTGCCTAAATTTGAATAGCGTAATTAGGACAAAATTTTGGATGCCCTTATCTTGGTTTGATCCCTTAAATTCAAAATAGTGTAATTAAGTCCAAATTTTGGATACCTTTATCTGATCATTTTTAACAAAAGGCCAATTCAATAATGTTATTGGATTATGGAACATTTTGTTCATGGGTTAAGTTATATCTAGGAAATATTATATTAAAATATGGTCATAAACTTTGGATGACTTACATCATAATTGGTGGCTTCACACAATGATTTGCATATAAGGGCACCCAAGGTTATACATGTAAATATTTGGAGTTTGTCTCTAAAATACTCCGTTATATCATTCCCATACAAAATTAAAAGTTTGATAATTAGCTTTTGCTTGCCCATTGAAAAACCCATAATGTTCCATCATTGAATGCAATTTATCTGGTAGTTACTTTAAGTTCTGTATGTATAAGCATATCAATTAAGTTATTCATGGTGGATATGTACGTTGTTATTTGATATAAAATAGGAACATTGTGTGATAGTTTTTTTATTTCAATGTTTCAAGCTACATAATTGGGTTCATCATCAAGAGAATGAAACTTAAGGAAGAGTGACTAAAGAGAGGTGACAAACATTTATAATAATCACTACCTTAATAATATGTGTATACCTTTTAGGTAACATACAACCTACCAAGATTATTATTTATGCATTGAATTATGGGATGCCAACAATTACTAATCTTGAGGCCATCATTTCTATTTAGGTTTTTGGGATTCTTTTCTATCTCAATAGCTTCTCATATCCTTATTCTCATATAATGTTCGTCGTTGGCAATAAATTTAGCACTTTCAATGCAAAGATGGTAGCTAGAGTTATGGGCATGCTCAACCAAAGCATATTTTTTAGAACAATTATGCATGATGTCTGCGCTCCTTAAGTCTTACTTGGAATGAGCGGCAAATTTCTCCAAAATAAGGGTTGCCACATGAACACGAAATATTGTACACTCATTTTTGCTTCTTTGTGGGGTCTTTTGCAAAATCTAGCATTCTACCATTAAAATTTGGTGGGGAGAACATAACCTTAATGCCTCTTTTCTTTAAGATTTTTGTCAATATGTCAGAAGTCCCTGGAATGGTGGCCTTTGATCCATTATGTTCCAGGATTTGTCTTCAAGGCCCCTTCCATTTCTTTTTATTAACTCCCTTGACCCACCTTCACTATATTTATTCTTCCTTAAAAAAACAGAAAACCTTTCACTATATATTCTAACAGAAGACAAGCGTTGTAATTCTTACCTTAAAAAACATAAAACCTTTCACTATATATTCTAACATAAGGAAAGCATTGTAATTCTTACTAAAGATGGTATCAAAGACCCGTATAGCTCATGTCACAAAAGTGATAATTACATCAATTTTCTATGTCACATAACGATGAAATTCTTCATCTAAGTACAACTAAGGACCCATAATTATTTTTTGAGATTAAAATGGAATTCGATTGTCTTCCCTAGAAACTCTCAAAGGTAGATCTACAATTTAAAAAAATATCATATACTAGCATTTGCAGCAAGAGGTGCAAAGGAACGCCGAGAGAAACATCGAGAGGGTAAAAATATCGAGTCTTTCCGCAACTAAATGATGCAAAACTGAAGTTGCCGAAGGACAATTTATAGTGTATCTTGAATTCTAATTCGGAAAACATAAATCACTTCATATTTATAAATGATGCATTGCAAGTTATATCAAAATAAGTATTACTTATTTTGAATATAACTTGCAATGCATCATTTATAAATATGAAGTGATTTATGTTTTCCGAATTAGAATTCAAGATACACTATAAATTGTCCTTCCGCAACTTCAGTTTCACAAAATCACACAGACATTTATTTCATTCTACATCCCTTGCGGGAACTTGAAATTTATTATTTGCTGCAAGTTTTCCAACCCGCATCCCAAATTTTCAGAATCCAGGATGCGGGAGCATTTTTGTAAGTATTTTGTGTCATCCCGCAACCCGCATCCTGAAATTTCGGAATGCAGGTTGCGGGATGGAAAACTTGCAAATAATAAATTTCAAGCTCCCGCAACCCGCATTGCGGGATGCAAGATTCCGGATTCAGGATGCAGAATAATAATTACTTGCCAAAATCTAGCCCTAGTAGTCTTTCTGAAAGAATTATTAAGGTTGATATCAGAGATGGAGATCTAGAGAGTGTGGTTGCTATAACACCGGATCTCCAGCTCATTACCTTCATGAACAATAATGTAGGCTTGGCACTCATAGGTTCTGCAGGTTGGGGCCGCTATCTCCTCTGGATCAGCATCATCATTTCTCACCCTTGGGCATATATTGCTTAAATATAATTTTAATTTATTTCAAGGTTTTTTTAATTTTATGTAATTTTAATATATTTTTTTTCATTAATACCAAATATATATATATTTTTTTTTTCAGTAAGGAAAACATTGTAACTGGAGGAAATAGTTGAGAATTAGGCATCAAGGAAATCAGAAATAGTTGTGGAAAGAGCTCCATTAAAATTAAAAAAAAATGAAAAACAATACTCATTATCTTTCATACTGGCTCGATTCATCATTTGATTACTATAAGGTTGGATCTCCAACTCATTATCTTCATGAACGTTGGAAGAGAATAATCTTCTCATTATCGCCAATGCAGCCTTATCCACGGGATAGTTTCATGTCTTCCCTAAGACGGGTAAGACTAACATTCAGTTTGCATTGATTATAATAAAACCACTTGTCTGATATATTCAAATCCATTCATCATCCCGAAAAGCTTAATCAATAATATTTTCTGATGACTCAGAAATGCTCACCAAAAACATCATTTGAATCATGGGTTTTTTCCGGCTGATTCTTCAAGTAATTATTATTTTGCATCTTGAATCTTGCATCCTGCAATAAGGGTTGTGGGCGAGTTTTAAATTTATTATTTGCAAGTTTTCCATCCAACAACCTCGCATTCCAAAATTTCAGGATGCGAGATTGGAAGATGACACACAATACTTACAAATTGTTTCTCATTAATACCAAATATATATATATAAATAATTTACTCAGTCCTTCAAGAATCATAACCAAAATCAAAATGTTCACACAGGTGAAAGATTTATTTCACCACGACTGCCTAGTGTATGGAAATTGCACTTTATAACTTATAATATATATTTAGTTAAGTTCATGCTTAAGACAATAAGTAGAGAACTGAAAACTAACCCTAACATTTGGAACTAAACTACGAGGGCGAAGGTGCGGAATCACTGCCAACCAAGCAAAAAAAGCAGCAATAAACCTATGCTAGTTGCCCCTTGAAGTTGTTAAAAAGGATTTGAAATGTTTACGCAATGGAAAAGAGGAATGATGATGATAGATTCAGGCTTGAGTATAAGGTAGTATAGTTTGCAAAGATTACATATCTTGTAAATTACAGTTTTTTGTTTAGGTTAAAGATCTTGTTTAAGAGCCAGAATCGATTTTACAAAAACTTAATATCAGAGCCGGAACTATTTGAGAGATTACAGATCTTGTTAAGGTTAAAGATCTTGTTCAAAATCCAGAATCCAGCTATTTTCTATCTTTCAATTGGCAATCTTCTCCCACCTCCATTCACTGCAATTCTAATCTCTCACCGCAGCAAATTCAAGCCACTGCCGCCAAGTTCGCCGCAGGGGAATTCTGTCTTCCTTCGAATGACGGCGCGACGTGCGCATCTTCCAATTTGGAAGCTAAATGCGATAATGACCACCAACAGATTACGGGGGAGCAGAGTCCGGCGTGTTGGGATTTGCTGTCGCTTGAAGGTTTGGACTGTTGTGATTATCCCAGTTTACAAGATTTTCCTCCCTTAGATTTCCATGTGGAGGATTTTGAATATCCGTTCTAGCCCACGGAAAACTCGGGCCCGACGGAATTATATATATATATTTTTGGTTGTTGCTAGGCATTCAGTGAAATTATACTCTTATTTGAAAATTGATTGCTGAATTGATGCTCCTTCATACTCTTATTTGAAAAATGATTGCTGAATTTATGACCCTTTATAAATGAGAGCTTTAGCCGCAGCTTGAAAATGGCGGCCAAATCTACGTTTTTATTTGTATTATACTGAATCTAGAATCTACATGGACTAATAACCAATTGCAACGGTAATTATAAACTATGGCGCTCCTAAACCATTGCTAACCAATTGCAATGCAAAAAATGATAACCATTGTTATGACGGCTTGGCTCGCTTCAGTAAGAATCACAAGATAACTTTCAACACTGACAGAAATGATTCACATATGCAGTATATACATCAAAATTGTATCTATTGCATTTGCATATATACATGAAAATCGTATCTATTGCATTTCCATATATATAGATCAAAATTGTATCTATTTCATTTGCATATATACATCGAAATTGTATTCATGATGATGAGACAACATTAATTTTCATTCCATTTAACTTGTGAACTGCTAAAACAGAGTCTGTTTCCGTCTAATCTGATCGTTTCATTGATTTGGATCAGTTTTGGGACCAAATCTAACAGCTTGGATATATGTTTACATGTGGGTAGTCTTCTCTAGGGCGAACCTGGTCAGAATTCGATCCATTACAGGTAATTCTCTGCATTCTAGGGTCGCACTCAAAAGACAAAATGAACAATGAGATAATGATTGAATTTATACAGTGAAGGGGCAACTTCCTTGACTACCAGTAAAATCGTGAAATCAACCTTGCAATTTTCCCAAAAAATGATAATGAACGGTGACTGAACCGTGACTGCGAACAAGAGGATAAAACCAAAATCGTTGTTTAACACGCTAGACAACTGTCTAATCATAATTCGTGGATGGATAAAAAAACTTGTCAACAGCGATTGACCAGGAAGACGCACCATTCACTTCAGATATTAGGAATCTCACCAAAACCATGATCAAGATATGTCGTATAAGATTATACTGAATGTCACCAAAAGGTTGTCAATGTCGTATAAAATTATACTGAATCTGACCAAAAGAATCTCTCCAAAACAATTCACAAAATTGTCAAGAATGGGATTCGAACCCATGCCCTTTCGGACCAGTACCTGAAACTGGCGCCTTAGACCAACTCGGCCATCTTGACTTCGTTATATCAAGAACGGGAGGAAATAGCCCGGAGGTTTTAATTTTATATGGTCAATAGCTTCCCTTCGATTCTCTGCAATTAAACTAAAATTAATTTATTATTATAAAAACAACTTTGAACAACTTTGCAAGCGAGTGCAGGCCAGAGGCGTTAGGATTTTAGTACATATGTCTTCTACATTTCACACGTTAATTAAAGCATCTGGTCGTTGTAGTATAGTATTCTCGCCTGTCACGCGGTGACCCGGGTTCAATCCCCGACAGCGGCGTTGTGATCTTTACTAGAAGAACTCTTGCATGTGTTTTTGTCATTACGTTGACCATTTTTTCCCTAGTTTTACCTTTCACTAAGTTTGTCGGCTGCATCCACATTTAATAGTCTGTCGGTCAAATATTAGCCTACATTTTACTCACCATTAATAGGGTCATATGGAATCTATAACAGCTAAAATGTAGATGGAATCGTCAGTTGGGGATGTAGCTCCATTTTTAAGATTGTACTGGGATTTGTATTATTTTTTCCAATTTCCCTAAAAGTTGTGCTGGGATTTGTATTATTTTTTTCAATTCCCTAAAAGTTGTGCTAGGGTTTGTATTATTTATGCCAATTTCCCTAAAAGTTGCGCTAGGGTTTGTATTATTTCCGCAATTTTCTCTGAGAGTTCTGCTGGGGTTTGTATTATTTCCGCAAATATCTGTAAAAGCAGTAGAAGTTGTACCGGGATTTTGTGGTTGTGTATTTAAATAATTGATATCGAAACAGAACCTTTCTAGTTGCGCCTTGATTTAAAGATGAATGAAAATTTGAAAATTTTTAGAGGGAGATAGCTGCTCAAATGGTGGAGGACCGCCTTCAATTTATGTTTCAAACAACAAGAAGATTCACTTTGCATTCTAAGTTGGCGTTGGATCTAGAAATTTTTTCCAAATTAGCACATCAACCTTCGATTTTATTTTTCCATTTTTTATATATATGTGCGGTTTTTATTTTATTTCTATTAGGACTAGAATCATGATTTTACCTTGTTAAAGATTAAGTGGGGATTATGTATGATTCCAAAGCACAAATAAGTTGAGGAGTTTGTTTGGAGATTGGGAATCACCTTTTACAATAAAGCAAAGGTTAAGATCATTTTTATTATTCTCTGCATGTAGGGAATATTGTAATTCGGTGGGTTTTGAACTATGTAAACACGATTTTTAATGTTATGATTTTGAAGGAATTGTCCTAAGTCTTAATGCTACATTTTCTTATTGTAGATTTTACTTTTTATTTCCTACAAGTAGGGAATATGGTAATCGGCTATGTTTTGAAAACATTGCAGCTTCTAACACCGGATTTTTTTTATGTTAAAGTTTTTCATTTTATGTTAAGTTTTTTCCTTAAGTTTTAAACCCAAACCTCTTATTGTTGAAAAACGTTTTTTCACAGTGAGCTTACCTACACTCTGACACTACCTTGAGACAAACTGACCACTTTACCATGTGAACTACTCTGACAGCCAATGTTACTCCACCTGCTCGCCATGACAAAAGTTTGTCTTTACATTTTGCCACTAGCAGACTGCGAGTGAAGCTGAGAGTGTTTGCTCAACACTTGGTTATCTACATGCATGTATCTGGCACCTGCATGTCTTTTTGGCTAACATGAGAAGAGTCTTTTTGGCTCTGCTTATGTTACCTCGCACTAAAGCTTATTTTAAAATTTATCGTGTAATATCGTGTTATGAAAGTTTATAAAAGCTTATAGTGTAATTTTAATCTTGAAACATAGGAGTATATATATATATTATAATTTTTTTCAATAATGATATTTATATTTGAAACATAGAAACTTTAATGTATTTTTTTTTTTTCTAAATTATTTCTTATATACATTACTGTTTCTAAATAAATTAATGATATTAATATTTCAAAAAAAAAAATTATTTAAATAGAAAAATTAATATGATATAAAAATTTAAATTAAATAATAATATTAATTTAAAAATAAATAATAAATGATATTTATATTTAGAACAGAAAAACATCCTTATTTAAATCCAAATCAGTTTAATGATATTAATATTTCGAAAAAAGTACTTTGAGAAACTTTACTATGATATAAAAATTTAAATTAAATAATAATATTATTTTATTTTAATGAAAATTAAATTAAATGGTGTAAGAATCAATGAGTTGCTTATTAAAATAATTGCAACTTGTTGGCTTCTACTTGAGTTAATGTTAGGAGGGCCGCGGCGCCATTCTTTTCCCATATCAGCGTTATTAAAAAAACGGTTTTTTTAACGGTTTTGTCCCAAATGGCAGCACTCGCCACTGATATTGTCCTCTGGGAACCAAGAATGCTGTCTTATACCTATCTTCAGCTTTTATACCTATCTGGTAGAAACCAGATTTCATGTCGAACTTACTGAAGATAACACAGCCATTTATTCTCTGCAAGAGGCTGGCTTTATTTGGAAGAGGGTAGCGGACTTTCTGTAATGCTGCATTTAGCGGTTTATAATTGACAACTAACCGCGGCTTACCTCTCTTCTGCTCAGAATGTTTGTTAACAACAAACGCTCTACATGCCCACAGACTCTTTGCTGGTTCTATCAAACATTTTTGCAACAGTTCTTGAATCTCCGCATCACAGAACTGAACTTCTGATGGTGACATCAAAGCTGCAGAAGCTTTCATAGGTTTGATTTCTTTCGTCGGATCATAGGGCAACGAGACGAAATATTGTTCTCTAGTCCAGAAAGCATTCGGACTATCTGAGCAACAATCTTTACGGAGCCTCTCAGAAATCTCCTTAAGAGATTTCTCACCATGCAATTCTGAGAAGACTAGACTACGCTCCATTTTCATGAGCTGAGCAGTGTTAGGTAACTGTACAGGCAACTGCTCAGGAATAGGACAAACTGCTGGAGCTTGGAAAGACAAAGGAAACTTAACAAACCTGTTATCGAATGTACAGATGAAGGTTTTCTTATGATGGTTGACAAAATATGGGCTAACTTGATGGAGAAAGTTAGAACCTAAGACTACATCTTCACTCATGTCATCCATCCTATACACAGTCAACATTCTACAGACATTCTGAAAACTTACAGTTACTTCGGCTTTGGCCTGTAGACGGATGGGTGCTCCATTAATGGCAGTTCCGCCATCAATAATCTTTTCCGAATAGTAACTAGGAAGGGCTGAACCACACGCAAGGTTGACCTGACAACCAGAGTCTATCATACAAGCAAGAGAATATGGGTTATATTCACATGGATGGAAAGAAACAGGAATAAACAATTTCGGACCTGAAAGCATAGACAAACTGATAAGTCGCTGTTGAGGAGGTGGAGAGGAAGGGGGAGACTGTTCTGGTGTTTCTTCCTTCTCTTCTATGCATTCAGTGTTTAATGCACTCTCATAGTGCTTGCTGAGATCATCGTCCGATGATTGATCTCTTTCAATTTGAATCACCTTGACTTCGCTCTTCAATTCTTCTATCTTCTTGCAAAGTGCTCTCAGTTCTTCTTGTCTTTCTTTGATCTCTAATCTCAGCTTGGCTTCTTGGCTTCTTCTGAAACTCTGTCTTTCTTTTTGCCCTTCTGGATAGTTCTTGTAAAGATCTGCAGGGCTATATGACACAGAGCTCTCGTATTCTATTTTTTGTTTCCCTTTGCAAGCTTCTAACTGTCTCTGTAACTGCTTCTTCTTTTCGCTGAGATAAATTCACTCAGGAAACTGATAAGGCTCAAGCTCAGAAAGCCTGAGGTCATAAGAAGCAATTTCTTTTTCTAATTCCTGCTGTCTGGAAGAGGAAAACATGAAAATGTTAAACATATTGAGGCTGAAATCGAAATCAGGGACCTGGAACCCCCCTAAATTTGCTTCCGATTCTGAATCAGAGGATGGAGGATAGGGAGAAAATTTATTAAGCTCAAGTTGAACTGAAACATCTGAATCACTAGGAGAGTCAGATTCAGTGTCATCTGGAAGATAGATGTATTCACCAGAAGGTTGTTCATCGTCTTCTGGGTGATCCCACCAGCGAGAATCAAGATTATCACAGAAAGCTGCAAGCTTGGGCTTGCTCTTCTTCTTTGGGCACTTGCTTGCCCAATGACCAGGCTTTCCACAGAGGAAGCAGTTCTTGTCAGAGGCTTGATAAGAACGACACTTTATAAATTTTCGAGGTTTGTACTTCGGGGGCTTAGACTACCTGGACGGGTGCTTCGGCTTTCTGGAAAACTTTAAGGGTTTATCCAGATAATGGTATCTCGGTTCACTCGTATAGAAACCCTTTTTATTTTTCTTCGAATGACATTTACAAGCAGACTGCAAATGTCCGCGGTTGTGTGCACCACAACCCCAATCTGGCATTTTGGCGACATTCTTGCAGAAGGACGGTGTAAACATGTCCTGATGCCGCTTGAAATCTTTCTCCACTTTTTTTGACAGGCAATGCTCCTTCCATGTTTCCATGATATATTGGTGAAGCTGGGCAATGGAAAGATTCTGGTAAGTCAGACTCTTATCCTTCATGAACTTTTCCACTGCATCTGGAACGTGTCCAGGGAAACTTCGCAGATAATGCTTTAAGTATGCCGGATCATTAGCTTTCCCTACAGAAATTAACAACTTCTGCATATAACAAAAATATTGCTGTGCCTGTGACAGATTGCACAGTCTAGCAGTCATAAACATTGAGGCATAATGATCAGTCATATCACCGTTATCTTCCCCATAAAACTGTTTTATGAGGGCTTTCAGAATCTCCTGATCTACATCTCGGGCTACGAGCATACTATTCTTTTCCTCTTGGGGCAAATGTCTCCACCATTCGGCTGCAAGACCGGAAAATCCTGCAACTATGTGATTCGCAAGATACAAACTAGTCAGAGAAGCATCTCTGGTTCTCTGGGCAATGGTCCAATTTTGAAGAAGATTAAGGGCGGCCTTAATTTCCTCATGACTCTGACAACCTATGTTCAAGACTGGATGGTCTGGCATCTGAGATATTAGGTTGTTCATGGAAGTAACACCAAAGTTGGTGTGGAACTTCGGACCAGTAGATGCTGAGGGCATTGCTGTATCCATCTCAGGGAATGGGTCTTCTGCTTATGTTTTGATGAGAGCATGACCAAAGGGCTGTCCTGAGTACATTTGCAAATCATAATACTTTGGCTCTAGGGCAGGTGGTAGATCTTTAATGGCTTTAACCCAGCCATGCAGATTTTCAAACTCAGCTTCGCTCTGACCAAAATCAAAGTCAATTTTATTAGGATCTCTTTTGGGGACATGGAACATCCCGAATGAGAAACTCCGCTCGAATGGAGGAGTGGCGGATTTCTTCTTGGTGTCATAACCTTGCAATACTAAGGCTATGGCCTCTTTGCTGACTTCTGGAGCTTTTCTCTTTTGTAACCTTTCACTACCAGCTAAAAGCTCTTCTATTTTCTGAAGTCGGCGTTCAATCCTATCTGCTGCCTTACTAACAGCATCTTTTATTTCTATGGTGTCTGACAGGAGGTGATCTATCAGACCAAGTTTGGCTTCAACTGCAGATATCTAGTCTTTCTCTTCAGACATAGCACTTCGTAGTTTAAGAATATCTAGAGCAACTTCATCTAAATTCTTTGCAGTCAACTTGTTCTGCAGATTTCCCCAGTTTGCTAGTTTGGCTTCATCAGAGACAGAGTCATCTGCTCCGGAGGATTTAACAGGTAAGAATTCTTTCTTAACTGAGCCGTCATTTGAAAACTGTCTGAAAGGAAGGTCTGGAAGATTCCTACCCGGATAGTAGGACTTCTGGTTATGATTGTTCGTAGTTTCTACTGCGCTGTTTTCTCTAGGCAGGTTTACAGTGAACATCCCAAGCCTAGGCTTATTCTTGTAATGCTGAAGTCTGTCTAAATTCTTTCTGCAGGCAGGGCAGTTTAAATGCTGACCTTTATGCTCATTCATGCCAAGTCCAGTATGAGAGGATTCAGGATGTACAGAAGCTGGTATACTTCGAGAACTAGATACAGAAGAAGATCTAGAGAAATTATTTACAAGAGCAAGATCTAGATCTGGAGATCTGAAAGAGTTAGAACTTTGATCATATTTCAGCGGTTTGGAGAGAAGGGTTTTCCTTGTGGCCTCATAGTTTCTAAGCTCGTTATATTTTATCTCCCATTGCTGGGGATACTTGATAGATGTCCAGTCAAAAGTGACAGGTTGTGCTTGCTTGGAATGGTCTTGTTCCACCACGCTATGCAGGCGTGAACTCTGATTGACCTTTTGCTGGAGGGGAGGCATTGTGTCGTTGCCAAACCGAACACAAACTAAACTCTTCAGTTGTAAGATACGGGATCCAGTCATCATGCTAAAGCCTTGAGGGAGAATATAGGCTTTCAGGAGATCATAGATATGTGGGTCATCTAGACTAACATAATATTTGTGAAAGATTGTTCCAAAAGCAGGGCCATTGTGCAGAGGTGCGGTGAAACCACCAACTATAGCATGTGCAAAATCAGTATGTCTGGTGTCAATAGCAACACAGAGGGAAGAAATGGCTTGGGATGTTCACTGTAAACCTGCCTAGAGAAAACAATGCAGTAGAAACTACGAACAATCATAACCAGAAGTCCTACTATCCGGGTAGGAATCTTCCAGACCTTCCTTTCAGACAGTTTTCAAATGATGGCTCAGTTAAGAAAGAATTCTTACATGTTAAATCCTCCGGAGCAGATGAATCTGTCTTTGATGAAGCCAAACTAGCAAACTGGGGAAATCTGCAGAACAAGTTGACTGCAAAGAATCTAGATGAAGTTGCTCTAGATCTTCTTAAACTGCGAAGTGCTATGTCTGAAGAGAAAGACCAGATATCTGCAGTTGAAGCCAAGCTTGGTCTGATAGATCACCTCCTGTCAGACACCACAGAAATAAAAGATGTTGTTAGTAAGGCAGCAGATAGGATTGAACACCGACTTCAGAAAATAGAAGAGCTTTTAGCTGCTAGTGAAAGGTTACAAAAGAGAAAAGCTCCAGAAGTCAGCAAAGAGGCCATAGCCTTAGTATTACAAGGTTATGACACCAAGAAGAAATCCGCCACTCCTCCACTCGAGCGGAGTTTCTCATTCGGGATGTTCCATGTCCCCAAAAGAGATCCTAATAAACTTGACTTTGATTTTGGTCAGAGCAAAGCTGAGTTTGAAAATCTGCGTGGCTGGGTTAAAGCCATTAAAGATCTACCACCTGCCCTAGAGCCAAAGTATTATGATTTGCAAATGTACTCAGGACAGCCCTCTGGTCATGCTCTCATCAAAACAGAAGCAGAAGACCCATTCCCTGAGATGGATATAGCAATGCCCAAAATTTTATTTTCCGGTTGAGAAAGTCATTCGGTTTGCTGGATCCGCATCAAAGGGAATTTATAACGTTTTATTAATGTTTTGCCATTTGATAGCATGTTCTTATCATAATTTAAATAGAGAAATGTTTAGAATAATGTTCATTGAACAACATAGGTATTTTTTTTCTTTGTTTTCACAAGTTTTGTGACTTTTAAAAATGGGTTAGAATACTTTAGTCACTTTGTTTTCAAAATTTTGATAGGAACATGCCCAAAGGATAACATTTTTCGAACAATCCTAGATATTTGGTTTCTGGTTTGTGAGTTGTTAAGCTTGTATTCTTTTCTTCAATGGTTATATTATGGGTTTCTATAATGGTCATCGATCATGTCTTATGAATCTATTTAATATAATATTTTATTAATTTCCAAGCCAATAACATCTTAATACCTCGGTTAAGGATTTTGATGCTCTTATTTTAGTTGAAACCAATATTTCAATTATTATATTTTATTTCTTCAAAAACAATACATATGTTAATATATGTACAATAGAGGGTCTTGAATGAGTTTATCAATATGATTTTATGTTGTTAACCTCATAACACGACAAGACTCCTAGCCGTTATCTAAAAACCTTTACTTGAATGATACATATAGTGTCTTGAATGAGTTTATCAATAGGATTTTATGTTGTTAACCTCATAACACAACAAGACCCTTAGCCGTTATCTAAAAACCTCTACTTGAGGGATTTTATCATTAGGGTGTTATGTTGTTAACTTTATAACATAACAAGACTCTGTAATCTTGAGTGTTAATAATGTGGATATAGTGATGTTCCCTTGGTTATACTCAATCTATATAACCAATATTGGAATCTGTTTTTTTTTATCGGTAGGGTTTTAACCAGTGTTTTTATTTTGATTCACCTAAAGTTTAACATGAATAGTTATTTGTCTCATTAGCCTACTTAAGAGTCTAATAAACAAGTTTACAGTATTTAACTACTAATATTTTTCTCTAACTCATGTTTTGAATAAAAAATTAAATTACTAGAACATTTCACTTAACCCATAAATGAGTTAATCCCTTTTTTCCCAATTTACATTTGATATCTCTTTTATTACATACCAAAGAAGCTCAAACATAACAACGGTAAAGATAATTGAAAATATGGTCATTCCATAAGTGGAAAAGTAAATAATGGCTCACTAACTAGACATAGAGAAAATTATTATGAAGAGCTCCAATTCATTTCCTTGAGTTTGTTTGTTGCATCTTTTTAAGCAATTTTCATAGCTCTTTTGTTTGATTGGAAAAAATAGACAATGTTATTATGCCAGTGACAAATTCATAAATGTATACAAGTATACCACCAATGCTTCAAACACATTCACACAATTGTAAATTCAATGGCAATTCAATTTACAAATACAATGATATTTGAATTACAAACTTAATTGTTGACACATTTATAAATTCAATTAGCAAACATAATTCAATTTATAATGACAATCTAATGTACACACCTAACACATTTATAAATTCAATTGCAAACTTATTTCAATTTATAATAGCAATCCAATTTACAAACTTAATGACAGGGAATATGTAGCTTCGCTATTCATCCACCTTGTTATTTTTTGCTCACAACACATAATATCATTCATTGCAGTGGATGGAGTGTAGTTGTTGTGGATGGAATGCACGATGGAAGTGTGGCAATATGATGCGAAGTTCATCATTAAGAACTGCAGTCATCTTAAACTCATACTGTGTATATTGTTTTTACTCAATCGCCATTGTAGTTGCACGGTTCGTGTAATTGGATGAGGGCTTGCAGCATTGTTTGCTACAAACTCACTAGGTATTGTTGGGCCTACAAACTCACAAGGTATTGTTGGGCCTTCAGCCACTACGTTAGGACTCCGTTTTGTCTATTATTTGTTTAATTTGTATTCTCATGGCAATGCTGCAGTTGTCTATTATTTGTTTAATTTGTATTCCCATAGCAATGCTGCATATTTGGGGAAGTCATACAACTTGTTCTTGGACCTTAAGAACAAACTGCGAGTTGATAGAATGGGGGTACAAAGTTACTTTTCTGCTCCTCCAATCTAAGTGTAATGTTTGCATTTCTTGCTTTGAGCGTTGGGTAAATTTGTTTCTTCCCTGTCATAGATTTGAGTGTTCGGTAAATTTGTCTCTTCCCTGTCATAGATGGAGCCACATTAGCAAACACCATAGTAAAGCCTAGGTAAGCCTTTGCGCATTTAAAAAAACTGGTTTCTTCTGTTTACTGCGTCATACCTAAGAAAATGAGAAGAGTGATCTAAGGGTTAAATCATTTGAACTGTGTTGTACTTTTTTATGCTTATCAGGAAATCCAGAGGCAAGTAACAGACTGAATCAAGGTCTAACAGTGCCAGGTGTTCGTACGAAATAATAAGAATATTATGGATGTGAGAAAGATGTCGGACACATAAAATAGCTCATTGGTGCAGCAGGCCCAAGCCTCTTTGGTTCTAAATCTACAGCTAAAGACGTCACTGCTGCTTGCAAACTTGTCTCTCTAACTGCAATAATGACTGGTAAGAGTAGGCTTCCTCTAGTAGTTTGTCTCACGTTCTGTGATATATTTAATTTTCTGCTTCACTTGATTAGGGTTTAGCTGATGATTTCTAATTCAAATCTGTTTGATGTTTAGGCGCCACCTCTGGAATTGGAGCAGAAACAGCAAGAGTGTTGGCTAAAAGAGGGGCAAGACTGGTCATTCCTGGAAGGAATCTCAAAGCAGCAGAAGATGTAAAATCTCGTATTTGGAAATAAATTCACACTGCAGAAATCATATTGATGGAGCTGGATCTCAGCTCCTTTGCATCAATAAAAATAATTGCCACAAACTTTGAATCCCGTGGCTTACAGCTCAATATTCTTATTTGAGTTCTAGTAAATTTTAGGCATAATTTATGTTATCCATGAAACCGACCAAAATAAATTTGATACCCTGAAGCATGCAATAATTAACTGTGTATTTTCCTGTGTTCCACCGCGTTTCTTGTAGAAACAATGCAGGAAAGTTTTATCATGAATTCCAGGTATCTCAGGACAGTTTTTAGATGACTTTCGCTACGAACCATCTTGGTAAGAGGAGAAACATGCCTGTAATATTTGTAAGATTGCAATATTAACTTAGTTACAATCTCTCTAAGTTTAAAACCCTACACTGCTCTGACTAGCCGTGCTTATTTGCAGGACACTTTCTTTTAACCAAGCTGTTACTAAACAGAATGATCCAAACTGCTAAGGAAACAGGCATTCAAGGAAGGATTATAAACGTTTCATCTTGTATCCATAGCTGGCTGGGAAAGAAAGAATCCAGTTTGACCAGTTAAACGATCCTAATGATAGCCAAAACTGAGCCGACTAAACTTGAGTTTAGGGCTCAGTCGAAATTCAAATTTTCACGCCGACCAATTTACTTTTTCCACCAGTCGGGTGAAACTTGTCTATGTCCGACTAGACAAGTTTACAAATTTTAGTTGGTACTTCACTCGACCAAAATTACTCCGACTTACTTGTCCGACTGATTTTTACCTCGACCAATTTTACTCCGACCAAGTCGGACCTTCGACCAAGTCGGCTGCTTTAGTCGGCTGACCAACCGACCACTCTAGTCGTCTCTTCGACCACTCCAGTCGGCTTACTTTGGTTGAAATCTGCAGGATATGTTTCTTAGTCTAAGGACTTAAGAAATTACAAATGCTTTTCACCTGTGAGTAAAATGAAGTAAAATAGACAGATTTACAAATCCAAATAACTTATGAGAAACATGTGCCAAATATGTAGGAAGACTTGAGTTGACCAATGTGCCGTAAAACCTGGAACTTTCACGCAGTGAGATTTTTATGGGTTCTTGTTCTTTCACTTAACAGTAACTGTAAAAGACATTTACAGGAGTAAATCTGGAAATATATGCGACCAAATAATCATGCATTCACCCACAAACTATTTCATATATTAACTATGCTGAAATAACAAAGTACTACAAACTTGTCGATTACAAAATGGTCGGTCCAGACTTGTCTATCCAGACTCGTCGATCTACAGAGCTTCAGCTCGTCGACTAAATTACATGCACAGAAGCTTGAGCTTCAACTGTTCTTCCTCACCCGGAGTTCCTCTGCTGTCTACTACTTGTGTTCTCCCTCTCTACTGATTTACAACAATGCTTCTTCTATTTATAGGCAATTTGAAAATTGCTACAGCATGGGTCGACTGACCTGCCATTAAAGGCTGTAATAACTGCTACCTAATAACTTAGCTTCTGAAATAAATTCGACTGGACTATGTTGTCTTCTCGAAGACTTTTCCTCCTTGCCAGACTGGCAGACAAGATTTCGACTTGTACGACCTCTGACAAAGTCGGCTGAAAGTTGCGTACTAGTTCGGCTGGAAGATACGTACAGGTCTACGAGTAATTACCATTTTCCAACACTCCCCCTTAATTATGAGCAGATGGGGTTTTTTTTTAAACAACAAATTACAAAATGTCTCAGAGCTTAGACATGCTCTGTTTATGACAGAGTTCACTATGGGGAACTTGTCATTCCAAGATAACTACGCAGATACTGGAATGTGTCCTTTGCCAGTGGCTTTGTGAAGATGTCAGCAAGTTGGTCTTCAGACCTGCAAAATTCCAAACAAATTTCCTTGTCGTTCACCAACTCTCTTATAAAATGAAACCTTGTGTCGATGTGCTTGGTTCTCTTGTGAAACACATGATTCTTTGATAATGCTATGGCTGAATTGTTATCACAGAAAATTGTTGTCGGTTCTTGATGGTTCTGTGACAAGTCTTTTAAGACTCTCCTCATCCAGACAGCTTGACATGCAGCACTTGTCGCTGCAACATACTCTACTTCAGCTGAAGATAGAGTTACTATGGGCTGTTTCTTTGAAGCCCATGAAACAACACCTGTACCAAAATGAAATGTGTACCCAGATGTGCTTTTCCTGTCATCTATGCTGCCTCCATTGTCACTGTCAGTGTAACCAATGAGTTTAAAAATTTATGAGGTTGAATACATAATACCAAGGTCTCTTGTGCCACTTACATACCTCAGAATTCTTTTACCTGCC
>LPNX010950017.1:7275-109841 GCA_001517045.1 Pseudotsuga menziesii | reverse complement strand
TAACTGTAAAAGACATTTACAGGAGTAAATCTGGAAATATATGCGACCAAATAATCATGCATTCACCCACAAACTATTTCATATATTAACTATGCTGAAATAAGAAAGTACTACAAACTTGTCGATTACAAAATGGTCGGTCCAGACTTGTCTGTCCAGACTCGTCGGTCTACAGAGCTTCAGCTCGTCGACTAAATTACATGCACAGAAGCTTGAGCTTCAACTGTTCTTCCTCACCCGGAGTTCCTCTGCTGTCTACTACTTGTGTTCTCCCTCTCTACTGATTTACAACAATGCTTCTTCTATTTATAGGCAATTTGAAAATTGCTACAGCATGGGTCGACTGACCTGCCATTAAAGGCTGTAATAACTGCTACCTAATAACTTAGCTTCTGAAATAAATTCGACTGGACTATGTTGTCTTCTCGAAGACTTTTCCTCCTTGCCAGACTGGCAGACAAGATTTCGACTTGTACGACCTCTGACAAAGTCGGCTGAAAGTTGCGTACTAGTTCGGCTGGAAGATACGTACAGGTCTGCGAGTAATTACCATTTTCCAACACCTAAGAGGTAAAAGCCCTCAAGTATTAGGTTTATACTACCTTTTAGTACCATATTTAGACTCAGTGTTTAGATATCGGTCTTCTATCTAAGATACTAATCTTGCAAGCATTACAGCTACGATGCCACCCGCGCATATGCCCAGTCTAAACTGGAAAATATTCTACACACAAAAGAACTTGCCTTGAGAATCTAGGTATAGTGTTGGAATCTTTCCCTACGTTTCTTTAACTACTCAAATAAAAAAATTTCCTAACGTAAACATTTAACACAAGCTCGTCTAAAATGCAGAAAATGAGGGCTAATGTAACAGCAAATTCTGTTCATCTTGGCATTGTAAAGACCAGACTTACCAGAGACCGCGAGGGACTTATCACAGGTGATGACCATGACATGTTTATCTCTGCTTTAATCTTTGTATTTTTTGCTTGAAACTTTGCAGGGAAAAATTGATTAAAGAATTACATTTTTTTTAAACCTTAGTAAGGGTAAGGTGTGTACTTGGATTCCCAGTTATTAGTTAAAACATTCCAGATACACAAAATTGCTTACCTACAAAGAGAGTATGCATAGGTTTTAACAATAATGAGGTTGCATGCACAATAACCACTGAAGGCCCCAAATACTACTAAGAAAGATGGCTTGCAGTGAATCATATCTATAGCAGTGGTGAAGGTATTATAACTGACTGAAGTAAAAGTGACCTTTCTTGGGAGTCTAATTTTAAAAGTGACGTTTGTTGGGGAGTGTGTTGCCTTTAAATACCGATTCTAATGCAAATGCTAATAACAAAAAGGAATCTGGGACTGGATGATCCAAATGAGACTGGTAAGGGGACAAGGTCAGGGATGCCACTAACTATTTCATGAATGTTCATGCAATTATTATATTAGGTTGGCTATCCGAGTCAATTCGATCTACATTAAAAATTTAATGGAATAATAAGATGAGTAGAGCCCAGTGTAGATAGGAGTAAACTTTCTATCCGACCATTTGCACCGATCGGACGACCAGCAATGCGTGATGTGAAACTCACTCGAGCCAGGTCATCCGATGTTTAGATATTAAGATTGAAAAATGAAATTTGCAATAAGTTTATTATAGTTGATATGCATTCATGTATAATTTTTTTTATTAGACAGATTAACTTCTTTGATTTGGTCAAGAAAATATGGGTGAGCTTAAGAATGGATACCAGATCAAGATGCATCCATCCCATTGTTTTCGCCATTTTGCCATCTCAAAAATATAACTAACAAAAATAAAATAAAACAAAACATATAACCAATGCGATGAGACACCTGAAAATGGACAGATATGGTAGTTTTTAGGTTTCTTTGCCAGGTAATGAATAATTTATTAAGAGGTACATGGACCCAGTCCACGTTTGCAGTGGATAATGCAGTCGTGGATAATGCAGTCTACTTTTATAATGTGGACAAGTTAGGATTTAAATTAGTTTTATAATACTTTTAAGGATTATGATAACTCAAATGAATTTGAAAAACACTTCTAATATTGCAGCAGCTGGAATCTTCTTCTGAACAGGGTTTGATTGGAGCAGCAAATGCCTTTTATTTCGAGTATCGATTCCTTTAAAAACGACTGCTATGAAAATTCTCAGCACGAAGGGACACAGATTCGAACCTAAAAGTTTCACTTGTCCCTCTTCTCCACCGGCCTCCTTTCCCATTGCTCTGAACATGTATTCTGATGTAATGTATTTTCTTTTTTTTCTAAGCTACTCCCCACACGTAAATATATAAATAGGTCATCGCAATGCCAGAGTCTCGACCTTGCACGAAAGCTAATGGCTTCGCAAGTTTGTCCAATTCCTATAATGCAAAACATGAAGTAGATACCACATAGGTAATGCATGACGTCAATTTATGCTCTGTTTTTAGCAAAGTCAAACATACACACCCCAAATACTACTTTATTTTTATAGTGTATATTATTATTTTGTAGAGAATATGTGTATTTTATAATATGGAAGTTTCATCTTCATTCATTCATTTTTGAAATTTGAACTATTTGGTTTTTCTTAAAAGTGGGTTAAAGACAAAATTATATGCTTTAACAAAGTTGAATTTGTCCAATTTTTAACCCTCTTTGCCCTCTTTCTATGAACTGATTGGTAAGAATACCACTCTACTATTTGCGGAGTTGATGCTCACAAAACTGATGAAGAGAGGAAGGAAAACGTCTCTATGCACATGAAAAATGGATAATATCTCCTTCAAAACCTGCTCCAGTTTACACTGATAATGGAACAAATTTAGCCATCAAGAGGAGATAGATGGGAATCAAAATCCTTCCCTGAGGCATCCACGAGATCTCTCCTACTGGATACTAACGGCTGATATTCACCAGCAGTGCAACCTGGATGAAGTAGATGACGCCATTTTGTTACATAAATTATGGAGTTTGGATTGTGAAACATAGTTCACTCGCTCCAGGATAAGAAGATATCATATAATTCACTATAGCAGTCTTTTCATTATTGGGTAAGGTGAGTTAGTTTCTATTACCAATGGCACCGATATACTATTACATGGGAGCGAGTCAGTAAGTGGACAAACTCAACCTGCTTAAAGCTCAACCATGATAGTTTCATATTTTTTCAAATTCTAGTGATCTAAGCTGTTTTAAAATGAGCCAAAAGCCCTAATAAGAGCGAGTCAGTAAGTGGACAAACTCAACCTGCTTAAAGCTCAGCCATGATAGTTTCATATTTTTTCAACTTCTAGTGATCTAAGCTGTCTTAAAATGAGCCAAAAGCCTTAGGGCCACAGTTCCATGGTGGAAGTTTCCATCAATCAGGTGGAACTTCCTATTTATAAAGAGGAACTATGACTTCTGAGCCAAAAGTCCTAGGGCCAAAGTTAGATGGGATTGTTCAGTTTCCTGTTAGATGGGACTGAAGTTTCCATCAGCTGTAAGTTCGAGCTTTCCATCAATCAGATGGAACTATGACTTTTAGGTAAAAATTTCAGAGACAAAGTTTTATGGTCAAAGTTTCCATCAATCAGATTGAACAACTACTTTTTAGCAAAATTCCTGCTTGATTTTTTATTTGAAAATTCCTATCTTAGACTCTCAAGAAACTGAATAACAAAGCCAATCTTTTCATACAAGATATCCAAACAAAGCTATTGTAATTTCAAGGAGGAAAGATCAATATGTATCTTGCCAAATTGTTGAACAAAGTTAATTTTCCTACTATGCTTTTGGCTTTATGAACCCCAATCTTATAAGCCACATAAGATTGGGCTTCAAAAGACACAGATATATGATTACCCAGCTCTGTTATGCATTTGTTCATCCGGCCTGCAACCCTACCTTTCGTTCTTGCAAGCTCATCATATAATTTTGTAAAGACATAGCCTTGCCTCGTATAAACTATTTGGACTTAGCAGCGTACACAAAGGTATCTAATGGTTTATATAGACTAAGTTCTTTTATTTATCTAAAACAAAACACAATAGAATCTTATGAGACAATGCAAACATAGCCGTGTAAATTCAAACCAGGAATACAAAAGAAACACTTCTATTTAAAATATATTCCAAAAAAAACATACAATTCATTTACATAATGTCACTTAAAATGATTATTCGTTTCAGGTTGGCTACCATTAAGTATGGAATATAACTTAATCTTCCATGCTACACCTTATAATCATTGTTAAATGTGTATTTGATGATTATGCTGAATATAATTGTTCGTATTAAAATATGGTGAACATATCTGGATTAAGCAAGCTCTACAGCTTGCTTTTTAATATTTCGATAAGGTTTAAAAGTTCTCATTTGGTTATCTTTTCCATATAAGATAAGTGATGTGGCAAGATGTATAATAATTCGATAAGGTTTACAAGTTCTCATTCGGTTGTCTTATCCATGTAAGATAAGTGATGTTGCCACCAGACAAAAGATGAAGCCAATTGCAAAACATGAATCTAATATAATCATAACCAAGTTATCAACCTTTTGATTATGGAAATTAGAATCAATTTGTCTTGAAGCATTTGTAGTGTTGGTACTTTTTCTTTTCTTTTCAAGCACATTGGTACCATCCAATTTGCACTTTAAAGGAAGTCCATAGTCCAACAATAAACTGCAACTTAAAGGAAGTCCATAGTCCAACAATAAACTGCAACTTCAAGGGCACTTAGGGAAATTGTCCATCGCACACCTCGTCAATTTTCCTTGTCATTTCATGCCAATTTTCCATTGCATAATGGGTGAACCTTAAATCTCTTATAGCAAATCTGAAAATCAAGTTAGAGGAATGTAATGTGTTGGAGATTTTTTTATTATATAAAATGGAAGAAGACAAGCAAGATCTAGTGCCTTGTTCTTGGGATAATGGAGTCAAAACAAAAATATGATGAAGAATATTAATCGTATGAAACTTTGTTCTTTGGATAAGGGAGTCAAAACAAAATTTTGATGAAGAATATTGATCATATGAAACTTTTTTCTATGCAGCAATACCTTTCCCAATTACTAGACTTTGATAATGCAATTTTTAATAATGTTTTGTATTGTGTATGCTACAATTAAAATGTCTATAATCAAATTATGTTAGATAAACTTCTCGACATTAAATGTTCATTGTTTGAACTTACAATTAAAATTTAGATAAACTTCTCCTAGACATTAAAAGTTCATTGTTTGAACTTATCAATGTTGGGGTTGTTGGAATTTGTGGCATAGGAATGATCATGAGGCTATTGACAAATCCATGAATGCATAGGAATGATCATGAGTCCATTGACAAATTTATGAATCTATATAAGTATACGATCAATGCTTCCAACACATTTACACAATTTACAAACTTATTCAATTGCAAGCTTAATTTAATTTTACAATGGCAATCCAATTTACAAACTTAATGGCAAGGAATATGTAGCTTTGCTACTCATCCACCTTGTTTAAAGTTTGTGCATATTCAAAGATAAAGTATGAATGTTATGATGATAGGGGTCTATTCCATGATCATTACAACCTTATTTATGTGGATTTTATTTTGAAATATTGATATGGTCTATATCTCATACCGAAATATTGAAAGTAAATGTGCTTCCTATATGTGTATATGTAATGGTAAGTGATGATGTCCTAATGGTTAAAGAGAATAATGAAGAGAGATGCATGATGCAAGTATAACATAGTTGATATAGCCATGTTAATTGTATATTAGTTATGCTCATGGGACTTGTTCCTCTCATGAAAAGATAATATGCCTGTTAGCCTAGACTTAGACTTATTGATGTAATAATGTTATTACTTGATGTATGTCCATGTAGAGACAAGAGCACTAAATTAATGGTGTTTGTGTTTCTATACAACTTAAGAAAACATTATAATTTTATGTATCTTTGTTGAAAAAGTATCTTGGTGATATTTAATGTATCTTTGTTAGAAAAGTATCTTGATGATATTTCATGCATATTTATTGAAAAAGTATTTTTGTGGTATTTCATATATCTTTGTTGAAGAAGTATATATTGGATATTAATCATGTGATTGATTCCAGAATGTGATCAAGTGGAATAGAAAGGGGATTTTTCTAGTACAACTAGATTCCATATTGGGAAGAAAAGTCAAGTTGCTCCAGTTTTTGGTTATTTACCTTTGTTTACTCATGGACCATTGCTTAACCCTATTCTAGCATGTAAATCGACTGGGTGATGGTGGTGATATCATGAGGGATTGTGTGGCGAGGGGATTCATAACTCACTAGGTAGTGTAGACAGACATGAAAGAAGACGGTGAGGGAATGAGTTGCAACTACTCTGGTTGATTACTTGGGATCTAGAAGATGTTATGAGGGAGGCATACCCTCATCGTTTTTTTTGAAATTTTGTAAAGGCACGTATGTAATAAGTGCATTGAGGATGATACCTTGTTTTAAGGGGGAAGGGAATGCAATACCCTAATGTGTTAAGCCCCAGACACATGTAATAATTATTTGTGTGGCACTAGGTGTTAGGAAAATGGTCTTAAGGAATGAGACATTATTATTTTCATCATGTACTATTAACAAATTTAATGTCTCAACATGGACAACAAACGAGAATGGGGGCATAGTTCCACATGTGTGGGAGAATGGGGACTAGGGGTTGTTGGTCACCAAAAATTTGTACTTTGGATTCTATTATTTTGGACCTTGGAGTTACTATTAAATCTTATTCATGGTTTAATGGACCCCTTTTGGGCTAGTGCGCCTGTCTTGGATATTTGGTGGGCCCCACTTGCACTAGTGCACCCTAGTGAAGGTTTGGTGGCACCCACTTAATGGATGCAACCTCCTTGAATGAAAGATGCTCTTTTGTGGGACCCACTTACACTAAGGCACCCTCACCCTAGATTATAGGATCTGAAGCATGATTTTAACTTCCACCTTGATTTTATCCTCCACCTTTAGAAGTGCATCCTTGCTCCCAAAATCTAGACGAACTTCCCTATTTTTGTGCTTACATGTTATTTATGACCTTGTTCGACCCACTCTCCCACCTCCCTTGAATAATGCACCCTCCTTCATATATTATTGGTCTCCATTCCTTAGTTTGCTATAATCCTCATTATGGTCTATTTTGGGTAAAGGAATCCCCTTATTTTATCCTCCACTTCATGAATTCAAGTTAGTGAGCCTAACCACACTCTATCTCTCTCCAACCAATTAAAGTTGATATCCTTGGGTTCAAATTGACCTATTTGTGCTATAAATCCATGTGCTCACTCATTGTGAAGGGAGCTTGTGAAAAAGAGAAAGCCTTGTGAGAGTTTTGTTTAGACTTATGATGTGAGATCTAGTCTCATTTCATTGTTCCTTCTGTGTTGGGTGTGAGACTATGTGTTGAGATATTATTCCTGTGTTGTGATACCAGAGTATTTTTGGTTTTCTTCTACAAAAAGAGTTCCTCATATTCATTGCTTATCTCTGTCCAATCTTGCACATGAATCTTGAAGGTGGATGGTGATGTATTAAGGGACTTATGTACTGAAGGGAGTCACATTGTATCGAGTATTGGGGAATAGAAGGGAGATTATATGGGGAGGGAATGAGCTATGTTTTCTTAGGTTGTGTGGATTGATTTTTTATGGAATCCCTTCTTTTCTCTCTCTTTCTCATTGTTTTTATGGTTGTATGTGACAACCATATCTTCTATCTCTATCATGACTCATGGATCTTCTGGTTGTAGATGGAAACCTTATCTTTTGTTTCTTAATGGTTTTAATGGTTTTAGGTGGTAACCATGTACTCTGATTTTAGTGTTTCTTAGATGTCAGTAGGTGGAAGCCATGTGTTCTGATTTTAGCATTTCTTAGATGGTTGTAGGTTGCAGCCATGTGTTTTTATTTTAGTGTTTCTTAGATGGTTGCAGGTGGAAGCCATGTATTCTGATTTTAGAGTTGCTTAGATAGTTGTAAATGGTATCTTTATATCTAATTTTGTTGATGTTTATGTGGTTGTAGGTAGCATCCTATAGAATTTCTTTCATATGGTTTATGTTGTGCCTTTGAATATTAGAAATTTAGGATGCCAATGTGAATTATTAATACATTGCACATGCTTAATGGACACCATTTTTGAAAAGGATAAACCACTACATTACCTAAACCATGTTTGATTAACAAGTCGAATATTGTAAATGAGAACAATTACAATTGAGAATGAGACATATGCAGTCAGATTGATGATGAAAGACTCACAACTTAGATAAGATCCTCATTTTAAAAATATGTTCAATTATTATGTTCAAATATGCATGTGCATTGGAGAAATGGTATGCATTCGAATACTTGCATTTAATTTTAAATGATTGAATGATTGCTTTGATAGATTTTGGCATGTTGGCCTAGAATTATTTACCTTTATTTCTATTGTGCATTACCTCTAATCAGACTCCCCCATGGGTGTTTTGGTGTCTCTGGATTTGTTGTCGGGGCTAGGGACACTACAACAACCCCCTTCTAACTTGTCATTTGATATGCAAACTTCAAACAAGTGGGTATAAATTGCCTCTAGTCCCTTTTTTATGTCCAAGATTAGTTATGTTTTATCCCGTTATTTACAATATTTTGTTTGAAGATCCCCATAGTTTTGTTTGAGTACCTCGACCAAAAATCTATAAATTTTATATTACAAGGTTGTTCAGTTTGATATTGTATCTTCTTTTCTACTAAAATAGAATTGTTTTTGTAAAAAAAAGGTTAAGACGAATGATGAAAGTATTAGTAGAAAAGATAAAGGGTTCACTTAATGAACTTGTGTAGAGCGAACTATATCATGTGATTGGGGTTAAATCATCAACATACTAAGGTTATTCAAATCATACATCTAAGGTTGAGATGCATACTAACTTGACACAAATCCAAGAAAAATTATATCATAGTTAAAGAGTTAGAAAACTAGAGTACCTTATTTATGTAGTTCGATCCCGACTTTCGTTGCTCCCAATATTTACTCTTGAACTTTTCCTAGTAACTTGGAAAACAACTTCACAACCCTTCTCAAACCAATAAGCTACAAAATGATATTGAGATTCAAATATAAAGATACATAACCAAAAATTGGTTAAATAGATGAACCAAAAATATATAAATCAAATTGGAGACAACAAAAAGGGAAGGGAAAAATATCCAATTTGTATTAATATAAACAATAGTACAATACATATATAACTGATTATGCCCGACACCTTGTCGAAACTAGGACTCAAGTTCATTACTGCTTCCTTCTCCGCAAATCCTACCTAATATCTATATGCATACAAGATTGAGGATGTTTGAGGGAAACAAACTCAACATGTAGGGATACATGATTAAATGATTTGCAAAAGATAGTGAAATGAGTATAAAATGAGGAACACAATCTCTAGATTAACCTTATTAACACCAATCTCCCCCAAATGGCCAAACTTTTTTTTTTATACTTAGTGAAGATAGTTTCCATCGAATGGGAGAAGTTATAACCGAAGGGGGAAGTTACTAAAACCATCCTAACTCCTCCGTATTTCAATTTTTATTTTATTTTTTATATCTTTGGATAAAATTGCTTCCAAAACATGGGACTCTTAAGCAATTAAATTGCATTTAATGATGCAATAAAGAGCGATTTCAACTTTTTATAAAAATCCCTAGCAATATTAAGGAAGAATGTGATTAATTCACAGGTTACTAGAGTTTTGAAAGCAATTTTTTTTCTTTTGTAACTTCTTTAGGTAAGGATGAGGATCAAGCCCAAATGATCAAGGCCATACTAACTAGATCCAAATCGAGGATTTTCCATCCAAAATGTCCTTTTGTGTGACAAACAATCGACAAAACAATCTACATTTGGAACTGTCATTTTTTCTTTTATTGTCATAGACGACGAAGTGATGATTTGGGCTATAATAGCTCCCCCATAATGTATGGGTTTTGAAGGGAACATGATCACATAAATACATTATAATATAAGGATAGGAGTGTAGAAAAAGTAGCAAGAGATTCCAAGAGACCAAGCATAAAAAAGCACATGCAATAGAATAGATCAAACAAGCTAGTCCATGTTAAATATGTCTAGAAAGATCTAGTACAAATGTATAACTGATATAAATATCATGCCCACACTAATACAAAGTGGATCCATCTAATAGAAATATGGGTCATGGCCACAAATGAACACAATGGATCCATGCCCTATAACTGATCATAGCCACAAGAATACAAGGTTGAGCTATGTCAAACCGGGGACCATAGCCATGACAGAACAAAGTGGATATATGTCTCATAAATAATCAGGAGAATAAGAGACCAAATGAGTAATGGTTCTCCCAATGGTACCAATATCAATTGGTGATATAGTCTTGTGCAACTTGGGCGATAGAAAAAAGACATTGAATGCTACTTTTTTTCCAAGGTCTTCCTTCCAAACCATCCAAAAGTACAAATTCATCCATGATAATAAATGAGTTGAATTCGAACATGGGAGAAACTATTTGATTATCGGTCATTGATGTCAACTGTTAACAAACACGAGGGAACCCACCAATAATGAAAATGGGCCTAAAGATACCTAGTACACTCTAACAGGTGTGAATATATATTCTTGAAGTTGAACACCTGAAGAATCAATCAAGTAGGATACATTGATGTATTCCCACTACCTTATAGCGAGGGTAATTTCCACTGATGAATGAAGTCCCCAAGGTATTATCAAAACTCTAGACCTCATTCCCAGAGAGAGATGAGTTGAATTCGATAAAAAGAGATTTGTTGGAAGAGAGGAATTAAGGCATCCTCCATCATCCAACATGAGGAGAAGTCAAGGAATGATATAATCTGGTACATAATGAAACATATATACACCATAGAATGATTGAGACTGAAGGTTTTTGTAGAATGGTTGACGCAAGTTATATCTTTGTGAGCATGATATAATGATGACATCGACAATTTTGGACACAAAAGACACAAAGGAATGAACAACAAAAATATGCAATGTTGGAAACATTGACATATTCTCCACAAGATCAAAAGAGTATCCAATTGTAGTAGCAAATACTCAGAGAGGAGGATTTATCCTAAGGCCAAAACTATAACCCAATATTAGAGTGACTCAAATTGGAGCTCTGTTCAAGGATGACTATGACTATCTGCCACTTAGTAAAGAAAAAATGGAGATCGTTACCTTCCCTTTTCTCTTTTTAAGTACCTTCATCATGTTTTAACGAGCTTGACAAAAAGAAAAAATCATGATCGATAAGATATTATTCGTAAAGGTTTAACGAGTTCGAAAAAGTAAACTTGAATATTTCTTCATTGTTTAACGAGATCAAAGAAATGATAGAAGAATGTTCGATATAACACTATCGCATGGATTTTTTTGATCCTGGGGTAGTAATGCACACTGGTGTTTCAATTTTAGGGAGTCTAAAACACTTAAATATGACTCCAGGGTTAGTCTTTTTCGTAAATTTAGTGTCTCAAGTATGAAAAGGCATAAAATAATACAAAGGAGAACTCTTGTAGGTAGGATTGGCTAGAGTATGATTTTTTCGTAAGTAGTCCATTCAGCTTGAAAAGGGAGTAAATGTATATGAGACAAATGATCTCTCATATTTGTTGATGAGATTGAAAGAAAAAACCAACTCGACAATCTTCTCATGTTTACAGAGTTGGAAAAGAGCTTAAAGTAGACTCCAAAAGGTTCCTTTTTCATAAAATTAGTCCCCCAAGTCCGAAAAAGGGTTAACCAAAACTAGCAAGAAATGTTCTATCCACAGTTGTTATAGCGGATTTCACCACACTAGGTGAATCACACATTGTATGGCCTTCCCCTGTCCTGCTACAGACTCATTAGCCCCTATGGACCACTTTTTATCTTTTGATGTATCATTGACCATCCCTAAAAACATTATAAAAGTGATATACGCGGCATTTTCCTCGATAACCGCGTACATACACGGATATTCCACTTATAGTCGCGTACATCGGGATGTGTACATAATCCAAAATCCTTTGGAGCGTTCCTTGACTTGGATCCGACTCATATGACTCCTAGCCTTCCATATGCCTTGAAATCGCACGGATTCGACCTTTCAGTATACCTTTGAAAAGCTATATAAGGAACCCTTGAGACATTGAAAGCATAAGAGAGAATTGAGAGTACCGAAACTATAGTCCATTGTTGCCAGAACTTATGCTTGTGTCTGCATCCCTTTGTCCCTTGGAGCACTGTTGTGTTCTTCCCAAGCTTTCCCTTTGCTAGTAAGCTTACTATCGAAGTGATGGAGGATTGAGGTGGTGGAGGCCCAAGTGGGGGATTCAGTTTCTCCGGTTCGCAGACGTGTCGTCAGAGGTTGTCACTTGTAATCTTTGATTCATATTAATAGAAATATCTTTTCCTGTCCAGTAATGTGTATTTGAATGAATATTGTTTCCATTGGAATATGTCAAATGCTCATACATTATTGATTTATATATGCTAGAATAGATCTAACACCATGAAATATAGTATGCTTGTATTGTTTACTTATTGTTGAGGACGTGCTATAACAATTCAAGCTGAAGATTGGAAAGCTCAACGGGGATCTACTTCAACCGTCCGGAATAAGGTACGAGGTTCGATCCTTTAGTGTTAGATGTTTTTATTTCTATTGCATATTGGGAAAGATTGATTTCTGGAGTCTAGCTGTCTGTTGTGGTACCCCAAGCCATAGGAATTTCTCTCTGTAACAACAGTGAACTAGAGTATTCATTTTTCATAAATAATCCATATCGGCCAAAATATGGTTAAACTTATATCATGTGTATTTTCCTTCAATTCATTTAACAAGTATGATAGGAACATGATCACTTGGAAATATTTTCAATTTTAAATAGTTTGAAAAGAGAATAAATAAACTCCATATGAGTAGGACCTTTTTAACATGAGGTAAGAATAATGAGAAAGAACAATATGCATATTTTTCCTCAAAGGTATGACAAAACTACTAAGGCTCCAAAACCTATCAATACGAAGAATGGGCATCAATATGGAAAATATATGCTAACTAGGATGACCCATGTGAGGTAGATTCTATTCACAAAAAAACAATGAATTTACTGTGAAAGAGGGACAATGTCATAATCCATGAAGTATGATCATATGGAATAAAATGGGGAAAAAAGGATAAATCCATAGTGCAAAAATAGGGAAAAACCTATCCTAAATCCAAAGGTTTAGAAACAACCTTGTGCCAAGACCATAATTAGGAAACATTAACCACAATTCTTTAAGTCCTCCTATCAAAAGGATTAACACATAGCCAAAACTTAAGTAATTAGGGTAAAAAATATAAAAGGAAAGGTTCTAAACTACATAAAAGTGGGTAAACATATTAAAATTTAAAAAGAAATGATATATATAAATGAAATATCATAAACATTTATTTGCAATTGGTTTTTACCCTTTTTGGAGAAAGCGAACCCTTGATTTGTAAGTGGTGAAATCCAAGTTGTTTGGGCATCAATTCGACCACTACTTCTTCCAGGTAAAATCTACACACATTTGCTTGCATTTTAATTGATAATTTTTGTAGTTTTATGGTTTTTTTTGGTTTTAGGTGCTCTAAAAAATCACGAGAAAATTGCTAGCAATGCAATATTGAGTAGCAACTTTCTAGAAAATCGCTACTATACGAATGAATGGAAGTGATTTAATTGCTATTGTTCTAAACATTTCTATTGTTCTAAACATTGCATCTTTAGGTAAAGCTAAATTAAGGTCCCAAAAATCAGTACAAACCCGGATGTTTCCTTTTTTTTGTTGATAGATACCAAAATGGACACCCATTTAGTTAAGGGAACAAGATATATGAATTTCACACGGAATAACCTTTCAACCTTTACTTTGATTGCAACAAACTTTTTGGGTTTAACAGGTCTTAGCTTCTGTTGAACAGGATTTGCATTAGGATAAATATTTATCTCATGCTAGATAATTGATGGGTCAATTCCTGGCATTTCCTCATAAATCCAATAAAAAACATCTCTATATTCTTTGAAAAGTGTTGTGTATGTTTCAATATCAGGTGGTGAATAGATAAAAACATTCTCTACGACCGTACATGGGACCTTATAAATATTAATAGGAATATTTTTAGATATATTAGTCATATTCCCCTTAGCATATACCCGTGAAGATGCGAGGGAACTTCCATACAATTTCATTGAACTTGGTTTTGTAGTTTCATCTAAGTCAATTCTAGGGTTACATCCGGTCCGAAGGAAGGATGCAAATTGATGCATAACTTTCCAATGCCTATCCCCTAATGAATGCCTCAAGAATTGCTTCGTTAAATGGAAAAAACTATTTCTAAGGAGTCATGCTAAGGCAGGGAATTAACATCCTAAATAGGAATAGAATGCTCTTCATATTCTTCCAAATTGAAGTGTAGACCAACATGGTTTTCTTCATTCATAATAATGGCTTGATAAGCCACCTTGGCTGTAGACAAGGCCTGATTAGTTCGATTACATCCAGTATCTATAGCTGGAAACTTCCAAGGGTCATTAAAATATGAAAATTTAAAATGAGACACTTTATTAGATGAAGCCATATGAACAATGGATATCATATGTATCAGAATTTCATTGGGTGGGGGTAGATCAGAAGTTCCCATCAATGCCAAATACATACCTAAACCAATGTTCTAGAAATCATTTTTGGAATGGGAAACTAGGGGGATGTTGGAACCGTTCTGATGGTTGGAACCATTGGAAGAGAATGAAAATTGATCAATGATAACAATATTCGCATTATGTGGAAACTTGATGAAATGGAAGATTGAAGAAACTATATCCATATTCTTATCCTAATTGAATCATATGGTAAAGTTGAAACTTAATGGAAGTCTGTAAAGAAGCACGTGGAAACTCAATATTCTTATCCTAATTGAATCATCCATCAAAGAATTGGATGAACACTAGAGATGAAAAGTCATCACATGGTTCGTCTGATCTTCCTTTTTTTTCTCAAATTTTGGGATATTGAAAGGTAAATTAGTAAGGAGCGATGACAAACTTGGATCATGTAAAACTGGATCATTGGTTAACTTATGGAAAATCAGGTAAATTTAAAGTGTCCAAGAAAGGAAACTTCATTTGATCCATGGAATTCCAAGATCCAAGAGCATTAGCATCCTACTGATTCATATTGGCATTTTGTTATACTAGAATGGATGGAGCTCCAAGATTGGTGAAAAGTGAGTTAAACTAACTAAAATTTTGACCAATCTGTATTTATGGATGAGGTTGAGTGAATCCTCCAAAAGTTCCACCCATCCCTCCCAAAGGTTGGCTACCTATCCAAGTGTTAGGGATTGTTGGGTTAACTAGACCTAAACTTCCTAATCCAAAAAATAAGATATTCCAATTTGGAGGATTTTGTCCCCATAGAATCTGATTCTAAATGCCCCTTATCCCAAATGTACCACTAAATGGATGTTTGATGTAAGGGGATTACTAGTGCCTATACCTCCCGATGATTGGAAATGTAAGCTCAACGGAGGTAGGCTAGAACCAATAACAAATCTAGAGTTAAGGGTTTTGTTAGTCAGGGACCAAAGTTCACTAAAGGGTAGATAAATATGTGGAGGAACTGATGGACCACTGTCTGAAGCAATAATAAAAGTATATGCATGAGGAAATGAAGTAGGGATGGATTGTAAAACAAGGAAGGTTATCCCAAAATAAAAGGGATTTGTATTTTGTGAACTACATGCAGGTCCTTGAACAAGAACCATCGAAGATGATGGATTCCATATAAAACCCACAACATATGACACATTTACACTAAGTCCTCCTAAAGGAACAATGTTAATTAGGGTGGTGACCTCCCCAATACCAGGAACCTCACCAATGTTGTTGATGTAATCCCACCGAAATGATGGATTACTCATCCCAGGAATATTGAAGTCAATTTCGTGGCTAAAAGTTAGATTCTGAGTAGGATTTAAAAAAACTGAAGGATCTATGAGATCCTTAATAGAGGGAATTTCTAGGTCTCATGTAGTTGAGAAGAAACAAATAGGGGAGATTTATCTAACTCCCCCTCAAAGTCGCTAAAATGTCCTCCTTATGATGAGGAATTAGAATCAATAAAACTAGTTGTATTTTCTACTATTTGTTGTTCACTAGGATGTTCTTGGTTTTCTTCCTCCACCCCCTAAGGGGTGTATAATTATAATCCAATATTCACCTATGCATAGGGACTTCCCTTTGTTTAGGAGTTTGTCCTTGAATTATTCTATACCTATGCAAATATTAATCAACCACGATGGCTTGCAGAAGACACAAAGGAAAAAAAGTAAAAATATAAAATAACAAACAACTCTCACTAGAAATTCCATAAAAGATTACAACAAGCAAACAACTCTTGCAATTAAAGTCACTCGAATGCAATTACTATTCAGTGAAGAGATAGGTATATGGTATTTCGAATATTATCTTGTGTTGAGTAGGTCCCAAGTTGATCCAGGTTGTTCCCAGGTGCACGTTGGGGACAACAGTCGACTGAATTATTCGAGTCCTGTTATGGCAAAAGCATATAAGAAGAATAAGAAAAGAAGGAAACACAATAGGTCGATAAGAAATATACACACACACAATATGCAAGAATTCGAACCAATTTATTACTTCTTCTCCATAAAATATGGAGGAATCATATAGAGGTCTATATTACATAATGTACATGCTTATATGCGATTCTAAGATACTTGGGTGACTACCCGCTACGTTCAGTTACAAAAGAAGTTATAACGGTCTAGAAGTTCAACCATCGCAGACCATGTTGGTATGTTGTGTTTGAGGCAAACTTGTTGAGGCGATCCTGTCGAATGCAAACTTGTCGGTTGCCAAGGCGAACCTGTCAAATGAAAAACTATCGGTTGCTGGTTGAATCATTCCTCCTTCCTTAAGAAACAATGGTCTCCATTGTGTATTCGTTCAAGTGAGGAAACTTGTTGGTGACTTCATTAGGAGAGTACCACTTTCCTTGCGTGGGGAGTTGTCCAGCTTTATCCACTTGAAACAAGGGAATGGATTTCATCCTTATAAGGTGTATGCGTCGTCCCAAAATGGTGTCACAAAGAAGAGGTTCCTAAACATTTGGGTGGATGTCTTCGGGTTCTGATGTTTGCAAGTCATTTTATTCCAACAATTGTCCATGGTATGGTTGAAGTAGATCTACATTGAAAACTGGATGTTGGCCAAGGCATGCAGGAATGTCGAGCTGAAAAGTGTTTTCTCCAATCTATTTAAGGATACTATATGGACCATATCACAAAGGTTTCATCTTTCTATATGGACCAGTGAAGCACTCCTTATTTATATGTAACTAGATCTGATCCCCAATTTGGAATGAATGAGGAATACAATGATTGTAGTGTAGGGCTTTATCTTTTGCATTTTCTCATTGCAACATCTCATGTGCTTGCTTTTGAATGTTGTAGATTTGATCTACAAACTTCAATGCTTTCTCCACTTATCATCCTTCGAATTCGATATCGTTCGACTATGTCGAGGAACTGATTAAGTTGATAGGCGCCGAGGGTTGAAATCCATAACATATATCAAATGGACTCTTTCCCGTAGAGCTATGTTGAGCACAATTGTAGCTGTGTTGTATGTATGGAAGGTTGTCATCCCATGTTCGATGATGCTTGTTGTTGTACATGTGAAGGAATTGTATGACTAATAGATTTATAACTTCTGTTAGTCCTTTTGTCTATGGATGGAAGGCTGTCGACAAAGAAATTCTCATGTCGAGCTATTTTGAGAGAGTTTGACAAAAGGTGCTAGAAAATCTAGCATCTCTGTCGAAAATAATGGTTGTCGGGAGGCCATAGGGTTTCCACACATGTTCAAAAAAGAGTTGATAAGTTTGTTGTGTTTTTTGTAGTCTTATTGCATGGTATGAGTATATCCATCTTGGAAAATCTGTCGACTACTACTAATACCACATCATGCTGATGATTGGTAGTAGGATATCCTGTTAAGTAGTCCATAGAAATAGATTCTCATAGTTGACTAGGTACTGGAAGGGGTGTGTACAGTCCTTGTCGTCGATTTAGTGGTTTAGTGATGGCACAAACCACACACGATCGAATGTACTTGTGGATGTCAGATTTAAGTGAAGGCCAGTAAAAATAATTTTGGAGGATAACAAGCATTTTTGTGACTACAAAATGTCCCGCAGTATTGTTGTAGTGCGTGTCCCAAATGAGCTTCTGTCGGTGCTCATTGGTCGATACACAAAGTTGTCCAAGCTTGTATAGCAAGGTGTCTTTAAGGAAGTAGTCGGTAGTCGGCAACGTTTCAGTCTAAAGCTGTCGATAGATTGTAGAAAAATCGTAGTCTACTGAATACAATTGTGGCCAAATAGTGGTGTCATAACCCTGCATACTCATCACTATAGACAATAGAGTAATGGGTATCCTACTGAGATAATCGGCTGCAACATTGGATTTTCCTTTCTGATACTTAATTACCAACTGAAATTGTTGCAGGTAATTAATCCACTTGATTTTTTGGGTTGTCTATAGTTTCGACTGAGTCGGAGCGAACTACAAAGGTTTATGGTCAATGAGGATGATCATTTCCTTGCCAAGAATGTAGTGTCACCATTGCTTGAGAGCTTGCACAATGGCATACAGTTCTTTTTCATGTGTTGAGTACCTTATAACAGTGTCCTTGAAAGTCTCAGAATGAAACACGACTAGGTAACTTGACTAAGTGATCACTGCACTGAGGGCATATTCCGATGCATCTGTCTCAATCTCAAAGGGCTAATGCAAATCAGGTAACATAAGTACTGGTGCAGTACAAAGCTTGTTTTTTATTTGTTCAAAAGCTTGTTGTTGTTTCAGTGTCCACTTGAAGACAATTTTCCCATTTCTTTTTGTCAACTAATTCAAAGGCCATGCGATGCGACTGAAGCTAAGTATGAATCGTCAATAGAAATTCTCCAAACCAAGAAAACTTCTTAGTTCTTGAATGTTTTGAGGAATGGGCCAATTTTTGAGGATCTTTACTTTTTTGGGGTTGACATGAATTCCTACAAAGTCAATTACATACCCGAAATATTTGATGCTAGTCATCGCAAATGATCATTTGTCCATATTCAAATATAGTTGATGTTGCTGGAGAGTGTCGAAAACTTGTCGAAGCTATTTGACATGTTCTTCCCATGATCGAGTGAAAATCAAGATATCATAGAGATAGACAATGACACATTTATCAATGAAAGGTCAAAGAAGGTCATCTGTATATCTCATGAAGGTTGCAAGTGCATTGGTTAAACCGAAAGGCATGACTAACCATTCAAACAATCCTTCCTTGGTCTTGAAAGTCGTCTTCCATACATCAATGGAATCGATTGTAATATGGTGGTATCTCAACTTCAGGTCGAGTTTCATAAAGAACTTAGCGCCTTTCATATTGTTGATGAGTTCATCAATCCTTGGAAGAGGGTATTTGTTATTCACTGAAATTTTGTTGAGAGCCCAATAGTTGATGCACATGCGCCAAGTATCGTATTTCTTTGGAACTAGGATGATTGGACTTCCACAAGGAGAGGATCTAAGGCAGATATGACCCTTATCGATCAAATCCTAGATTTGTCTATGAATCTCTTCATTCTCGAGAATGTATCTTCTGTAAATAGACACGTTAGGTAATGAAGAACTAGGAATAAGTTTAATGGAGTGTTTTACCTGACAGTGCATAGGTACTCCATCTAGTCCTTGAAATATGTTCTAGTATTCTTCAAGAATGATATCGATCTATTGTTGTTGTTTGGAGCTGCGTTGATTGGTGAGTCGACTCGTTGCTGCTGTCTTCTTGGAATGTTGAGGCTTGATCATGATTAATGCAAACTTTTAAGTATGATTGATAAGCTTCTTTGTTTTTTTGGCAGATATCATAGCAACCATTGATGTGGGTTGTCGCTCTGGTATGCCATGCCAATTATTTTAGATTTTGAAAATCACCTTCTGAGGCCGTGACTGATATGTACCATGTTGATCCCATAGGTAGGGTTTGCTGAATAGAGTGTCTTCTACAGAAAGCGGTGACACACCACATAGTACTTCATCTTCAAAAGTCTTAATGAAGTAGGTGAGTTGAAATTGTCGTGTGATACTTAGTTCCTGTCCATCCTTCTTCCAACCGATATTGTAAGGTTGAGGATGCAGAGTGGTGACACGACCTAATTTATTCACAAGATCTTCAAAAACGAAGTTCTTCTCTCTACCATTATTCACAATTAGATGTAATGGATTGTTCTAAACCCATATATGTGTATGGAACATGTGCTCTCGTTCCTCCTCATCGACGATGGTCAAGGCTATCGGAGTGGTCGAGTTCGAAGCCAAGAGATTTTATGCATCTGGATCAGATTCTACAAGGGTTCTATCGGACAAGTCGAATGTCAACAATTTTGCCAAAAATGTATTCTAAGCTTTGTATTCTGACGTATCATGCCTTGATGAAATGTGATAATCACACCACTTCCCAGTGGGAGATTGTTTGCTACAATCCCTCTTGTCTTTTTTAAAGTTCTTCTTTTGATGATCGGGATTTGGCAGATTCGGCTGAGAAGAATTCTTGAACTTATTGGAGTCAGTTGGTGACTTCTTGTTGGATGTTTGAGCTGTTGGCTTGTTTATGAAATGTATTTTTCCTTTCTGTTTAGCTTCAAGCTTTCTGGCATAATGAAATGCATCTGCAAGCATACTGACAGTAAGAAACTCCATCTCTTGGTGAATGTACGGGGATAAACCGATGACGTACTTCAAGACAAGAAATTTCTCTTCTTCGTGGACGCCAAGTCTAGCCATGAGTCAATAGAACTCATCAGTGTAACTCTGTATGGATTGGTCTATCCACTTCCTTAGCTACTGCCACTTCTTATACTACTATTTAAGGTACTTTGGCGGGTAAAACTCCTTTCGGACATATTCGACAATTTTTTCCCATGTGTCAATGGGGCCTTCTTCTTTTTCCATCTTTGTCGATAGATTCTACCACCAACAATGTATATAGGTTGACATCTTCAAGGACGCAATGGTGATATTTTTTGCTTCCGAGAGTTGATTTACGACAAAGTAAGATTCCATTTGTTGTACCCAATTGTCGAAGAATTTCGCGTCAATCTTTCCTTCAAGGTTTGGTATGTCTAGATTCATTTGCAATTTGAAGGGGATGATTTGATCGAAGTGAGACCACGTCAAGGACTCTCCGTAGTTCGTAGTGACTCTCATGAGAATCTCACTGAATTGGGAGAACATTTTGGTTCACTAGTGATACAGTGATTTTTCTATGAGTTTCTCTATCTTATTAGTTGCTTTTCTATTGTCTTCTTCTTCGACCATCCTTTCTGAAGTTGAAGGAAGTGTCTGCTTGTGTTGTTGGGTTTGCGAGCATGTTTGAACATGCATAAGTTAAATAACTTTGATTGAAGTGCTTATGTAACTTAAGCTATGAACAAAATCTTGCTCTGATACCAATGATCCAAGCCGTGCCCAGGTGCACGTTGGGGACAACAGTCAACTGAATGAGCTGAGTACTGTTATGGAGGAAGCATATAAGAAGAATAAGCAAAGTAGGAAACACACTAGGTCGACAAGAAATATACACACAGACAATATGCAAGAATTTGAACCAATTTATTACTTCTGCTCAATGAAAGATGGAGGAATCAAATAGATTTCTATATTACATAATGTACATGCTTATATAGGATGTTGAGACGCTTGGGTGATTACCCTCTACATTCAATTACAAAAGAAGTTATAATGGTCCAGAAGTTCAACCACCGCAGAGCATGTTGGTATGCCATATTTGAGGCAGAGCTATCAAGGTGAACCTGTCGAATGAGAAATTCTCAGCTGCCAAGGTGAACCTATCGAACGAAAACATGTCAATTGTTGATTGGATCATAAGTCCAATCAATGAATATTTGAGAGAAGTTACCAAGACTGGGCACATTTGTTTTACCATATGAATCTGAAAACACTCTCCAAGGGTACTAATTCTCTAGTCACAAAGTCTGCCAAAGGTGGTCCCATAAAATCCCCTTCTAGTACATGTGTATGAACCTAGGGACAATATTCTATGGCGACCAATATGTAATCGGCATCTAGGGGGGAATCACAAGTAAGGATCATATGTATGGGAAGAGTAGAAAATCTTGAATCTCAATATCATTGGCACCACACGGGGCCAAAAGACGGTACTAAATGAGTCACTATACAAGTAAAATCCTTGATGGATGATCAATTAGGAATTGGAGGGATCTCTCCGCAACCTAACCTAACGCAACCTCATGCTTTAGCTCCCATTTATTGGAGCTTTCTAAACACACTTCTTACAAGACTAGATTTCCTCCCTTGTGAAAAAAACCTATGTTTCATAGTTTTATGTGATCGTAGAAAATTAACTCTCAACTCCTATCTTTGAATCCTAGCCTAGACTATTAGGTCTATTTCTTACAAGAAAGAAAAAATCAGTAACCTATCTCAGTTACTTTTTCTTGTTAAATATGCAATTTAATACTTTCAATGAGAAGAAACTAATGTGCACCTAACGATCCTTCAAATGCAAAGAATCACTCGTTTACACTCTTTTAAATAAATAGGATGCCATAAAATATTCACCTAAAGATTTTCAAGTGATATGCATTCATTTGTTCTTTATAGTGAAGATAAGGAGCACACAAACCTAACTCAATCAGTTTTCACTTTTTCAATATCTTTTCAATATATAATGCAACATTTAATTGCAACCTACCAATTTAAATGCAAACTTGAATTTCAAAAATGTACAAATGCCATTTTTTGGTTTTTCTATGGCAAATGAAATTTATGCTTCATTTGTTGTGATGCAAATGATGCAAATATGTACTTTAATGTAGTTTGATATTCACAATAAGAGAAAAAAACTATTTTGTTTTTGTTTTTCAAATGTAAAATGCTAATCTATTAGAGGCTTGCAATGCCAAAAGGAACTAGTTTTAAAAGAGCCATTGTTTTTTATTTTATAATAGAAGAAAATAATCCAAAAATGAACAACTACACGGTAGGACAAATGCAAACAAATCTTGACAGCCCCATTGATCTCAAGTGAGAGTAGCACAAACTTAGGAATTTTCAATCTGTTAAGCAAGCCAATCAGAGACAAGTACAATATCTAGGTTTTATACTCCAATATGAAAGTAGACCTACTAGGAAATAATGCTTGGGAATTCCTACTTCTTGAAAAGAAGTAACCAACCAATGTAAATAGGGTCTGAGAAAAACTTACAAATAACCCTGAGCTTTCACTTCGAGGGAGAATTAACCATATAAAGTCTGAAAAGATGAAAAAAATCTAAAACAAAAGACAATATTTAGGACTTGTTACCATCAATCCCATAATGCATACTAAAAATAACACTTGAGATCAAACATAGTCGTCTCTAGAGTCTGTGTAGTACATGAGCAGTTTGAAAACTTCCAAAAGAATTGTCTATAAGTGAACAAGTTTCAAACACCCAATAGCATTTCAAAGGATACTTCTCATTCAATAATGACAAATAGACTGTTTGAAAGAAAGGAATGTAATAAGGGTGTTACCTCAAGGCCATACAAATGAAAAGATCTGACTGGAAATGACCAAAAAGGGCAGGTAGCTCACCTCCACAAGTCAACAATTAAGTTTAATAGTAAGAATATCTTCAAGTTCTCCAAAAAAAAAATGAAAATACTGGGGCATACACTTTGATCAACATATTTGGTTCACAAAGGAAAAACACATGAATCAGTCTATATTACAAACACCACCAACAAACTTCTAACAAGCCTCAAGAAACTTGAAGCCTTGTGAAAATTCCAAAACGACTCGGAGAAATAAAAAAATAGAGCAAGGAAACAAAAAGTGCCCATTCTCTACAAGAACATCACTAATGTGTTTTGAGTAGGAAAATATTAAAACATTATTGTCTAGATCACTGCTAGTGATTTCCTAGGAAAACCGCCACCGTAAGTACAACAACATTCGATTTTCTACTTATTTGTTTTGGAAAAATAGAAAGTGTGTTAAAAAAATATCAGGATATAAGATGTATTAAGGTATGAGATAAATAACATGCTTAACAATATCACATCCATCCCAAGAACTGGATAAGAAGACTTAGAAACCCCAAGCAAATGACTCCCCAGTTGAGTCAACAATTTTGTTCAGTGAAATTCTATCCTGTGACTGGGGTTAATTCATCAACATACTAAGGACTTTCAAAACAACTTCATAGGCCTTCTCAAACCAATAGGCTAAAGAATAATATTGAGATTCAAAAATAAAGATACATTGACCAAAAATGGATTAAATAGATGAACCGACAATATATAAATCAAACTGGAGACAACAAGTAGGGAAGGGACATATATCCAATTTGTATTAATAGAATATTACAATTTACATATATACCTGATTCTGTCGGGCGCCTTGTCGAAACCAGGACTCAGGATCACTTTTGCTTCCTTCTCCACAACTCCTACTTATTCTCTATATGCATACAAGGTTGAGGATGTTTGAGGGAAACACATTTAACACATAGGGCTACAAGATCAAATGATCAGCACAAGGTAGTGAATGAGAAACAAAGTCTCCAACATAACCTTACTATCACCAATATCACCTAAAATGGCTAAAATATCTTTGTTTTATACTTAGTGAAGACAATATCCTTTAGATGGGAGAAGTAACAACCAAAGGGGGAAGTTACAAAAACCATCCTAACTCCTCCATATTTCAAATTTTATTTTTTTTTAATGTTTTTTTGAGAAAATAGATTCCAAAATGGGAAAGAAGCAATTAAATCGTAGTCAATGATGAAACAAAGGGTGATTTCAACTTTTTATAAAACCGTTGGCCATATTCAGGGAGAATGTGATTAAATCCTAGGTTACTATATCTTTGAAAGTGATTTTGTTCTTTTGTAACTTCTTTAGGCAAGGATGAGGATCAGGTCCAAACGATCAAGGCCATACTAATTGGATCCGAATAGGGGATATTCCATCCAAATTATCCTTTCATGTGACAAAGAATCAACAAGTGGAAGTTTTGTCTTTTCTACTATTGTCACAGATGGAGAAGTGTCGATTTCAGATATAACAACTTGTGATATAGATTACTCATTGATGGAATATTAAATAATACCTTTAATTTTACTACTTTTTAAATTTTTTTCCAAATTCCTTTTGTTAACACCTCCTAATACACCTTTCCAATTAAACACCCCCTATTTTCACTAAATATCCATTTTGTGTGACATTTTTCTATTCATAGTATAGTGATATGAAACCACTCTTATAACCTTTGGATGAGAATTATCCAAAGGAATGGAGTACCTTTCTTTTTCCTTTAAATTGTCTTCCTTATTTTAATTTAACCAACACATTGATTAGAGATCAATGAGAATTATGACAATACTAATTGTTTTGCATCATCTCATGAAGTCAAAAGGGTCCAAGTTACCCATATCATGCTTCCTCTTCTCTCTTCTAAAGGATCAATCAAGTAAATAAACTATTAGTGAGTTGTAGGGTTTTGAGTCCTTAGAATATCGATGTTTACATCCCAATCCTTAGCATGGGGAGCAACATAATTTCTAAAGCTACAAGCACATATTTATATGTCCTTTTATTTGTTTCTATTTAATACGGATTTATAATAGAGACCTTCCACCAAGTAGCAATTTCATGACTCAGTCAAATACTTGATTTCAGGGAGTCTAGAATTGATGGGAGAATATATACATTGGGTTGATATGGGAGATTTGGGGGATGTGTTGATCTTGAAAGACTAAGAAAATTCATAAACTATTGCATATGTGAGAACTTACCATGTTTCAAAGAGGGCCCTTGGCTTCGAAGAACAAATAGGAGGAAGACCATTCAGTGAGAATATGTCATTATGGATCTTGAAGTGTGTGCACTAGTCCATTTTAAGCTTCCTATCCAACCACCCTCCCATTTGATACCTAATTCTAACTAAACATAATTATATACCCCTTAATATCTATAAGATTTTAATTAAAGATACACATAAATTAACCATTGAGTCCTATATATATAATATATAATAGTAATCATAATAATAATCCAAATTTAAGGTCATGACTAGTCATACACCAAATTAATGTATATGAACCCTTTGTTTGTGAGACAATAGACACACTTCCATGGATTTATTTGATTGCTTGGTTTATATAGATGTATCCTACTTCCTTCAAATTTGAGGGCACTTCAACTAAACATGAGTAAGGGTGCAAGACACATCCATACTTTTTGGTAGTTTTGGTGATTGACTTGCAGTGTTAGATAGTGAGATAGTTAAGATGATGTACTCGTACATTTGCTAGGAAGACAAAACATGTCTTTCCTAGTAGGGGTAGATGATCGATGAGATGTTGCATAATATAGATTGACGTAGGATAACATGATTGGAAATGTGATAGATTGTGCAAGTTATCCTTGGAAAGTCAATGTTATTGGTAGGTTCCATGGAGATACATGAATTCCTAATGAATCAAGAACATGATCTTCATGGACTATCACGTGTTTTCTTATACAGATGACATCATAGTATTATGTTGATAAGTTGATTTTTCAAGTATGCTTGGCTAGAGGGAGGCTTCATAAGGTTTCTCGTGGTTGGGCGGAAATGAAGTATCATTTCCTATGCAGAAACATTCTCTCTAACATTTTACAAGTATAAGGTGATTGAATTAGGTTCATTCAATCCATGTCGATTAGGTGTATTATGTATCATACACGTTTTTCATAGTGATGCCTAAATAGCAAGGTCATTTAAATGTCATGTGGTGACTAGGATTCTTACGTTTCATGGGACACTCAAGTGGAGAGAAAAGTATATCCCTATTATTTAGCAATGGTACTAAAGGGTTATGTTGGATTACAATGTTCCTTAATAGTTATATGACATTGTGGAATTCATCTTTGTTGTTGGTTCCTTCAATATTCTACATTCCTAACTGGACATGTCACATTGCGACATTCAATAAGAGTTTTGATGCATTGAATTTAGCTAGCCATGATTGTATACAATTGACCATGGTTGATAATAACTTGATTATTATGTCACATTACACCATTCATATCACATTATTCCACATTTCAATGTTCATCAATGGTTGAGTCACAATGCTACATTCCTTAATGGTGGTGTCAAATTAGGGCATTCATCTAGGTTAACTTTTGTCAAATTGCTACATTATTAAATGGTTGTTACATTGTGTCACTTATTACGGGTTATGTCACATTGAATTTGGTTAACTTTTCTTACCCATGGTTGTTTATGGTTTACCATTGTTTAAAATGGTTGAATTCTTATGGCATATTATGTTATTTATTAAAGGGTATATCACATTGTGGTGTTCATCAAGGATTATGCCACTTTGCGACACTCCTCAATGGTTATGCTACATTGCAAAATTCATCATGGATTACTTATGTCAAATTGATACATTCTTAAATGATTATGTTGGGTTCATTTATATTTATTAGGGAGTTGGGACTAACATTCATATTTCTAGGAGGATTTGCACTGCACAAGTAAGAATTTTGAAATTCCTTTTTGGGGTTAGACCTTGAAGTTGAAAATGAATTAATTTTTGACAAAGGTTAAGTTTGGTTGACTCTAGTTGGACATGGTGTTAAATAGTTATGTTGGATTTCAGCATTCCTTAAAAGTTATGTCTCGTTATGACAATAATCTTGTTTTATTGATGTGGCATTGCTACATTCCTAAATAGTTTTATTGCATTGTGAAATCAATCAAGGTTATACCAAATTAGGTTTAGTTGAATTTGGTTTTAATGGTTATTTATGGTTGACCATGGTAGAATATGTTTGAAAGGTTATGTAACAATACGTCATTCATCAAGGGTTATGTTGCATTTTGGCATTCCTTAATAGTTAATTTAAATTGTGGCATTCATATTAGTTTACTTAGGTCGAAAGGATACATTCTTAAATGGTTATGTTTCATTGTGACATTCATTAAGGTTTATGACACATTGAGGTTGGTTGGCCATAGTTGTTCATGGTTGACTGCGGTTAACTATAGATCACAATGGTTAACTATGGTTGATCATGTTTGAGTATATGGATGACTACCCAATTTAGCATGATGACCATGGTTGACCATGTTTAACAATGATACTTAAGTTTATTATACATGTTGGCCATCATATGAGTAAGAAACATATTCAATGTTTGAGTTTGTTTATTTCCACAAAGTTAACCAAATTTAATTATGATTGACTATGGTTGGCCATAATTACATACCAATGATTTTGTTTAACTAAGGTTGACAATGTTCAATCTGGTTGTTATTGGGGTTGTATAGGGCATGTATTCAGTTTTGATATCCTTGAAATCCATGGTTTTTATGGGGAGGTGAACCATATATTAAATATTTATTCTTTATTTCCATTTCCATTTCCACTGAGTGCAAGCATTGATTCTCATCAAAATGGTGAGAATAGGAGGACCACAAACACCATCATAGTGTTCATCGTTGTTGTTCAAGTTGAGATAGAAGCTAAAGACATGGAGGAGGGCTCTCAAAGGTATAACCTGTAAGAAATTTATCTTCATATGGAGAGAATTTAACAAGGGAAATGTCAAAGAATAACAAGCACATAATACAATATTATGATGTTAGACAATAATTTGTAAAGGAGAAATATCTAAAGTATTCAAGAAATAACTAGGAAATCTTCACAAAAAACTAATTACTATAGTATTCAAATGATATGGGATCTAATGAATTTCCATCGAGGCATTGATATGTATAAGTAGATACAATTGCTATAAATAAAAAAAATTCTAGCATAGGTGGAAGGCATTATAATCTATATATTTTTTTCAAAGTGTACAAATATTAGTCCTTAAAACACATAGATGAAACATTGGTTCTATTTTTGGTAGTGTTACTACTCCAATCAACAGTTGTCATTAAGATAGCTCTCTTGGATTATCAACAAAGAAGTTTATTAATATATCTGAGTAGGTTGATGATGGTATTTTTTTTATCTTAACAAGGTTGTAGATACTTTCAAAGTACAAAAACGTAAGATATATGAAAATAACCAATTGCATACATGACTTGTTGCTTAGATATTCATGTTTATGACCAAATTGGATTTTGATCAGGGGTCCCAAAAATGGATGGATGTATCGAAGAGATCATTGATTTTTGAGTTGGTTGAGGTTTTTTGGAGGCACCCACATCCATAATAGGAGTTTTTGATTATCACGAGATTCAATATTGAGATTTTGATTAGTCTTATAGAGATTGACAGATCTGGAATATAAATAAGATAAAAATTGGAAGAGGTTTTCAAGGGAGTGATATAAACCACATATAGGTTTTAGAGGGAGTGATAGAAACCACATTGAATATGGATAATTATAGTACCTATAACAGTGTCAGGTTCAGCAGGAACCAACTTCCCATTCAATACCTCATGAATTCTACCATGCAATTGCTTCATTATTGATTGATTGACACATAGGAAGGTAATATTCCATACTTCAAAAAATCAATTTAAAACAATTTGTCGCTAAAGTCTAGGGACATTTCCACCTAGTGGATCTTTTTTTAAATGAGTAACTTGGTGTCATACTAAGGTCAATGGAAAAAGGGAATATCAAATAAAATTCAAATTATTTTAAATTCAGGCACACCCCATTTCTACCATGATCAACATGGTGAATCCTTTCCCCCTTGCCTTTTTTTTTCAAAACTGAAAATACTATACCTTTGTATTAAAAGTATAATTCCAAATAGTCACAATTGCTATGATTATCATGAGGAATGATGCAGTCCAAGTATAGTTCAAATATGATATCAAAATAGTCCAAATATAGTTAAAATGACATTGAATGAGTGTATAACATAATGATCAACATCAATCAATATCAACATAACATTGAATTGATAGATCAAAGATAGTGACCTGGTAGAAGATAAAACTATATATGTGAAAACATGAATATCTAATGTTGATATATATTGATATAGAAAATACACAAAAAAACTGGTATGAAAGAGATTTTCAATGAGCAACAATTGAAAGCCTCCTCCCACAACCATTCCTTAACTCTAGATCTTCAAGGAAAACCTAATAATCATACTCATATTAGTATTTGATAAGATAAAACTACATATAACCTGCACATTATATACATAACCCATGAATCCTTGCACCAAAAAACGATCCATAGGGGAAAGTCAAGAAGGAATCTACCAAAAAACTATCCCGTCCCATCGCTAATAAACTGTGATTAGTCCCTGTTCCACCATTAGATGATTCTAGAAATGTTGAAAGAATATAAAACCTTCCTGAACCGTAAAAGAAACCTTATCCAAGGTGTATACATCCTAATTAAACTCTTTGTATATGTGTAAAAGTGAGATCATTGACAATGTGTTAATTAAGTCTATAATCTTAACCATCAAAGAAATAAGGTGCATTACTTCAAGAGAGTTTTTCTGGTTGACCTAGTTAATAATTGTTTTTGAATATCCTACCACCCATTGAATAGGTATTCCTTTTGACTTAGTGAAGAAAAGTAAATACTAGAGTGTTGATAACTCTGATGGCCTATTGGTGCCACCCCCATAGTTCATCATCAACTTGTAGCATTCACATTCATTCACCCATATGGTGGCTACCACTCCCCCTAAAGTGGTTTCCATCTGAGAGGCCCCATTGAAAAAACCCCTATAGTTTTCTTGTGGGAAGACCAAAGGATAAATAGTTTGTCTAAATCTGTGTGATACCTGAGTAGGTAAATCATCCATCATTGAATAAATTCTTTCAAAAATACCTATGCATGAGTTTGTTGGCCATCAAAAATTGTTCATTTCCTCGTGTCCCATATTTCTTAGCATACAATGACTAGAAGATCCATTTTATTCTTGTTGTTTCACCAATTTTCCAAGCAACATTCTAAAGAAGACCCCATCCATGCCCTTGTATATGACATGGATCCTTTGATGGTTCTCCATATATATCGTGTAAAGGTACAATGTATGAGAAGCTGTTCATTAGTCTCTATGCTCTAACTACATAGAGTGCATATACTAGGACCAATGTATCTTTAATCAGGTTCTCCCAATTCAGAATATTTTGATTCAACACCATCCAAAGAATAATTTTAATTTTAAGGGAACCCATGTCTTCTATATATATTTGTACCACCATTTGGGATCAAATATATGGTCATCCCATAAAATTGAGTATGCATCCTTTGCAGTGATAACCCCCATCATATAATTGCACATCCAAACCAACCTATCTACTTGTTCCATTAATCATATACCATTATTCTTGAAATATTTAATGTACTCATCCCATTCATCTCTATAATTGGCTGCCAATCCCAACAGATCTGAATTATACCATCCTAACATAACCTACATTGAACCGTCTCCACCATGGACCTAATTAAGGAAATGCATTCCAATAGAGTGAATATTTTCAATGAGCTCATATGATAGATTATATGTGATTGATCCTCCAATTATAGAATTAGAACCCACTCTAATATAAGTTCCATTACCAAGTATCCAAGCCAGCCATTTCCCAAGTAGATCAAATACATATTAATACTGTTCCAAATGTTTGAAACCCTTTTGTGTTTTTATCCTTGCATCTAATCTGTTGTTCCACAGTGAACTTCTTGAAGTGTTTTTCATTAACTCCTGATGCCATAAGTTGTCTATAGAAAGGGCCCTCCACAAACTCTTTGCATCCAGTGCCTTGAAAAATATGTGCACGTGTGTGTGTGTGTGTGCGCGCGCGCGCGCGTGTGTGTGTGTGTGTGTGTGTGTGTGTGTGTGTGTATTTATGTATATGTATTCTTGGTACCCTAACCTTCCATCTATTTAGGTATGGAGATGTTGTCTCCTCAATCTAAATGATATTTATTTCCTTTTTAAGAGCAAATCCATAAAAAAAATTGTAAATTTTTCTCTTAATAGCATGTAGAATGGATTTGGAATTTTACACAATGAGGTCCAGTGCATTGGTAGGTTGGTTAATAAAAAATTTATCAAGACCAACCTACCACCCATAGATAACGAAGGCAAACACCGATGGCTAATCCTAGCATAAAATATTTTCAATAACTAGTACCAATCATTTGTCTTATAGCTATTTGGTTTTATTCTAAAACCAATATATTTTGTACCTCCCTCCATAGATATGAAATTGTAAGGAATGATGTCTTTATATGGTTCTAATTCTTTCTCTGGAATACCATAATACAATATCGTATATTTTGATCCACTGATAATCATCCTTGAATATTTATAGAAAGTGTCCAAAATTTCCTTGTACGTGTACCACTCCCCCAATCGAGCAACACCGAATATCATAACATCATATACAAATAGTATGTGTGTAATCCTAATGAGCACAAAGATATTTATACCTTTTATATTTCCACTATCTCTACTATTTTCAATATATCTTCTCAAGCATTTTATAATATTGAGAAATAAAAGTGGGGATAAAGGGAAGCCTTGTATTACCCCCTTGGTACCTATGAAAGAACTGGTAGGAGGTCCATTAATCAATACCACATAGTTTATTGATTAAACACAAGCCATAATCAAATTACTAGATTCCGGGTCCAAGCCGATCTATAAGAGAATCATCCTAAGAAATCCCTATTCCACTCTGTCATATGCTTTGAATAAGTCTAATTTTAAATCCATGTCCTATAAACCCCTTTTTTTAATGTTATGGAAGACCTATTGAGTGAATCCAACTTCATCATGGATCTGGAGATTCTCCAGGAAACCAAATTGTTCCTTAGATATACATATTAATAACACTAGTTTTATCCTTCTAGCAATAATTTTTGTTATGAATTTATATATCATATTTCACAGGGATATGGGTCTGAAATAACTGAAGGATACATGTCTAGGGATTTTTTGAATTAATGCAATATAGGTTGAGTTTAGACCATCCAATACTTTTCTTGTATGTATGTATTCCTCCACAACATCAAGTATATCTTGTCCCATGATGTCAAAAAACTCTAGGAAGAGTTCAACCGTCCATCCATCCAGCCTAGGGCTCTTAGATTTTGAAAATCCTTTAAAGATTGATTCTACCTCCTCAATATAAAATAGAATTCTAGCAACCTTGCTCTCATGGTGCTCAATGAATTTGGGGAAATTTTGCACAATATGTGTCTTATCTATGATAAATGTATCTCCCATATCTTAGAACAAATTATGAAGGTGATTGACTACCTCTATCTTAATATCATTGATCTCATGTTCCATCATACCATCAAGACTACTATGTATGTAATAATCGACAATGATCTCAATTTATCTTAGTGTGTGAAATGAAGATTTAATATTATTTATTGTAAGATAAATTCATTGACAATATTTCTATTATATATGTAATTGTGTTTAAGCATCATATGGGATCTCTTCTTGAATCATCAACAGTACTCTAATATTAGCTTAACTTGGATTCACATGAAAGTCAATGGACAAAGGTGAACTCAAATCCAAGTTAACTTATCTGAAAACCCCATTAAAACTAGAGTTAAAATTGGATAATTGTAACATTGTGGATTTTTTTCTTTAAAATTGCATTGAAGAAGCGAGTAACTATAAAACTTTAAAGAAAACTATATAGCCATAAATTACTAAAGGTGAGGAATCCGAGCTAAGAAGCTAGGGTTATAGTGATTAAGATATTATCATGACTAAAAAGAAACTAACAACAAGAGCCACATGGTGGAAATGTCCCTGACATTTCCATTGCCATGTGCTATTGCGAAATGGAAAATGCTATAGGAGTAGTAAGAAGATATTGCCATGTTTTATTGCTATCAGGATAATGATACTATCTTTCCAAAAAATGTAATTGCAATAGGGTAGGATAGGTTTTCAATGTCTTTGCTAAGATCATGGCCAAAAAAAATGGAGAGAAAAAATACTCAATAGATTGTCAATTAAACATCCATATGACCTAATCTTACTATGATGTAGCATGATTGTTATTATTGAAATTTTAAATATGAATTATAGCCATTAATTGATTATATGAAAGAATTCTTTGAATAAAATTAATAATTAATTCCAATTTATTTCTTTGTTGAAAATGAAAAATGTATCTACAACTTTTATATAATTTTTTGGTGTAAACACCCCTTGGATAGAATTCCCCTCAGCCCCCTCAGTTGTGCCCCAGAATGTCTTATCCTTTGATAAGTCAATATTTATTGGTATATTTGACTTACAAGTTGTTGGATATACTCTTGGGTCATGGTGACCGCCACACAAATTGATCTCAATCCTAGCCCAAGTGACTCCATCCAGTTATCAATTCTGATAACTAAAAATCCATTATTTTACAAAACAACCATGTTTAGAATTCTTCCTTGAAATATACATAATTCAATGAGTAATAAGAAGAACCCTACATAGTTGTACGCCATAAAGTGTTGATATCATCATTATTATTATTATATTAGTAAAGTGTTTATATCATTATATTAAGAAAATGACCACTACATAAAGGGTTTATATCATTATATTAATAAAATGACTACTAGTTAGACTGCTTAAAATTGTTACTCTAAAGATTTTGAATGGTATAAAGGGAATACAAAATCAAGTGAAGAATACTATGATAGTTTTTCTTGATTATTAGTCACTTTTTAAATAATTTATGCCTACTTTAGATAAGTGGAATTGTACTTTGTTTTAGTTTGTACAATGCATATTTAGGTTAGTTCTTACACTTGAAAGTGTCTAGGTTAGTTCATACACACCATTGAACGCACCAATTCCTACACACTCAACTCCCTTGCAATCATTACAATGAAAACCCACTTATTAGTCAAAACCTCTTGCCATCCGATAATGAGCATTCATACAGCTATAATGTATTTACATGTGTGTCTGGGTACACCATACATGAGGAAAATGAAACAAGTAGCATTATGTGCTCTCAAGCTATCAAGGACATATATAAACATGTTCCTTTACCTTAATACCCAACATATACCTATTGTAAAAGTCACACAATGGTACAAAAATTCAAAGTTTTTTTCCAAAAATGGCCCTGCTTAAAGTTCATGATTTATATAGCAACAAAATTTACACTCAGAGAACCATCGCTCTGCTTGAATTATGTATAACTATGGATTTGAAACTTATGGGGTCTGGAAATTATTTTCACCCCTGAAAAATAATGCAAACTTCTTATCAATGGATCTTTGAACTGCATTTCATTGCTCCAACAAGGTAGACAAATCATCCATGCCATTGTTGGTCACCCAAGCTGGTTTGTAGATGGTCATCCTGTAGTCAATATCATTTCTCTCGGAACCATTTTCATATGATCTTCTAATCTCTCATGGAGATGAAACTCTTCTTTCAAGATATTGTGTGTTGTCTATAACACACTTTCTAGCTACTAGATTAAATATAGTTTAACAACTAATAGTATTTTCCTCTTCTGCTGCCAATCTTTTCTTCCTGATCTATTCATTTACCTTTTCACATAACTTAGTGACTACCTTATAAATATGAAGCTCTCCCTATGTGTGACCAATATCTATAGTGTGTTGCACCTCATAAAGATATAGAATTTCGTAGTTTACTTTTTCCATAACACCTCCCAGCAAAAAATGCTCATGAGGGGTGATTGCACAGGTGTAGCATTGAATTGCTTACTTATTTCATCCAATACCACTGATTCTTGATTGTATTCCCTTGCATGTTGAATGAATTGATCTTTCATAATTTGTCTATTAACTACTAGCCTTAAACCCCTTGATATAAACCCGAAACTTGCTTCAAGCATTTCATTTAATGAAGGTTCCACTTTAGTGGTATTAGCATAGCCAAAATACATAAAGACATGATGAGCATGGGAAAGAAGATTCTTTACATAATTTCTTGTTGAAACAATGACACGTGGTTGTGAAACACATGTAACAACAGTAGGTTCACTAGATAATAGCATTAATCACCAATTTTACATTTTTTGAAATATAGGAGCCCAATTTGGATTAACAAGATACCTAGAACCAATGTATTCAAAGGTAGTTTTGTTTTGTACCATTAAATCAGCCTCCATCAGCATCATTAAATCACCTTTTCTTGACAATATTATTTCACTCAAATGTTGACATAAAGACTTCTCAAGAAATGCTTTCTTCTCTTGGATCTCATCCAATGTACTAATTTGAGAATGTAAATTCAATGATGTATATTCTTGCAATTTCACATCTGTAGAGGGGGCCACTTGACTTCCTAAATGTCATCATAATTGTATAAGTGTATATTTAAAGATATATTAACAAATGAGTAGTTGGAGCAGGTACAACTGCTCCAACCTCTCTCATAATGTATAAATAGTAATCAAAGATAATACATCATCGGATTGGACGTCCCTTCCCAAAGTACATGTCTTTGATGGCTGTGTATGTGCTTTATTGTATGCATGAATGTGATGTGAAAGCCTAGCTTTCAAAATCTGGCACGGTTGCCTCTCCCATCCGATCTGGGTGACAGCATCAACGGAGGGAAGTGGTTTGAACCTGGAAGAGAATGCAATATGCTTGGAAGATCCTGCAAGAAAGTTTGCTTGTGCCTGTCTTAGTGGGGGTATTCAACTTGAACACATCGGCAACAATGTGGGAGTCACCTTGTGTTGAAAGTGTACTACATAAGACTCACGTTCGAACTGGGCAAGATATGAATCCTACTCTCATGAGGAATGTACGTGGAGCACCATTGAATACATTCGTTGCCACTCCTATTGCTGGTAGTTTTTTGACACAAATGCAGATTCCTTTGAGTGGCTTTCCAAGGAATCAGTTGGATGCCGATAGGTGGCAATGATCTCCTCCTTCCTCCCAAAAGGGCTTACTTTCATCTCCACGTAATAATTCTCCTGCAATGCACAAAGCAAAGAACAAGTAAAATAAGTCAATATTGATTCCGCCTTTACTCTTATGGGTGTGATATCTCAAATCTTTGATAAAGCCTTAATGGAGCGAACATTTTGTGAGATGTATGCAAAGTTTTTGTGTCGATCTTGCTGATGATTTACCTGAATTTAATGAAAATAATGAGAATTACTTTTAGGTGAGTCCTCTTGAACAATTTCCAAGAAGAATTGGAAAGGGGTGAAAGGGATCAAGTCGAAGTTGATAGACCGGAAGAAGAAGGTGTGTCGCGCGTGTTTGTTGTTCATACCGTGTGTTTGAAGATTGCTTGGATGTTATGATGACTATAGATATGGTTGGAATGAGTTCTAGCAAGTAAACTCGTGCATTGAAGACTGCTCTTGAAGCTGCTATGACCTCCACGTGAAGACTAAAACAAAAATATGTTTTGAAGACCCCAGATGATTACAATCGGAAGTGTGGGATCTATGCATTTTTTGAGTTCAAAATTGAGAGACGTTAGTATATAATTCTCAAACGTGAAACAAGTTATTGCAGAGAATCTGTTGCAGGCCTTCCCCCATGGACGAGATCGAGACAGGAGCTCTCCTTCCGCTCATTATACTCATTGACTATCCTTTATCGAGCTATCAAGCAGCCAATGGTTAAAGTTTTAAAGTAATGAATGGCGACGGTTCACATCTGAAAAAGAAAGTGAAAATAGTTGCAAAATATCAGATCATATTCGTGAATGAAAGGTGATGCATGTTCTCCAAGTCGTTGATGCTAAATCGTTAAATATTATCTTCTCCAAGTCAGGTGGAAGGCCGAGCAATGAAACAAAGAAAATATATTCTCTATCCATTACTGTCATTGTAGGAAGATTATTCTTTCACCAATGGGCTGGTCGATACGCTAACGGGCCTGCTACATGATACCATGTTGATACCTGCAAAATGGCCAGCCTTTTCTTTGAGGAAGTAACCGACCACTCTAGTTGAGAGAGCAACCGATCAAAAGCATACTTCAATCTGTCGACTAAGAGTGCAACCGACTATGCATATCAACCAAGAGCGCAACCGACTATGCAGACATTAGATGCTCCTCAACTGGTCAAGATATTTGTCGTCTATAGTTCTTTGGCGCAGAGGTTTTCGCCATAATACATCAAATCTGAAGGGAAGATTGGCATCATTCACAAGGAAATTGAAGCAGCTAGCCAAACTTGTATTTGTTGATGCCCCTCATGAGTTGCCTTTTATTTACTAATCCATCAGTGATAGAGTGCAAGATGGAAAAGATGATACAGCACATTAATGTTGCACTAATTCTGTCAACCAAGGCCGTCGACCAGTCGACTGATGAAGACATGTAAGTCACTATGTTGTGAAGAAGAGCCCTGGAGATGGTTGCAGACAACACCAACAGGATTTCAAAGAACAAATAATTCAATGCTTTGGTTGAAGATAACGGACTAATGGAGACTAAAGGAAATCGAAGATCGTTGACTGATGAATGCTTTCAGACCGAAGACGTTGACTATCTCGCTAGATAAGAGAGCCCAATGACAATGCTTTTATAGATGCTCATCTGGTATATTATTGACCGCTTATGACTACTATCGACCATATATTGGTTAAAAGCACTATCTTATGAGTTGAAAGATGGATTTTTGCAAGCCTTCGACTCCCGTGTTGAGTTAATAATGGGTCCACTTTTTGGCCGACTATATCTTTCTTTGTTTTTTGTTTGGTTAATGTTAAAATATGGTTGACTTTCTTCTTTGGTCGATGTATTTTGGTAGACTCGACATGAATATTAAGTCTTGATAATAGTAGTTTCGATCTTAATACAATCGATGGTATTATCGAGTATAGTGCAAATTTCTCACCATTGTATTGACCTATCTTTAAAAGTGGTCAACATTTTAAGCAAGTCAATTCTCATGGTCGGTTTAGCATGGTCGACAGAGTTAGAATGGCCAGTTTTAAATAGTCGAGTCGATGCTGTATGGTCGGAATTAAGTCACTATGTTGACGTGAATCTTTGTTAAAATTTAGAAGTCGAGGGGGTTAAATGTGAATCTCTTTTGAGGTAGGCGATCCCATCCAACGTATGTAAATTAAGTTGGTATCTTGCCAACCATTGTGAGTTGAGTTTAATGTTCATTCATTATATGTTTTGTGTTGATCGAGTCGAGAAGGTTAAACGTGGGTCTTTCATAAAGGCAAGCGATCTCCTCACTTATGTAATGAATTCGGTATCTAGTCAACTATTATAAGATAAGTTCGAGTCATTCCAAATTAGTCGATCACTAGCAAGACCATGCACATGAGCAGGAAACATACAATCTTGCAGGAAATTCAAACTCTCACAGCAGAAGAAGATGACAACGATGACATTCAAGCAAATATCATTCACTTACACAACAAAGCTCTCTAAAGAGACATGATGACAATGTGTTGAAATCCCTCAGTATCAAAATGTTGAAACTGTTGCTGGGTTGTGACATCGGAAAGCTATAAGATAGAGAAATGGCATAGAAACTCAAAGATCCAAAAGGACTCACATGCCTAAATTGATGGAGATGCTGGTCAAATGAGCTAGGGTGAGGCTTTAAACCTAAAGACCTCGTTGCAGATAGTCAACCGCCGTTGTGAGAGGATGAGACTTTGATGAACTACTGTCAAATTGAAGATGATGTTGAAGAGTAACCAGTCATAGTAGAGCCCTGTACACATGTGTTCTCCTATCAATCTAGCGGCTGTTACGGCTGAGTTACCTATGTAGACCGGTATGCATGGTTTATCCACAGTGAGGACTACTTCAACGATAGCAGAGACCCAGGACGTTGATGCATATTTCTTTGTTCTCTTTGGGATGAAGAAACGTTTTGTTTGTGGGAGAGATGTAGAGGGGGGAACTTGACTTCCTAAATGTCATCATAATTGTATAAGTGTATAGTTAAAGAGATATTAACAAATGAGTAGTTGGAGCGGGTACAACCGCTCCAACCTATCTCATAATGTATAAATAGTGATCCAAGATAATACATCATCGGATTGGATGTCCCTTCCCAAAGTACTTGTCTTTTATGGTTTTGTATGTGCTTTACTGTATGCATGAATGTGATGTAAAAGCCTAGCTTTCAACAACAGCAGAAGAAATAGGATTCCAGTTTAATGGTGGAAATCTCGAGAGCTTGCACACTCTAAGTGCATGAATAATTGAATCAATGTTAGAAGGCATGTTCCATCAATATTTGGGCAAATATGAATTTAGAACTCCACCTTCCGCAATATCATCAAGGACATTAATTTCAGGAGGTGGCCAACCAGGAATGTTGTTATGCACAGTAGAAATAATGTAACTTTAAGTACTTACTAATGCCTATTGAAAACACTACTACAACCCCTCAATGTCACTTCTGATGGCTTCACATTTAAGAGGGCCTTCAAGTGAGGCTCCATATACTCCAAAACCATATCTCAAACATCTGAAGAATAAACAATCAGTTGTAAAGGAGCATGATGGGAAAGCCACAATAACCCCTTTCTTAAACAATCATCACTAAAAAACCCTTTTATATCATCATTTTCATTCAATCTAATGAGAATAACAAACCAACTACTAATCCTTATCCTATATAATTTATGAAGCTCTAACATGTTCACTATTGTGACTCCTTCAACATTTCCAGAGCTCAAGATAAGGAGAGGCAAGTGGGAACTCGGTTGAACACTCCTTATAAGAGATTGTAGTCTTGTTCGCTTGAGATCCAACTGAACATTGTTAACCAATAGAAAATAATATCACTTGGTCCTACTAATCTAGCTTCCTTACTTTCAACATTGTTAGCATTAAAAGCCACGCCCCTCAAAATGGACAAACTTAAGAAATTATCAGTGCCACTATATTGGGTATTCATGGTAATCCATTTCTTCAGAATAGCTATATCTAACTTGCACCCATTGTTATTTATTCACCATTTCTCATTAATTTAGCACGCAACAATTGACCCACCATCGTTTTGTGAAGGTTATATGAATGCATTGAATGACCCACTTTATCTAGGGTTCGAGAATATATCACTAACTTCCAACAAAGACACTTGGCATGGTTTGTTCTTTCTTTCAAAATAGGCATGATTATTTTAGGAACATCCAGTATCAACCACATTCTTTCATGTATTTTATTCCTTTCTCTTATAATCTGGTCAATATTAATCCCTAACACTGATGGAGGACAAATGGATATTCTTGTCATGAATGCTTCATATCATGCAATCTGTTACAAAACATGGACACAATTGCATACTAAAATGGAATACAAACTCTATACACATGATATGGTATAATGAAACAGAACTTGGAAAATACCACTTTGTTGGTTCTAACGGGAGGGCCCAAAAAGAGAGAATCAAGAGCTTCAACAACCTTCGTTCGATGCATATTGTGTGCCTTTTTTGCTTCCCATTTCTTCCATTTCTTGGTTAAAAATGGAAAAAAAAGATTAGGAACACGCAAACAAAAAACCTTAATACCTATAATAAAATAAAGTTACATATATGAAACTATCCTCAAAAGAATCTTTAATTTAGCATGATTATATTATGTTGTCCACATAGCCAGTCTTGCTTTCTCTTCTTCAAGTTCAACTTCAATTATAACACTCTCATCTTCGACTCTCTTAGTACCATGTGTCTTAGTTTTATAAAAAAAAAATGGTTTTAATACATCCTTTCTTTCAACCAGATTCAGTAAGCATTCTTCCACTGGAATAAGACTCATGTTATCTTCTAAATATATTTCAGAAGCAAACACATTTATACATGTTTTCTTTGGTTGACCCTCTACAATGATTTATCCCAATCTTTTTTAGACTTTCCTACTCCAGATATGGGTGTCACATTTTCTATGCCCAAATTCGGCATGGGAGCTGAGATTGGAAACTTGTTTGCTTCCTCTACCTTTTTCATTTGATGACTACCAAACTCTTGATGAATCTACTAGGGCTTGACCATATCTTCTTCATCAAGTTTCCCATCCTATTCATAATTAGGTATTTCTTCTTTAGGAGGAACAATGGAAGGAAGTGCAGGTTATTTGGATGTAGTATCACTATTAGACTTAACAACTGGAACATCCAAAGCCTTCATGGCTTTCCAACTACCATACATAACCTGACCAGAAGAAAACCAGAGTTGCAATTAACCTATCATTGCTAGTAAGTGCTGGTTATGTATAGTTGTAATCAGTTCGAAGGTCATGGAGCTTGGCATCCCTATCAGGCATAGCAACCATGGCTCCTATGATCGCATTGGGATTGGGTCTTGTACTGTCACTCCATTTCCATCCTCTTTTGCAAATGTACTTTATCATGTTCTTTGGGAAGGATGCTCCATTGATGTACAATATTCTTGCATAATGGCTTCCATATCCCATGAGATATCTCATCCTCATTGGATTTTTACGTATTATATAATTTATCTACTGAAAAATTCAAACCCATTATCTCCAATACCTCCTTGAAACTGTATATACTCGTTTACAAAGATATTACAGTTACCAAACTATTCCCAACATTGAAAATGCAAAGGTTTATGCAACAGTACCCAAGTTCATGCAAAGTTGTGCAATGCTTCTCTAGTGGAAAAAGGTTGGGCTACAGTTCCATCTAGGAATATTTGTAGCACTTAAATAATCACTATAAACTAATGCAATAAAATTTTCATTTTACACATACCGAAGGGGTTGATACCTTCCATGGTTCAACTGAATCAAACCTCTTGAAAATACAATAATAGATTATCCTGCAACTTTTTAAAACAGTAATAAACACAATAATGTGTTGTATAGAAAAATAAAATATCATCACCTCTTGTTTTATTGAAGGTGCGGAAGAAAGTAGGAGCACATCACAATATTAGTCTAGTTGTGATAACTTTACAAAATGTATTCGTAAGGATAGCCATGGATTAAGAAAATCCTCATCCTACTCAAGAGAGCCTACAAAAACCGATATAGGTGACCAATATTAGATAGAATAACAACCTTCAAGATGATCCTCACAAGTGACAACCCTACAAGGCACAAACCATGCTATCTACTTCCATGTACTTTGATCAAATGAAAACATTAAGAACATACCACATCATTGCCACATTGTATAACTTACTTGGGCACCCACTAGTTTGTTATCCCAACTTAAAACACCATAGTCCTTCCCATGATATAATGCACTCACACCAAAATTTGAACCCAAAATCCGACGAACAAATCCGACACGGCCTGATGAAATTGATTGTCTAGTTGGATTTCACCTTCAAAATTATGAATTTTGATCAATTTTTTTAATTGATACATGAAATTGTTGGATATCCGACAACCGTCAATTATCCGATGAATACCGTTGATTATCCAACTAATTCCATCACATATCCAACATAAACATGGAAATGGTAACTAGACTAATATCATCGGATATCCGATGAATATTAAGTTTTAAAAACTATATATTATGGTAACATTCCAACATGTTTTCTATGCAAGCGACGGTATGCAGAAATTATATTCTTTGCACGGGATGGTTTCCGTAAAAGAGTACACAATTATTTCAATTGTTTTGTGATTAAAAATAGTTAAGTGTAGAGATTGATTTTTTAAGATCGATAATCTTCATTCAAGCTCTTTATGAAAAAATGTCAAATAGAAATATGCGTGATCCAGACGAACAAAATCGACAATTGCTTGCTAGATTGTTGGATGGACTGAAAATAAAAGGGTGATGGGAAATGTTATTTCCCATGTAGTCAATGCAGGGGCTTTAACAGGAGAAGAATAAAGATCACAACAACTAGAAAACATTGTAGGGAACATGGACACGCTGAGGGGAGATATGAATATCGTCCATTTGTAACTTTTGCATTATATATGTTTTTATATTGATTCCTTTTGTAAATGTATGTATTAGTTTAATATTTATTATATTAACTAACATCTATTGATGGTTTCATGTAATTATAAAGGAAATACATCCCACGGCATATCATCATATGGAGGATGTGCTTTCAAAACAAGTACCAGAGGAACATGGAGCTATTAATAATGGAGAACATGTTAATGATCATATTGAAGAAGATGATCATACTGATAACATAGTTGAAGATGATGGTACATATACATTGATCCATGATGCATTTAATGTTAGAATGGATGATGATGATGATGATAATGAAAATGATGACTTTCATGGTGTTCATGATTTACCTCTTCTTGAGAAGGCATACAAACCCTTTTATGAGGGTTCCAACACAAATATTCTCTCTGCTATATTGTTGCTAATGAAATTGAAGGTTATGAATGGTCTTTCAAACACATTAGTCACACGAATGTTAAGGTATGTAATATATTCCATGTCAAATATATGATAGCGCTAAAGGTTATCATTGTTCGTATAATAAAATTATTGTTAATACATAAGTCAAATTAATATGGATGAAATGTGTTTCATTAATATTGTTTATATATTTATATATTAACTAAATTTTAATTTTAATTTGTTGTAGCCTCATAGCTAAATTTTTGTTACCACCATCAAATATTTTACCTCGCATATTTCGAGATTTATCTTCCATCATGAAATAAATTGGAATGTAGTATGAAACAATTCATGCATGCCCCAATGACCATGTCATATATTATAATCGACATGAATTTGAAACGGAATGTCTAGAATGTCATATCAGTAGATATCGAACAAATCAAGTGACAAAAAAGGTGCCTCACAAGGTTCTTCGTTATATTCCCATTATTCCATGTTTGCAACAACTTTTCTAGTCCAAAATCATAGTGCAATTTATGGATTACCATGCATGGAACATAAGTCAAGATGCCGTTATTCAAATTCATGCAGATGGTTCTGCATTTAGAGATATGGAGGAAAAATGACCTCACTTTAAATAAGAACCTTGTAATCTTAGGATTTCTTTGACAGTAGATGTTGTCAATCCATTTGTAGAGATGAGATCCATTTAGTTAGTGTGGCCTATTTTTGTTATCAACAATAACATTCCTCCATGGTTGTCAATAAAGAGGGAGCACATAATGATGATTATTCCAGGTATGCGTCAACAATTTTTTTTTAATGTAGTGGCATCTCATTTGTTGTATTTTGTTGCATGATGTCATATATATATATATTCTCTTGTGCATGGTTTATATATATATATAAATGGTTATAATAATTATATATTTTATATGTTCAAACCAATAAGGTAAGTACCAATTAGTTAAAGATATGAATGCATATATCAAACCTCTTATTGACGAGCTACTAAAGTTATGAAATGACATCTCTATGTATGACATATCTAGACCAATATGACAAAGGAAATTTCAATTCCATGCAATGCTTGTGTGGACAATACAGGATGCCCCATGGTTAACTCATTTTTGCGGTTTGTAATTATAAGCTACACTTTAATTACATTTATTTTTATGAACTAGTTAACATATTATGCATGCATGTTTTTTTAAATAATCCATTCATTTTATATATAATTATAATTAACATAGATAATCCATCTCTGTATTTTCTTCATACAAAGGGAAAATTTGCATGTCCAGTTTGTGGTCCTAAGATCAAATCTCGTCGTTCCAAAATTTTAGGAAAGGAGGTGTTTGATGAGTATAGGCGCTTCCTCTATAAGAATCATAGGTATCGAACTACCGAAATACATTTGTTCAATGGGAAGCAAGAGACTGCATTAAAACAACAGAGAATCAAACCCCAGATATGGAAGTTTCAATATAATAGAAATCATCAAGGTACGTACGAATCATCGTATATGAAATGTTATGAAATTTTGTTTCTTGTGTGTTGTTTACTGTAATTGACATTGATTTCTGTAATTTATTTTTAAACTATGATTCATGATGGTCATTGTGATCATGAAGGAATTAATGGGATTCCATGAGGAATGGAAAGATATCCTAAACAATTTAGTATGTTTCCCTACTATGAGCACCTATGAATTGCTCATTTTTTTTTATACAATGCATATCATAAAGAATGTGACTAAAACATTATGGAGAATATTGGATGGAAGGAGTGAGAAATAAAAAATTGCCAAAATTTGCAATGACATTTAAGAAGCCAACCATGCAATGAAAGTTGTCATTCAATTTCATAGAAATGGAGACCATATTGATATAAACTCACTTCCACGAATGTTAATGGAGCAACAAAGTAATGTTGTAAAAGAAGTCATGTGAAAAAATAAATTTCTCACCGGATTTTGTACGAACATGAAGAATATCATAACAAAGAAAGGTGATTTTGCCACGGTGAAAACACATGATTGGCATATCTTCATGAAGGTAATTATTATGGTATGCATATAATTATTGTTATATTAATGATATTTTAGCGCATATTGTTGGTATTTTTTGTCTACTTTTCGTTGAAAAAATGAAACAATTTGTATATTGTTACAGTCTATTCTACCTCTCTCTCCCGAACAACTTCGACAACAATGTCAAACAAGTTATATATAATCTTGGGAAATTCATGAGGTAAGTAGCGATTTTTTTCATGTGCTTAGTGTTTGTTTAATTCATTGTAGAACTTATATTTAATTATTGTGCACTAATTCATGTTATTTAATATATTGTTTTTTTTGTTAAATCTTGTGATTGGTTTGCATCACTTGTAGATGGTTGTCATCTAAAGAAATCCATAAATAATATATAAAGTATTGGAGGAGAGGAATTCCTTGTCTTATGTGTGAAATGAAGAAGCATCTACCTTCAACATTTTTCAATGCATAAGAACATTGCCTCATACACCAAGTTGAGGAGACTGGATTGTGTGGACCTGTAGACTCAAGGTCCATGTGGATGGTTGAGAGGCACTTGAAATTTTTGAACGGTTTGGTTAGACAATGAACACATCCCTGAGGGTTCTATGATAGAGGGATATGTGGTATACCAAAACAATATGTATATTAGTGAATATCTTCCTAAATTAACGTCAAAGCTCAATTTAGCTCGCATTTGTGATATGCGCTCCAATAAAAATTTTGAATGGGAGTACCTGAAGGGGAAAGGTAGACCGAGGAAGCTGAAATGAAATTATTAGCTAGTGGATATTAATTAATTTAATACATTTGACTGTTGCTTTTTATGTATATATCATACATATTCTATTTTTAATATTCAATATTCATTAATTAAATGTTTATACTTTGTTAAGTAAATATGCATTTGTATTAAATTTTAATTTATTTTTATCAAACAGTTGGTCAAGAGTGGGATGCACTTCATTTATACATCGCAAACAATATTAATTAGATGGAGGTATGGATTGAATGATGTGAACAAGATGGTCATGGAATATCATGGAAAGGTGTGGCTTCATTGGTTAAAGCAACACATCGCAATGAAGATATTGATCTTAAACAAAGGGGAGTCAATTTAGCATATGGTTTAAAAGATAAGCAGGAAAGTATATTAATCAACCAAACATATTGATGTACACGTTGATCTTTTCCCTGTAGGGAACAAAAATGAACTTAATAATAAATGGATCATAATGTAATCTTTATCTTATGTATGGCTTGTTGTAGGTAAAACACCATAAGGCCATGTGGTGCAATGGTTGGAAATATCGCATCAAAAAGTTGAATGAAACGAAGAAAACATCACATTGTGGGATATCTATAGTCTTTGATGTGACCAATTTTTCCTTTAGAAGTGACAGACATCCAGAACTCTAAGAAAATCGATACTATGGGTAATTGGAAGGTATTCTTTAGTGTGACTTTAACTCCTTCAAGGTAGTTATGTTCATTGTCAAATGGTACATGTTATGGTTAAATCAACGTGATCCCGATAAAACTATCATTGAACATGATAATGGATCTACCATTGTTAATACAAGGTTGTTTGAGCTAGGAACGGATCCCTATGTTCTTCCAAGCCAATGTGAATAGATATTTTACTCTGAGGTACCAGGTAGAGGGGGTTGTTCATTTGTTGTGAGACACGATCCAAGGGGAATGTTGGTAAAGTACAACCTGCCATAAGGTAATGAAGAGGGTCTCAAAGAAGAAGACGATGTTCAATATTATCAACACGAGCTAGATGATCATGTTCTAGAAGAAGATGTCCAATAATTAGTTGAATCAGATGATGTAGCAGGAAATTTCCATGAAGATGATATTGGCGATGACATGATGATTGTAACTGACATCAATGACAATGATGATATGGCCAATCCTTACAATGTTGACTCTGGATCAGATTATACAGGTGATGAACTGGATGAAGAAGATGATGAAGTCCATTGAAGTGTATGAGGTATGCCTTAATATATCTACTCTATATACTTTAATTTAATATTGCTATATAATTATTGAATTTTATTGGTACGTGTAAATTAGTTGTTTCTTAGTGTTTTTTCCACTTTCCTTGTATGATGGAATATTTGTTATAATTAGATACATTGCTTCTTAAGTATGACAAAAAAAATTTAAAAAAATTACATAGATTTTGCCAGGTTATGGGGAATTACCAAGTGATGTGAGGGGGGGGAGGGGCATAAGAGATTCCACCTTCACGTGGTTGGACCTGTTCATTAGAGAATATTAAATTATTCTTGAAACAAAGAGAAGCTCAGTAAGGAAATGCACAATTATCATGCTAACGCAAATGGTGTGCTTAATCATGTACTGCACGGGGACAACGTTGAAATTATTTAATATTGTGCTTGCTTGGACTGAAATTTGGCATGGTTATACTAAATGCACACATTGATGGTGTGGAAGAGTTTCTAGACTCAAACATGATTGACACTCTAGTTGATCATGTACTTGACCCCACATATAATAAGAGACATGTGAATGGGATTAATGATGAATTTCTTTCAATTTGTAATTGTATGGACTAAATATTGATGTGGTTAGAGTAGATGTGCGTGTTGCTGGTATGAGAGGGTTTCGATACTCAAACATGACTCACACAAACAAATATTCAACAATCAAACAAGGTAATGCATAATATGCTTATTTCACCTTCATTATTGTATATTGATATTTCATAATCCAAAAATAAGGCATTGCAGCTGATCATGTACTTGACCCCACACATAATAAGTGACATCATGTGAATGGTCCAACGTTTAAATTTTTTAAATTTGTGCTTGTATGGAATGAAATTTGACTTGGTTAGAGTAGACACATGCGTTAACAGTATGAAATTTAGTTGACAATGCTCTCTCTTTAGTTGAAAATGAATATCATGATGACAATGGTGAATCTTATGAAGTATCGAATTTCTAACCATATGCCCCTATATATCACCTACTTTCTTTATCCATCCTAGGTTCCATCCATAATTGCAAGGAAGTACTTCATACTTTATTCACAAGCTTGAACTTGTCATGTCCCTATTCCAATAGGTCTATTAGTTGACAATGTTTCACCCACCTACTAGATCCCTAGGTTGTGGGAGGAGGCATTAAATATTGCAATAAGGGAGCTATGGGACCCAAGAGAACCTTAGTTTATCATTTAAACATTAATTTAGGTCATACAAATAATAAATATGCAGAAAATAAAGTGTCATTATTTCATAAGGACATTTGGAGGTCCATGGGGGCCTTGGGTGACTAGATTCTTCCTTACACATGTCATGAATTAACCCCAAATTCAAAAATATGAGTGATGGAATGTTATTAGAAGTTGAAGAGTCATCAAATTAAATATAATTATCCCAAGGATTCGAATGGGTGAGGATGAGTAAATCCCCATAGAAGATGAAGACTCTAGGAAGAAACTAGGTGCCATGTGGAGATAGATTCCATGCGCTTTATAACAACAATGATGGAAGATTCTATGACAAGTCAGTTCTGATTTAAGACCTATGAAAACCTGTCATGTCAGGGCTATAAATATCCTCCAATAGGGTGCACTTGGTATTAGGTGGAATCCATTCAAATTTGGTGGAAGATGAAGGGTTGACGAGAAGGCCTAGTGGCATGGAGGTTACTAAACATCAAGGATGAGGTGGAGGAAGAATATGGAATGAATTAGACCTTGGAGTACCTTAGGAGGGTTATAAAAATATTTCATGAGGAATGGAAATGGATTTTGATCATTTGTGAATTTTCCTTTGGCATTTTGAGAGCATTAGCTTGTCCATTGCACGGTGAGTGCACACTTACCCTGCCAGTGAGCCAATTTCGAGAGAGTGAGATTCTCATCCAATTTGGACATGGGAGAGGCCATTAAGACCTATAATTTGGAGTTTCATGGAGTTTTTTTTATAAATATAGGAGGCTTTTATTGTTCATGACCCATCTCTCCTCCCATTCTCTCAATTTTCACTTCCATATTTCCATGTTTTTCTATGAATGCGCACTTGTATGAATGGTGGTTGTGCCCCATTGAATTCAGTTGATGAAAAATAATGGGAGAGTGATTCATTGATCTATAATATTTCTCTCATATTCTCTGTAGGTATAAATTAGAATAAATACATATGCAAATGTCTGCATTTCCAATCGTTATTGTGACTAGTTTCCATGTGATGATTTTCCCTTTTAATGGATATTGTGTATCTAATGTATATTGTGAATTGGGTCAATGTTATATGTTGTTAATGAAATATAGAAATGATTTAAATGGTATATAATCATATTTAATTTTTCTAAACCATTATATGCACCATTTAGGAGTCGAAGTTGATCTTTTATGTGTCTTTTCCCTTATGCAGATATCATTGAAATTATGCATTCGGATCTGAAGATTTAATACTATGTTGCAGAAATATTAAACACACAAAATGATAGTAAATTAAGTATAATTACAGTCCCCATACTCTATTATTCAAGCTATGATGGTTTCATTGGACTTGAATAGCCATTTATGCTGACACCCTAGGGAGAATTACATCACCAATTGCTAGTAATTTTTCCCTTTTTTCCATCATGCCAAAATAAAATTGCAGATGTCTATGAACTATCATAAAAATATCAGAGAGTCAATTGAAGGGTCGTAATACTCTCCACATCATTCCCTACCAAATTCAAGACCCTCTTGAGCCATTCAAATCCCCTAGAGTCAAGACTAGTCAAGACAATTTTTCCAAAATTCTGCCTTTGTTGAGAATTTTTGAATTGGGACATTACAAGTGGTATTAGAGAATGGTATTGGAACCTGATATATATATCTATTCATGTTTCTTGGTTCTTACCTTCCTCCATTAGAAACTGAAATTGGAGACCTTAACAGTGAAAGGGAAAAAGGTGGTGAAGTTAGTTCTTTTTACAAGGAGATTAAGGAAAAAATAGAGTTAAGAGATATGGATGACAAAGACAGTAATAAGGATCTTAAGAAATTCATTAAATAATCTCTTGAAGGGATTCGCAAGCACTTTATGCAAGGGTTCAAATTGTTGGCTATCCAACTTGGGGGAAAGTCAACATCATGGAGTAGTAGTAGCTCACCTCGTGATGAGAAGCGGACCAATGGAGAAACCATTTTTTCAAAGACTGGACCTCATAACAAACCTCATTAGTTCAAAAATCATAAAGGACCTGTAATACCTAATTTTTTAGAGTCCAAATAATTCCCTTACACCACCTACGATGTTAGAGAAGCAACAAATGATTGGGAGGAATTAAGTGATGAATGTAGGAACATCCTACCTTTTGATCAGTTCATTAGAGATTCTCTTCAGTTAAAACAAGGAGGAAATGGGAATAAAGAACCTCATATTAATCATGAATTAAAATACACCATGGGAAAACTAACCATTCCTTCCTTTGATGGTTTCTCACAAATGTTTGCTAGTGCTTGGTTGCAAAAATTTAGTGTATATTTCCAATTAAATCCCATGGTTAAATAATATGCATTGAAAATGGCCATTCTACATCTTGAAGGGGAATATAGTGATTAGTGGTGCCATGGTCTTATAACCTTGGGATATGATCATATTTTATCTTATGATGGTTTCTCTAATGCATTGATAGAGAGATTTGAGAGGAAAAACCCTGGATTTCCTTTTAAAGAACTAGCACAACTGAAGCAAGTAGGAACTCCTGAAGCATATATGTTAGAATTTAAAAAGATTTTAGTAATGGTTTCTGATGTATCTATGGCTAGGTTGGTTTTATTGTTTACTGGAGGATTGACAGAACATTTGAGAGGGCTAGTGAAATCCCACAAGCCAGCCACATTGAAGGATGCCATGAATTTGAGAAGGGATTTGCATAATGTATTTCCAAGGAACAAACACCCTCCCAAGAAAAATTTCCCTTCCAAGTTCAAGGAAGGTAAGAAACCATGGAAAAAGGACTCCTCTACCAAAGAAAATAAAGGAGTACCAAGAAAAGAACAACTTAGAAGAAAGAAGCTATGTTTTACATGCCAACAACCTTGGATCCCGAGACATAGATGTGCCAAGGGGAAGACACACTACATTGAATATTTGTATGAAGATGATGAAAAGGAGGAAGAGGAAGAAGCACAACTTGTAGACCAAGAAGAAGGGTATCAAACATTAGAAGAACAATCCACTCCTGATATAGGAAAAATTCCAGCACTCTCGGGTGTACCTATATTCCACACCTTAAGGCTCATTGACAACATACAAGGCCAAAAGGTTATGGTTCTAGTGGATGGTGGAGCCACTCACAACTTCATAGATGCATCCTAGGTGGAGAGGAGAAAGTTACAAGCTGGAACTTTTGATGGTTTCAAAGTCATCATTCAAGGTAACAATTCTATGGACTGCACTAAATGGATTTTAAAGCTTCAAGTTACTCTAGGAAATCATACTATCACTAACAATTATGTAGTGAATATGGATGATAAAAATGTGTTTTTGGGATTAAAATGGTTGTATTATTTAGGGGAGAATATATTGAATTATCAAGCCCCAAAAATAAGGTTCAAAAATTCAAAAGGGAAACCCATCTTGTTGAGGGGAATGCACACTTACCCAAATCAAGTGGTGTCCTCTCAGAGCATGAGGACTATATTGAGGGATGTAGATATAGAGTGGGTTGATGAATGTTTAATTACATCTCCTAAACCTCACTTGAATATTTCAAAGCATCCTAAGGAGATAGATCAACTATTGAGTAAGTATGAGAAGTTTTTTGGAAACCTTCCCGCAGGAAGACCACCAGATAGAGGTGTTGAGCATATCATTGAGTTAGAGATAGGAACCCAACCTATAAAAATGAATCCCTCTAGGCACCCCAAAAGGATTCAAGATGATATTGAAGAGGCCATTAAAGAACTCTTGGAGTTGGGTCTCATAAGGCCTAGTTCTATCCAATTTGTTTCTACAATTGTTATGGTAAAAAAGAAAGATGGAACCTTGAGAATGTGCATTGATTTCAAAGAATTAAACAAGAAGACAGTAAAGAATAGATACCTCATCCAAAGGATCATTGAGCTCATGGATGAGCTCCATGGGGCCAAATTCTTCTCAAAGATTCACCTTAGGTTTGGTTATCATCAAATTTGATTGAAAGAAGAAGACATACCAAATTCTTCTTTCAGATGCCACTATGGTCACTTTGAGTTTGTTGCCATGCCCTTTGGCTTGACAAATGTACCTTCCACATTCTAATTTGTTGATGTATTTGTAGCTTTGGAATGTATTCACTTGTATATTTCTTATTGTATTTCATTATACCCCGGCGGAGATGTTTGTTCCTCCGATTGGGAGAGTTATTAATATAATAAAGTCATGTAAAGTCATTAAGGTTAACCCTTCATTGTAAGTTGAGGAAATAGTCCCCACAATTGAGTTGAGGTTAACCCTTTGTTGTAAGTTGGAGAAATAGTCCCCACAATTGAGTCAAGGTTAACCCTTCTTTGTAAGTTAGGGAAATGATCCCCACAGTTGAGGGGTATTAGGGTTATTAGACTCTCCTAGTGAGGTCGGCCCTGGAGAGTAATTGTCAAGTGAAAAACTAGTATATATAGAGAGTGAGACTCTCTATTTGTAACACACACTCACTCAACTGTAGCGCATGAGTGAGAGAGAAGGAGCTCACACAAGTGAGAGAGAGAACAGCTGGTTGAGATCATCTTTGTGTCTTTGGGTTTTACTTTTGCTATTGGTTCTCTCCTTTATGGTTTCCCCAAGGAAAATTCTTTGTTTCTCTTGTATCTTGTGATTATTATTGTGCATGTTATTCTCTCAGATAACATCCTAGATAATATTGATTAAACGATAAAAATCTAACACAGTCATGCATGGACACCATCTTCCACAAGAAACATCATAAGTTTGTACTAGTTTTATTTGATGGCATTCTTATTTAAAATAAAACTTGGAAGGGACATTTGCATCATCTAGAAGAGGTATTGAAAATTCTAGATGATCAATCTTTGTTTGCTAAGCTTTCAAAATGTGAGTTTGGTTTGACAAAGCTCTTGTATCTTGGAAAAATCATTGCTCAATATGGTGTGAAGGTGGATATGGAGAAAATAAGAGCCATTTTAGAGTGGCCTCGTCCCAAAATTCTCACTGAATTAGGAGGATTCATTAGAATTTGTACCTATAATAGAACTTTGTGAAGGGGTTCTCCCAAATCACTTCACCCCTCACTGATTTGACAAAGAAATATGCTTTCCAATGGCATGAAGGGGATTAAAATCTTTCCAAATAATGAAGGAGGTAATAACCAACTATCATATTCTAGCCTTGCCTAATTTTTCTAAACCATTTTTCTTGTAATGTGATGCATCAGGAGAAGGCATTGGAGCACTCCTAAAACAATGACAACACCCAATAGATTTCGAGAGTAGGAATCTACAGTCACATGAGAATATTTACTCCATTTATGATAAATAAATTCTAGCCATCTTGCATGATTTGATAAGGTTTAGACAATAGTTGGTGGGAAACAAATTTGTGGTCAAAACTGACTATAACAGCTTAAGGTACTTCCTCACTCAAAAGGATTTAAATGAAAGGTAGAAAAAGTGGGTGAGTAATATTAAAGAATTTGAAATTGATATTGAATATGTGAAGGGGAAAAATAATGGGGTAGCTGATGCCTTATCTAGAAAACCTTCTATTTCTCTAATGGATGTAGCAGAACATTGGAAAGCCACATTAGAAGTAGAGTATGCCAAGGAAACATTTTCTTGTGAAATTTTTGATGGGGATAACCATGATTATAGGTATAAGGTGTTGGAAGGAATCATATACTACAAAGTTAAAATCTATTTGGTCCCAAATTCGAGATTGAAGGAGGAAATTTTAAAGAAAGCTCATGATTCTCCTCTAGCAGGTCACCCCGGTTCTTCAAAACATACCGAATGTTGAGGGAAATATTTGCATGGAAAGGGTTGATGGATGATGTTCTGAATTATGTTAATTAATGCTCCACATGTTAGAAAAATAAAGTGGATCACACTCATCCATATGGCCTCTTACATCCCTTGCCTATTCCAACACAAAAATGGAAGAGCATTTCCATGGAGTTCATCACTGGTTTGCCCAAAGTATTTGGTAAGGATTGCATATTTGTGGTGGTGGATAGACTCATTAAAATTGTTCATTTCTTTTTCATTACTACCACTTTCACTTCTGCACAAGTGGCTGAACTATTTTTTAAAGAAGTTTTCAGATTACATGGGCTTCCTAAGAGCAATGTTAGTGACAGAGATATCATATTTTTTAGTGCATTTTGGCAAGAACTGTTTGAAATGGTGGGAAACAATTTGACACCTATCACAAGCTATCATCCCCAAAATGATGTCCAAATAGAGAGTGTGAATCAATGCTTGGAAGTCTACTTGAGGAACTATGTTAGTGGACAACAAAAAGAATGGATAAAATGGTTGCATTTGGGTGTGTTTTGTTACAATACTACTTTCCATATGTCCATTGGAATGTATCCTTTTAAATAACTTTATGGTTATGATGCATCCACTTTTATTTACCACATTTTTTTATAGTAGAGATCCAAAGGCTAAGGATTCGATTGAATAAATTCAAAAAATTTTGAAGGTTTTGAGAGATAACTTGCAGTTTGCTCAAAATCAACAGAAACAATATGAATACCAACATATAATAGAGAGCTAATTCCAAGTGAATGACTTGGTGTATTTGAGGTTGCAACCCTACAAACAATCAACCATAAAAGGTAAAGGTTCAGAAAATATAAAACCAAGATTTTATGGTCCCTACAAGGTGATTCGAAAAGTTGGAGAAGTGGCCTATCAATTGGAGCTTCCCATGGGAAACAAAATTCATAATGTATTTAATATTTCTTGTCTAAACAAGGTTATAGAGAAGCACATTTCAGTTTCAGATACTTTACCACCTTTGGATAATGAATGAAAACTTGTTCTCATTCCAAACAAAATCTTGAGAACAAGGGAGAGAAGGGTACGAAGCAGAACAATAAAAGAATATTTGGTACAATGGAAGGATTTTCCTAGTGAGGAGGCCACTTAAGAAGATGAAATTTTTTTGCAGAATTGAAACTTAGCATTGCTAGAGGATAATCAATATTGGATGGGGAGGACTATCATATCCCCATTCCAATAGGTCTACTAGTTGACAATGTTTCACCCACCTACTAGTTCCCTAGGTTGCGGGAGGAGGAATTAAATATTGAAATAAGGGAGCTATGGGACCGAAAATCACCTTAGATTATCATTTACACAATAATTTGGGTCATACAAATAATAAATATGGAGAAAATAAACTGGAATTTATTCATAAGTACATTTGGAGGTCCATGGGGGCCTTGGGTGGCTATATTCTTCCTTACACATGTCATGACTTAACCCCAAATTCGAAATTATGAGTGATGGAATGTTATTTGAAGGTGAAGAGTCATAAAATTACATATCATGAGCCCAAGTATTCGAATGGGTGAGGAGTACCTCCCCATAGAATAGGAAGACTCTAGGAAGAAATTAGGTTCCATGTGGAGCTAGATTCCCTGCGCTTTATGACAACAATGATGGAAGATTCTATGACAAGTCAGACCTGATTGTAGACCTATGACAACCTGAAATGGCAGGGCTAAAAATATCCTCCAAGAGGGCACACTTGGGACTAGGTGGTAGACATTCAAATTTGGTGGAAGATGAAGGGTTAAGGTGGAGGTTACTAAACATCAAGGATGAGGTGGAGTAAGCCTATGGGAATGAATTTGAACTTGAATTACCTTAGGAGGGTTATAAAAATATTTCATGAGGAATGGAAATGTCTTTTGATCATTTTTGAATTTTCCTTTGGCATTTGGAGAGCATTAGCTTGTCCATTGCACAGTGAGTGCACACTTACCCTGCTAGTGAGCCAATTTTGAGAGAGTGAGATTCTCATCCAAGTTGGACATGGGAGAGGCCATTCATACCTCTAATTTGGATATTCATGGAGTTTTTTTCTGAATATATGATGCTTCTACTGTTTGTGACCCATCTCTCCTCCCATTCTCTCAATTTCCACTTCCATATTTCCATGTATTTATGTGAAGGCGCACTTGTGTGAATGGTGGTTGCGCCCAATTGAGTTCAATTGATTCCAAAGCATGGGTTAATTATTCATGTGTCTCTCATATTCTATATAACTCGAAATCAGAAGAAATACATATGCAAATTTCCACATTTCCAAGCTTTAATGTGACTAGTTTCCATGTGATGATTTTCCCTTTCAATGGAGATTGTATATCTGATGTATATTGCTACTTGGCTCAATGTTATATGTTGTTAGTGAGCTATTGAAATGATTTATTTGTTATATATTCATATTTTTCTGTTCTGAACCATTATATGCACCATTTATGAGTCGAAGTTGAGTTTTATGTGTCATTTCCCTTAAGCAAATATCATTGAAATTATGCATTCGAATATGAAACTTTAATCCTATGTTATGGAACTATTAACCACACCAAATGACAGTAAACTAAGTCTAATGACAGTCCCCATACTCTTTTATTCAATTTGATACGGTTGCATAGGAGTTGGAGATCCATTTACGCTCACACCCTAGGGGGAATCGCATCACCGATTGCTAGTATTTTTTCCCTTTTTTTCATCATGCCCAAATCGAGTTGCATATGTCTATGACTTGTCATAAAACTACCAAAGAGTCAATTGAAGATTTATAATACTCCCCACATTGGTCCCTACTGAATTCAATACCCTCTTGAGCCATTCGAATCCCCCAGAGTCAATACGAGTCAAGACAAATTTTCCAAAATTCTTCCTTTGTTGGGAATTTTTGAATTGGGACATTACAGAAATTAAAGAAAAAAAGAAAAGTACAAAGTATAGTTGGTACCCAAATGATATGAACCAAAATAAAGAATTGATTATGAGGAGACCTTTTCACCAATGAAAAAAATGAGAACCACCAATACCGTGTTAGCATTGACAACCAATGAATCGTTAAATAAATGTGAAAATGGATTTTTTGAAATGGTGGATTGCCGAGGAAGTATTCTTCTCTAACATATTGGAGAATATTTGGAAGCTTCACTGGCTTATAGAATCTATATTGCTCCACCCTTATATAGCACATTGGACTTGAGGAATTACCTTGTTGTCAAATATTACAAGATTTATGGTAAGCCAAATGCCCCAAACAACGATAAAAGGAAATTCCCTAAAATATTTTTTGGAAGATTTGTCACACCAAATTTTGAGCCCATATTCAATAGTATCTCCAAACCAAGCATCCCTTAACCCTATGAAACCCTCTATTTCCTTCTAGACATGTTTAACAAAACCATAGAAAATTATTATGGGGTAATTTGTTTCATCACTTTCCATGCATAGAATACACCAACCAATTCCTTTGAACTTCATGTTCGTAAGTTGTACCAAGTTAATAGTTTATTGTCTAAAAGAAACCACATAAAAATGTGAATTTTAGTAGGGCATTTGAAATGGAAAACTTTTAAGACTTAGTAGGGAATTTGATTTTTTTTTGTAAATATTATCATTGATGTATGCCATTTATTATTTAAAGTTCCAATTTACATCTAATCGTGTATTTAAATCTTATTTCAATCTAATCTACATCACATTTTTCATATTATACTCCTAAATGATGTCGCTTAAGGGATACCTTACCGATGAGTATGCTATGCCATCAACGTTAAATAAATGTCGATGGCATAACATACTCATCGATGGGGAATCACTTAAGAGACGTCATGTAGGATTATAATTAAAAAAAAATGTTAGTTCTCTTGGTACCATGTTAGCCCCTAGTTGGATGGCTTCCTAGAGCTAGGGATCCTACTAGGCCCCTAGTTGGATGGAAGGTAAAAATGTGGTTCTACTTTGGGAAATGGACAAGACGAGGAGAAAATGAAGGCTTTCTTCTGTTGGACTCTTCACCATTGTCATTCAGGGCGTATTTTTCTTGTGATTATAAACTACTTGTATGCTGCTGTAAAATGCTTATATATGCTAGTATGAATACATGATGCTTATATGTTGTTATGGATACATGATTAGTAATTCTTAAGATATTTCAAGCTATGTGAATCAATTATGCAGATAAGAAATCCATAATCAGAGCTTGCATAGCACTCTTATGCATTACTAAAATAGGAAATAGACCAAAAAAAATGAAACCGTATTTTACAATAATTGGAATTAAATGGTAATATGCAATCAAGGCCTAATGAATATTGATGGGTCTTACACTGGGTGACCTACCAATAATTCATGGTTATCAAATGCAATCCCTAAAGGTGATGATTGATGCCATGTGATTCATTTCCCTAGTTCCAATCTCACTTCCCCACCCCTATGTGCATAACCCAATGCAATGAGTGCTAAGTGGGCTATTCAAAATAATAAGAAGTTGGTTGGATGTGAATATTAGTCATGGATACGGCTGTGAATATTAGTCATGGATACGAGTCACGGATTAATGACTTAATCTACACAAATAATCCCAAAACTAATATATCATATGTAGTAGCATTTATAGGTGTAAATGTTTATGCCGTGGTTTGCTTCCTTAACTCTGATGAAAATGAGAAATAATCTTATAATTATTTGATTTGAATTTATGATGGGGTGTGTATTAATGAAAGATGATATGGTGACTTGGCACATTGATTTCACATTTTGATTCCAAGGAACTAGTGTGGGCTCATTTGATTTAATTATGCACACATGCTTATTGTTTGAAAGTACTTGTCATGTTTGATTTAACATGCGACATGGAGGCAATTACATATCGTCTTCAAAACAATTTTCATTTACCATGCATTAACAATTTTAATGTAACATATTTAAAATAACATGAATGTAGCGTGTGAGAGCATCTCAAGAGAGGAATGGGACACCATCCTTAATGATATAGGAAGAGGTGGAATGAACACACATTTCAACCAAGTTTAGGTAAAGGATATAGGAAAAGAGAAAATCGTCTAAACATAGATACAAGGTCAACACTCCACCAAATTGGGCCTTACCAAGCTAGAAACACTAGACTCTGTAGATTGGAATCACTAGCCAACATTTTGGGGAAGTTGGGAAAATAGGGCAAAGAAAGAGGGGAGCTTGGTGTAGACCACTAAATTGGCTAAGGAGACTTTAATATTATTTAATGTACCTACAATGGTTAGGGATTGAATATGTGAGTTTGATTAGGGTTCTTTACATTAGAAGGAAGATGACATACCTAAGTATCAAAGCAAAAAGAGAAAACTAAGTTTATTAACCTCTTTAATTTCATGGTCTACTTATTCTACTTGAAAGGAAAGTTTATATTTGAAAACCAAATCAAATGATAGTAGAATGCAAACGAATTTATCCCCTTTAACCCAATGAAGATAATCAAACAACAATTATTTCTTTAATTGATCCAATTTGATGGCAATCAAGCAAACCAAGAAAGGGGCCTAAGGTTTATTTACTTCTTAGATAGGTGAAAAGCCTTAACTAGGTGTGAATCTAATCTATTATACTCTAACCTAACATAACATAATCTACTTAAACTTGGGAAAGAAACAAATGACACTAAAAGTAGGTATGGTTGGACCACATAATGCACTCAAAGACATTGATCATTGTTTGTGAAAACAAGCAAGGATCATTTGTCTCCAATATAAAGAAATGAAATCAACAAGCAAAGTAACATACACATAAATATCTATCTAGTCATGCAAGGTGTATGTACCTTAATTTATAGAAACAAAGATGTACGTGCCCAATGTTCGCGTAGTAGAAAGTGGTGCATCCTCTCTCATAAATATGTGTTGAAGCTTCCTCTGAGGCAAAGTTGGAGGTTAACCAATGTGCAAAGGAATGGAGCCAAAACACCACAAGGTGTAATCGATTAATTCAATGAATTGTGATCAAAACCAATCAGGAGGAGGAAGAAACACTAAGAGTTGCAACATTCAACGATGATTGGAAATAGAATATCTAACAAGCCTAAAAGAATGATAGAAGATTATAAGTTTAGAACAAATCCTTGGTTTCGATAGAATTTTAGTGTGCAAATAGACCCTAATTCAATGAATTGTGATCAAAACCAATCAGGGGGAGGAAGAAACACTAAGAGTTGCAACATTCAACGATGGTTGGAAATAGAATATCTAACAAGCCTAGGAGAATGATAGAAGATTATAAGTTCAGAACAAATCCTTGGTTTCGATAGAATTTTAGTGTGCAAATAGACCCTAGAGGACAAACTTTAGAGGTGCAACATAAATATATTTGGAAATTATTGGATAGTGTGGGTAGTGACAGTAGTGACATATGGTGTTAGACCACAAGAAAAATCACGCCGGCCTCGGAAAACTAATGAACGTAAGTGACCGTGTTTTATCTGGTTAAAAATAATTCGCCGTTGCCGGGGATCGAACCCGGGTCACCCGCGTGACAGGCGGGAATACTTACCACTATACTACAACGACAAACTGTTATTTTTGCCTATGACTTGTTTAGTATTATCTCATACACTAACGCCTATGACTTGCGTTCGTTTCTCGGGTTGCTAAATCTTTCCAATTTCGCTTCTGTTTTCATCATAATAAATTAAGTTTCGTTTAGTTTAAGATACTGATCCGGAAGCGAATCCCATTGTTGACGGCTCTCACTGTTTTCTAAAGTGCATTCATCATCCCAAATGATCAAACTGGTTGTATAACGTACGTACAACCTATATTCTGCTATATACAACTTATATTTGGGATCTTCAAACATAATTTGCCTTTATTCAATGGTTTACTCAAAGATACTAATGTTCTGATGTTTACCTATGGTTTAGCACTTGTCAACACTTTTTTGTAACATGCTATTTTACTACATGCATACTAATTTCTTGGAAAACTTTGGAGTTTATATAACCTATGTTTAGGAAAGTTCTTTAATAGAATCAAGAAGGATTTTGAAGAAAGATCATTATTAAACTTGGAAAGTTCTTCAATAGAATCAACAAGGATTTTGAAGAGAGATCATTCTTAAACTTCTTTGGAAGTAAACTATGAAGAATAGTTTATCATAACATCATGGTATATTGTCATCTTCAAAGGGAGGAGAAAATGGTTTTTGATAAAATCACGAGGCAATATTTCGAGTTTATAAGAGTTTCGATCAAAAATCGTTTTCAATGTGAACATATATTAGCATTGGCTTCTTCGGTATCAATTGCATTGAAGAATGGTTTAGTGCGTCTCTTACTAGTTTTCAAGCCTAGAAAATCGAGCCCCCAATAAGGAACCTCTAACTCGATAGATTCTATCAAGATGAAGAAAATGGTTCAAGATAGTTGCATGAACCTATTTCTCTTCATTGCAGGGGTCACTGCAATTCTTGCATGACTTCTTCTAGTTCATCTCGATTTCCCTTATTACAAACATGCCCAATCTTAGCAATGTGTTGCCCATAAGTTTGTGGAAAGGTTAACACCCCATCCATTGTTTGTGTTGAGAAAAGAAAACCTCCCAAAATGTAAAAATAACCATTCATTTTCAAGTTGTAATAATGATTATTACACTGAAAGGAGCGAGGTGAGGGTCATGACAATGATAAAGAGACCCATATAGTATATTGAGGTCAAATATTTGACCGAGGGGTGAAAACCAAAATCTAGCTTAAAGGATTCTCCCATGATACCAAACATCAATAGGAGGCCAAAATATAATTTGAATCATGGAAGGGGATATCTATGAGAAAAATTCATCACATGTGATTCAACCATCATGAGGATGAGACAAAGGACCTTCATGTCATCCTAGGGTAGGTCTAGTATGGTTAACACATGATGCAAATTCCACACACCAATATCTAGGAGAGATGTGTATGGCAAGTATGAAGTTTAAATGCTACTCACTACATTCCCCCCCATGGGACTCAACTACAATTTGACAAGACGGAGAAAAAATATGATATGTAGTAAAGCAAATTGAAAGGCATAAAAGAATGGAAGACGAAGAGGTAAGGATTCAAGTGAAAATATGGGGATTCCACATGGATTTTTTAATGGGGATAGACTTACCATCCTACTTGAGTGTCTTGTACAACTTAAGAAGTGTAGTCGCTGCTCGACATCACCATGACTTTGCCAGTTGGGCATGACCAAGAACCACTTTTATCATGTAATCTATGCCTCACCAAAACGTCTTGACCAAACCCAAGTTAGGAACACCTTATACTTGTTGAATATGAACATGTTTGTTTCACATTAAGTGATGCTACACCATCGCCACCCAACCATAGGTAGCCTCATTATGCCTTCCCCCAAGCCAACATAGTTAAATAACCAAGCATCCAATGCGCAATGATTTTGTCACCCATCTAATTCAATACATTATAATTCTCGCAGGTCATTTCCCTCCTAAGCATGATGCGTTCACATACCCTCGATCCACATGTGTCAATCAAATTATCTTTGCATGGTCCACTCACCATCCGCACATTCCCAATCACGTTAGCATCCATTAAATACTAAACCGTGGAACCTTGTTGGTCATCTTTTCTCCTACAAGGAAAGAAATCCTTGGTCCTCTTATCATGTGAGGTAGTACACCATCCTAATCAACTCGTGGTTGTTTCATACAAGCTAGTTATCAAGGTTTCCAAATATTAGTTAGTAATGCAAACTTTCCAACTTGTTTTCCTGCCCCATCCTCTACCATGGGGAAGGACTTGGGTGACCAATAACTCCTTGAATTCAAGGGTCATGGAATTCTCCCCCAATTAAAGATGTTGTACTTGTCAACGTGGCTCCATTAACACATCAAATGAAAGGGTGTTGGTGGTGAGGAGACACTTCTGGAAGTCCTATGTTTAAACATGGAAGATAATTCCATATGTAATGGGGCTAGACTTACCACCCCAATTTAGCATCCCATACCACTCAATAATTATATTCATTGCTTAACACCATTGTGACCTTACTAGTTGCAATTGAACAACAACGACGTGTATCACATGGGATACAACTCATCAAAATTTCCTAACCGAACACAAGCTAGGCACACCTTATACTTGCATAATATGAATGTGCTCGTTTCACCATAAGCAATGCTAAATCATCACCACCTAACCTCGGGAAACCTCATTATGCCTTCCCTCAAGCTAGAATAGTTGAAAAATTGACCACCCAATGTGTGATGATAATATCACCCATCTACTCCTATACATGACAGTGCTTGAAGGTCATTTCCCTTTGAATCATGAAGCATTCACATACCCTCAATATGCACATGCTAATTTTATTGTCCTAGGATGGTCCACATGCCATCGACACATTTCCTATCGTCATCCTCCATTGAATCCTACACCATAGAACCTCATCAATTGTTTTCCCTCCTACCAAGAAGTACATTGTTGATCCTCCTATCCCATAAGCTATTATACCATCCTAACTAACTCACAACTGTCACCTATGAGCTAGTCATGAAATCTACTAAATATCAATTGATCATGTAGACTTGCTAAGTCCACCCAAAAAAAATCTACTACAAGGAAGGACATGTGTTCCCAATACTTCCTTGAATTTGAGGGTCATGACATTCTCCCCTACCTAAAGATGTTGGCATCCTCATCAACACAACTCCATTTTCACATCTAATGAAAGGGTGTTTGTAATACCCTATGGTTTAGCCCCTAGACATATTATTATTGTTGTTATGATGGACAATGGCACAAGGTGCCTAGACTATGGTTTGCACATTATTATTATTTTTATTATGTTGAAATTATAAAATAATTAATAAAATAAAAACAATGGGACGACTGATGTCATAAAAGAGAGTATGAAGAACCATGATGTTACAAGAAATAGGTTGTGCAAAAGTGTTTACCTATGTGTGTTGAGATTATATTGATGTTGTACACCCTTCTTATGTACTTGATGGACCCTCTTGGTTATGTACCCTCACGTGTTATGTTACTCCTTGGTTTTATTTACTTTGAGGTTAATTTTTATTTGAGTATTGGAGTTCCTCTCTCACCTAGTGCATCCTCATGAGTTGGATTATTGTGCCTCTTGGTGTATCCACTTGATGTGTAACTCCTATTTGTTATTTTTGGAATGTAACTCTCATGCTGGTGTCCCTCTCTCTCCCAATTCAAATTGCTCATGAATAATTCGATTTGCTTGTGTAAAAAAATTCACTTTTGTGTGCTGGTTCATGATTTTCTCTTGTGCTTGTTTTTGGCACGCATGGTTTGATTTTGCTGCTCGTGGTATGAGATCCTTGTTGAGACTGTGCCCAAGATGAGTTACTCTGTAGCCACTAGTATTGGTCTTGGAGCCAATGGAATTTCCCTAGATTGGAAGTGCTACTTGCCATTGGTTTGTGTTCGGACTGATTTCTTGAGAGAATTTGTGGTTGAGTGTGCTCTTTCTTGTGGAATCGTGGTTCTGGATCGGGGTGACCATTGCAAAGTGATTTTTGTCTTGCATTGTGTCGATGGCTGGAGTGGAACGTGGCACATTCAATTTCAGTTGTGTATTTGGAAAAGATAAGTGCGTTATCTAATGTAATTAACTTATTTGTATATGATCTTATTTATTTATGGATTCAAATGAAATGTTTGATGAAATGTATGAGCTATTTGTGAAAGAAATGTGTCTATGGAGTTTAGTCTAATTATGCAAGTAAATTTTGTGAAGGAATTGGAAACTAGTTTTTGGGATTTTGTGCCCAATTTGTGTGAGGAAATTATTATTCGTAAACTATTCTATAGAACTTATATTTATTCCCCTGTTCATTATATAATGTGTATTTTGATGACACAATAGCCTCATAATGGTTTAAGACACTTCTCTTTGATTGGTTCTTCGATTAGATTTTTTTGCATAGCTTGGAGACTCGGCATATGAAGTGTTTGTAAAAACTTTTGAGTGTTCTTTTTATGCTTCTGACTATTAAATACACTTGAAATGTGTGTTATAATGTGACGGTAAATATTCTTGATAGTTTTTGTGAAATTTCTACCAAAATTCTAAGATCAATTTCAAATTTCTAGCTCCTTCAATGGAATTGTTTTGAGTAGATTTGTGACTTTGAATATGAAGTGTTTGAAAATGTTTTTGAATGATATATACCTCTATTATGACTGATAAAAATTTTATTTATATTCTTAGTGTAATTTGAATGATTCTATGAGTTATGGATTTAATTATTCTAGTGATTCCTAGAATTACTAGTCAATTTGGGTGAGTAGAATTAACTAGTTTTGTGAGTTATTTAATGGATTGTATATGGGAAGAAAGATACATCCATATGAATATAGGTGACCCTTTATATTCTTTCCACTAGATACAATATTCATATATTTCTCTTTATTTGGAATTTGAAAAGTTAAATTGGAAACTAGGTACATTACAATGACAATTGATAACTAGTTGTGGATTCAAATCTTGGTTATTTGTAAAAATGGAATGCCACAGCCATGTTCTCTATTTCTAATATTTTATTGTTCTATAGGTGGCTACTTATACGATGTTATCATTTAATTATGGATGCATTTCATTTTTCTTCAGTTATTTAGACTCAATTCCTTGTGGGGAATGTTAACTAGTTTCATTGGAATTGATGGAAAAAATCACCTTATGTGCAATTGGAATGATAGGAAAATAAACCGTTAATTGGTTGTAGGTGCACACTTAAATATGGTGTTAATGATTGTAGGATTTATTTTTGGTTTAATGGCATGGTTGCAAGTTGATTTTGTACAAGATAGTTGCTTATATTGGAAAACTAGTTAACTAGTATTGTGGACTCTCTTTAGTAATTACTATGACTAATTATTGTAATTTTGGTAATTAGGTCGTATTTACATGTAATTATATGTTATTAAGATGTTGGGATTGATATTCGATGGTTATTTGGTAAACATTTGGGTTTTTGATAAGTGTAATTATTTGTGCACTGTGTCGTTAAGTGTCGTAAATAACACCTTAATTACTTGTTAACAGTGAATAAGAATAATTAGCCTTTAGAAGTGCCTAATCATATATGATATGGATTGGATTGAAGGTTTGATTATGTTATAATATTTTAAGAATTTTTTTCATCATGTGGATCATTTGCTGGAATAGTTATTGAATTCATTTTAATTTATTTATAATTAAAGGGATTTTGTCAAAATTAAATCATGAAAAATGAAATTAATTATTTGTTTTACTAATCCGTTGTGATAGAATTATTTAATTGGCCTTATAGGGCTAATGATATCTCCATGATACCATTTTATGTCCCCATGGGACATTACAGGTGGTATATATCATAGCTCTGGTTGCAACACTACAGTTGTTAAGCCTATTGGTCACTTTAAATTTGATTGCTTGAATAAAAGTTAAATTATGACTATATGAATGTTAATTATGAAAGTGTTGCTATTATTGTGAAAGATGCAAAACTATTTGTTATTTTGAATATTTGGAAGATGTTTGAAAATAATCATATCCTTTTATTCATTTTTCTTGGTTATTTATTTAAAAAATTGAATACTAGTATAGTATGCCTATTTTTCTAGTTAACTATAAAATTACTTATTATTTCAGAAAATAAATATATATGGTATGGAATGTTAACAAAAAATAATTAACATGTTGCAAATCATATTAAACAATTTAACCCAAGAAGACCCTCCAGAGAAAAATAGTAGAGGATGGAAGTTAAACAAACAACCCCTTATGGCCTTAAAGAGGAGTATGTAGGAAGGAGGACGAGTAGTTCATCCCTTGACTTGGAAGACTCGATTAACAAATATAATGAAAGGATCACTCATATTCAATAAAAAATAATGAAATAAATAAGATACGTAAAGACTACCCAATATAAGAAAGTAAGGAAAAGAAAGAGAAAACTTACTCTAGGATGGACTTTCCACTAGATAGCTATTGTACACCTCCCTTGAGAAAAAGAGATATAAGTCCTGAGACTAGTCCAACCAGATTTTTAGATGATTGTAAGAGTAGAAGGAGAAGGTATGAACATGATCAGTTGATGAGAGACTTAAGAAATATTTAACCTCCAACCTTTGATGGCGAAGTTAAACAGGGTGAAGAAGTAGAAACATGGTTAGTAGGGCTCCAAAAGTTTTTCCAATTGAATAATCATTCATCAACCATGGAAGAAAGAATAACTATCTATCATTTGCACGGAAGAGCCTCTCTTTGGTGGGAACAGTTAGTTAAACTGAAATATATTGATGAAAAAAATATGACTTGGAAAAAAAAATTAAAGTACTTTTTCAACAAGAATACCTTTTAGAGAAATACTATGATAATAAGATGGAAGAATTCGTTGAACTAAAGCTGGGAAATTTAAATATGGATGCATATTAGAAGATATTCCTTGAACTATTAACTTATGTAGACTATATAAAATATGGTAAAGTTAAGATTCAAATATTTCTAAGTGGACTGCCAACTTTTTACAATGATAAGGTTTAGTATGATATGTTGAATACCCTTAAAGAAGTAATTTGGAAAGAAAAAAAATTGTATAAGTTGGATAAGAATAAGGAATGTAAGAAATTGAAAGATAATAAGAGTGTTACATAAGACTTGTTAAATTTTTGAACCTATTGATCTATAAGAAAATGAGATCAATTGTGAATTTAGGATTATGCAGTGAAATATCAAGAATCATGTACACTGAACAAGACAAATTTTACTCAAATCTGACAAGTATTGATCAATTTAATTACAACATAAATCTCTATTCATTCCAACAATATACAACACTGTTACATAGAGGAGGATTCGAATAATGTGGATAGGATTCGAATCTACCAACTCAATCATGACTAACTAGCTAAATACAAGTGTCTAAATTGCTATCGGAGCTCACTAGTCTAACTCCACATGTTTAATTCAGTCTAACAAAGAGTTAAACTAATGAGGTAGGTGAGAAAAGGCACCTACTCCCATGCAGCCATGAAAAACTGGCACTAACTCAACTGAAAGACATCTAATTGAATGTAATTGGAGGTTGAATTATCATAACTACCTACCTACCACAACCAACTGATGGAGGCTGCTGGTGGCACTCAAAGTGGGCTCCTAAAATGTAGGGATTGGACTCAAAGGCACATCAACTAATGTATGCACATGAAGTAAGTGGTAGTTAACCTCTATCTGTGTTCCCCACACTCTAGTGGTTGGTACAGGTGGAACCAATGGCACTAATGGCACAAGTGGCACTAATGGAGCCAATGGCATCAATATCATTGTGGCACCAAACTCAAGTAAAATACCCCTAAGTTAGGGAAAATGATCTAATAGACTATATATGGACAAGGGAGGATTATATAATCCTAACAACTCCCCTTAATCCTAACTTGGACAGCTTTAGGCACTATCAAATAGGCCAAAAGTCACCCATTACAATATAAAAGAATTAAAAGCTGCTTAATAAACTGAGGAAAACAAGGAAAAACTCATGGGAACCCCCCCACTCAAAATAAGCAGTGAATCAGGAAAAACAAGCTAAAAACTTGCAAAATATTTGCTACAATTTGCAGCAGTAATGAAGTATTTTGGTTCTTCTATGCATGTGAACCTCCAAATTTTCTAATGATCTGATGAATGTACTTTGTGTTTCTTTTTTTCGAAGGAGGAATGGAATGATCAATTTTGTTCTTCAGTGGGCCAATGTGTTGATCATTTGCTATCATCAAGTATCATCTCCATGGCAATTTATTGCACCACTATGTAGATAGTGAATTTGTGTGAGAGAGTGCAACACTTTTAGTCTAATACTAGGATTGTGTTCTCCTTCTGTCATCTGGATTTCCAGCACCATCCCCAGCTGCATCAATAACCTTTTGGGGACATTTGGGCTTCAGCCACTGATTTGGAATGGGAGTTAGATCTGGATCATGATTCTCATGCAGTACAACCTCAATATCAAGATCATGTTGATCTTGATCCTCTTTATCTAAATCTGAAATATAAGACAAAGTATCATTATCAATTGGAAATGGAAGGGATTTTATACCTCATGTTGCTTCAGATGATGGTAGATCAAGCAACTGATATTTTTCAAATTGAACACTCCTCTCAATTAAGCACTTCCTAGTAGCTAATTCCATCAATGTATATGCCTTTTCATCCTCAACATATCCCAATAGTATGCATTCGCTACTCCAGGATTGGAAGGAATTTCTATTTTCTATAGGTATCCTGGCCCAATATTTGGAACCAAAGACTATCAACTGAAATACATCCGTCTTATGCCCATGTTGTTATAGCTGATTTTACCACACATGGTAGATCACATATATATGGCCTTCCCTATCCCTCTGCAGACTCTTTGGATCCCATAGACTATTTTTGTACATTTGACGTTTCCAAGATCATCCCTAAAAACACCTGTTATTTTCTATACGCGACTTTTAAACCCTTTCTCGCGTATACACGCGGATATAACCCTTAAACCTGCATACATCGGGATGTGTGCAAAAGGCCAAATATTTTTGGAGTTTTCCTTGATGTGGATCTGAGTCACTTGTCTCTTGACCTTCCATATACCTCGAGATCACTCGGATTTGACCTTCCATGACCCCATTGAAGCACTATATAAGGAACCCTTTGGATACATTGAAGGGGGGGAATTGAAGAGCAAGAAAACTATAGTTCATTGTTGTTGGAGCTTTCTTATACTTGATTCTACATCCCTTTGTCCCTTGGAGAACTTGGTGTTCTTACCAAGCTTTCCCTTGCTTGTGAGATTGCTATCAAGAGATGGAGGATTGAGGTGGTGGAGGCCTAGGTGGAGGACTTAGTTTCTTCAGTTCGCAGACATGCTGACAGAGGTTGTCATTCATGTAATCTCTGATTTATATTAATAGAAATATATTTTCCTGTCCAATGATGTGCATTTAAATGAATATTGAATCCATGGATGCTTTTAATTGCTTATACATTATTGATTATATATGCTAGAGTAGGTCTAACACCATTATATAGCATGCTTGTCTTGTTTGTTGTTATTGAGAGAGAAAATTATTAACACAAGAGGGATTGGAAAAGCTCAATGGGGATCTACATCAACCATCTGGAATAAGGTATGTTTCGAGATCCTTTAGTGTTAGATGTTTTATTTCTCTTGCATATTGGGAAGGGATTGATTTATGCGGTTCTCTTTCTGTTGTGGTACACCCCAAGCCATAGGAAGTTTTCTCTGTAACAGAATTGGCGACCATAATGGGGAGTTCCTAGTCATTTCCTTTGGGGGTTTTGTCGGCATTCAATGTTATTGAATTGCTCTGATTTCTCTGTTTCTGAGTCGGGTCTGGGGGCATGTTTGCCTAGTAGTGTCTTATAGGAGTACATTTTGTCTCAGCTTGTCTGTTTGCCTTCTTTTTATCACTTTTTATTCTTGTACGCGGGTTTTTCTTCCACAGTCGCGTGTACACGTGGGTTTTCCTAGAATATCCACGTATATACGTGGATTTACTACAAACAGTCGCGTATGCTCTTATTTTTTCCTTGTTGGGGAAGATTAAGTGTCATTGGGTGAGTTTGGATGATTGCCGAGTCTTCTTGGATGCTTTTGGAGTCTGTATACACCCCTGTTTCTGACCAGAGACACTTTTTAGTTTAAATTTTTGAAAATGTTCTTGTCATTTCATTTTCTATTTTTTGTTTTAGGATCAGTGCATTAGGTCTCTTTTACCTTGGTGCCTTGCTTGGGTGTTGTCTGGTAGTGCTTGCAGAGTCTAAGGGTTGTAGAGTCATACTTTGCCTTTGGGAAATCCATATATCTAGAAGAATTCAGCATGGTGGTTTTATTATCAAACAGTCTATTGTCCAAGGAAGAAATTGTCCAGAAGTCTAGGTTCACCAGGTAGTCGCCAATTGTTGCAGCTGCAACTATTCTCCCCAAATTTCCTAATTTTTGGGCCCCTCCTTATAATTTAGAGTTGTTTAATCGCTGGATCCTTGAACTTTTTGGTCATGCTATAGTTTCGGATAATTTCAAAGATTGATTGTCAACTTGTTTCAAAGGGTACCTGCGTTTGAATTTTTTTTTTTTTGTGAGTCGCAGACTGTACGTTTGGTTTGTTGGTCGATCGGATCAGGTGTTCTTTGTTGTTAGTCGTCGTTGCGGCTATTAAACAGGTTCTTGTCCATGATGGAATTTTTGAGCTGACCGAAACATGTGATATTTCATAACTCAGGCGTCAAATTTATCTGTGATTAGAGGCTGTACTTTCCCTTACCTTCCGCCATTGCGGCCCCAAAGCAACTAAACTTCTGAAGCCTAAAGCAGTCCGCTATCTGATGCGTCAGTCTTATTTTCTACCGTTGCGGCTCCTAAATCGATTCTTCATCCGAAGTTCGAATTGCTCCGACTGTCGATGTGTATTGTTCTCTTAATCGCTTGCCCGTAGTTTTTTCTTTTTCGCCGTTGCGGCTCCCTAAATGGGTAAGCCTCCAAAGTATAAAGCGCTCTGATCTCTGATGTGCATCACCTGGATATATCTTGTCTTCTTACGCCGTTGCGGCTAGGAAAGCCGTTTCGCGTCCGATGTCATTACCTTTCCGATTTTCGATTGAGTTTTCCCACCCTCCCGTTGCATTCCTGTAGCCTTTACTCTTCCGCCGTTGCGGATGGGAAAGCCATTTGGCTTCCAATGTCGGTTTCCTCCCGATTTCCGCCATTGGTATTGTTATCGCAAGCCTGTAGGAGGACGAGGTAGTATGGTCAGCACTTGTAAAACGACAATGGTGCACCTAGTCTTCTCTTGTGGATTAGCCATTTCAGTAGTATAATTTGTTGCTTTGTTTTGTAACACAAATCCAATGAATGATGCATTCTGGTTTATTCGCAGATGGACTTGAAGGATTTTTTAGGCAAATGCAGCACGAAGGAACCTCTAGGCAGTTTTGGAAAAAGTCAAACCGTGGCTCTCAGGACTGAAGAAAAGGACAAAATGAATGGCGGCAAAGGCACAGACTAGAAAGATCTATCAGTTACTAATCAGAAGATGAACGTTCACAGAAAATAAAAATGGGAAGACAAAGCGGCCTGAAGAGGAATCTGAAACGTTTGAGGGACTGGAAAGTCACACATTTGGGGGCATCCCAAACGACCTGCTGTGTATTTTAAATATTGTAAAGATAGGATTTAGAAAGGGGGCTTTTTCCCTGAAAAAACTGGTAAACCATTTTGCTTGTAAGAGGAACTATTTCGTTTTACAATCAGAAATGGCAACTTTTGCCTATTGGAGAAAGTGAAATGTGGAATGTGTCAATGCGATTAAATGAGCAAGGTTGAAGAGGAACTATTTCATTTTCAGCTGTGTTTCATTAACTGTGAGAGTGTTTTAACTTCCTGAACCTATGTTCTTGTTGAAATGTTCTTCAGTATATTTTGTGATGTTTTCCACTGTGAGTAATGAATGTTGTTCATAAAACAATTGGCTATCTGGTTGTTTAAATATCTGTAATTGTTCATGTGTCTCGAAAGAAGTATCAGCTATCTGTAACTCTTCATAATGCATGTACAAAATGCATTACTCACTCATGAATGATAGCCCTGCTCCCTAGGGATAGTTTAGGTAGTTAGTTTATTTTCCTGTTGTTTGTGATTGGGATGCTTGTGAGCCTAAGACGAGAGGTAAGAACCTGCGCATCACATTGTGACTGCTCCTTGTATATTTATCACCCTGCATTGTTAGTTAGGCACTTGCATTTCATAATTTAAGTCAAAATACAAAAACTCGGTGGACCGGGCCGTAACCGGTAAAGCCTTTTGTTTTGTTCTTGACCTACAGTAGCCGGACCGCAAGCCGGACGGATTCCCCATACCAAACAGTCACGGGCTAGTTGGGAACATTGACTGGGGAGAATCCCTTACTGTTGTTGCCTGCATTTTTCCGGGCCTCAACAGTTTTGGCAGTAGAAGGGGGGTCGCCAGTGCATGGCTGGCTGAGGAAACTCGTTTTCCTGAGACTTTTCCACTGGTAACAGTTTTGAAAGCAGTAGGTTCCATAATCTAATTCCGGAAGAAGAGAATAGAGAACATCTATATTCTGTTGGCAACGAAGTTGTTAATGACCTAAGAAGACACACCAGGGCATATGTGAAGAAGATTGGAGGATTTCCAATTATCCCTGAATTGCCTAGAAGAGAATATAAAAAGAAAGATCGTCCTGTAGTAGAAGATTCAGTGTTGGTTGGAGACTGGGAAGAACTTGTAGAAACAGCCTTGCAAGAAGTGGTTCTATCGTTGAATCAAGAAGGCCCAGATACCCCTTACAGTTCTCCTACTCACACTCATGTTGGTTCACCTCCTCACTCTCCACCCAGACTCATGGCAGGAGTAAATGCTAATCCACCACCTAACCCGCCTAACCCACCACCTGCATGGAGAGACAGATCGCCTCTAAACCTAACCCCTCCATTACACGATTTACCTCAATCCTTTGAAAAGATGCTACCTAAATTCGACCCCAATGAGAAGATACTAGTAGATGATCACCTGCAGAGTTTTTACTTGGCGATAGAAGGATTGAGGGCTGGAGAGCATGAAGATGTAGTGTGTCGACTATTCCCGCATACCCTTAAAGGAGCTGCAGCTTCATGGTATTTTGGGTTGCCTGCTAACTCTATCCCTAATTGGGATACCTTTGAGAGAATTTTTAGGAGTAAGTATGCGGTTCAAAAGACTCATGCAGCTCTCATGAAGGGATTATGCGCCTTGAAGAAAGAAAGAAAGGAGAAGGTGCACAAATTTTACTCAAAGATTTGCAGCATACATCAAGAATTTTTCTGACACTGACAAACCTTCAGACAAGGTCCTGATTGAATATTATACCTCAGCATTAGGCCCTCATTTGGCCATGTTTGCCAAAGGTAGGGCCAAGCCTACTCTGGCAGAAACCTATGAAGAGGCATAGGTAGTGGAAGCTGAAAGAGAAAGCATTGAAGATTATCCCGAACAGTCAGGGGAGAAAGGTGGGGGAAGGAAATCCTTATTGTTTAATAAGCCTAAAGAAGAGAAATCACTGGATCTTGAAAATATGGCCAAAACGATGCAGAAACTTTCAAACAAAATCATAGACTTGGAGAAGGAGAAGGAATCACAAAAAATTTATAAGCCATATTATAAGAAAAAAGAGGACAAGGATCATTCTCAACCTCCTCCGCACAATATAGCATCTATGAATCTAACAGAGGTAGGAATGGACAATTTTTGCACTTTCCACCAACAGCCACATTCTGAAAAAAATTGTCCTCAATGGATAAAATCGATGACGCTGGTTATGAATCAACTGTTAGATTCTAGATTAACAGAAGAAGGAGAGGAAGAAAGGAAAGAGAATTTTGCTTCTACTTCTAATAAAGAACAGGAAGAGGAAACCATGGCTTTATGGAATTCTGTCTCCTTATTTGATGCTGAAGAGGAAAAGACTCAGGGGTACAAGGAAGTCATGGAAACCAACGTAACAACAAGGAGCCAAGGGACGGTTAAAGAAGACAATCTTATACTCCAAAAGATTAAGAGGCTGCAGAGAAATGTTAAGAAGAAATTTCAAAATAAATCATTGTCTGATAAAGTTCCAGAATTCACTATTACCAGCCAAAATCCTAGGCAGAACGATACAACGGCCAAGCCAAATGAAGATAAGGAGAATGATGATAAACCTCACCCTACTGAATAGCAGATGGATTATGACATCATGGAGGATTTAAAAAAGATAAAATCGAATGTTCCATTATTCGATATGTGTAAGGTGTCGTAGCAAAAATAAATATTGTTGAGAGCTCTTGAAGCATCAGATGAGAAGATGCCCACTAACAATCAACCAGAAGAAGAAGAAGAAATTGGAGAAACCAGCAGTGGAGGTAAGTCCAAGCACAAGCATCCACCTTTCCTCCTTACTTTTGAAATATTTAACTACAATGTACATAATTGCTTGGTAGATTCAGGGGAAACTGTTAATGTCATGCCGATATCGGTTTGTAAAAAAATCAATGGGAAACCTAAGCCATCCTCGTGGAGGGTGGTTCAGTTGGACAGGACAGATGTGAAGGTAATTGGTGAGATGGAAGATGTCCTAGTCTGCCTGGCTTCAAACAATAAAGTATGCCAAGTCATTAATATCGTGGTGGCTGATATACCAGATGCGTACGGTCTTATCCTGACCAGAGATTGGTCGGCCAAACTTAATGGATATTTCGCCTCTAATTGGTCACATCTGTGGTTGCCATACCAAGGAAGTTCAAACCAGATTAAGGTTTTGAGGGAGCCTCACATGAAGTACAATGTTACTGGACTTGAGGAGAAGAATGAACCTGTGGATTCTGTCTTGGGAAACTATTTTATTGAGTTGGAACCTGGAAATTACCAAGCAGAAGAGGCCAGCAACACATCTGACACTCAGCCCGAGCTCCTTCAATTTTCACAGGCTGATGAAATTGATTGTAAAATAGTAGATTTAGCGGTAGGAATAGATTCGCATTCAGTAGTTAGTGATTTTTGGACTTTGTTTTTTGATGGCTCTAAGACATTAAAAGGGTCAAGGGTCGGCTGTGTCCTGACCGACCCACAGAAGAATAAACATTTTCTTTCCTGTAGATTAGAATTTGAATGTATGAATAATACAACAGAGTATGAAGCATTGGTGCAGGGCTTAAGGAAAGCAATTGAATTAAAGGTAAGTAATCTAAAAGTTTTTGGAGACTTTGAGATTATTGTGAAACAAATCCGCAATCAAATACATTGTGTTTCTCCTCACTTAAAGGCTTACCAGAACGAGGTATGGGATCTGCTTAAATGTTTTAATGCATTCAACATTATTTCAATTCCCATAATTAAAAATGCAGCAGCTGACCTGCTGGCCACATCGGTCGCCAGGCTCGTACCCACTAATAATCGATGTTCTGTTGAATTGCTTTCAGGCCCTCAGTACCGGATATGATCACCAACTTGCGAGTGTGCGACGATGATCAGCAAATAATATAATGCTTTTACAAATGACGAAGTCTTTAAAGGAGCCATTATAGATGATGAAGAACATTAGGCCGAGATGAAATATGATAATTTCATTCCTAAAGGTGTCAGAACATTAGAAAAAATGTTTGATTTAAATGAAAAGTTCAAAAGGCCACCTAACGTGAAGACCCATAGCTCATCTCTGCAATTTGAGCTGATTAATTTAGGGACTGAAACGACTCCTAAATTTGTGAACCTTGGAAAATGTTGTTCACCATCAAAAAGAGACAAATTTGTCAGTCTGTTTAAACAATATAAAGATGTTTTTGCATGGACGTACGAAGATTTGAAAACATACGACACCAGCATCATCAAACACGTTGTCCCCATCAAAGCCGGCATCAAGCCATATCAGCAACCTCTAAGGAAAATGCATCCAAAGCTAGAGCCACTGATTCAGAGTGAAGTGAAGAAATTATTGGATGCTAGAATCATTTTCAAAGTCAGACACTCTGAGTGGGTATCAAATCTGGTACCAGTGAGGAAGAAATCAAGAGAAATCAAATTATGTGTGGATTTCATAAATCTAAACCGTGCTTCCGATAAAGACAATTATCCTGTCCTGCCCATGGAGCAATTGCTGCAAATGGTCTCTGGTTCTGAGCTATTTTCATTATTAGATGATTTCTCTGGCTATAATCAAGTGCTAGTAGCCGAGGAAGACAGATTGAATACAACATTTAGGACCAAATGGGGAACCTTTGCTTACAGAAGGATTCCCTTTGGGCTTATAAATGCTGGAGCAATGTTTCAGAGAGCCATGGACATAGCTTTCCGCGGATTAATTGGCTGAAGTGCTGTAGTGTACCTTGACGACATTACAATATTCTCAAAGAAAAGAGCAGAGCATGTGTTTCACCTAAAGCAAATTTTTGAACGCTGTCGGAAGTATGGCATCTCCCTCAATCCTAAGAAGTGTGTGTTCGCTGTCACGGAGGGCAAGTTGCTAGGTCACATAGTTTCAAAGAAAGGAATCTCCATTGATCCAGAAAGAATTAGGGCTATTGAAAAAATCCCCTTGCCCCATAATAAAAAAGGGATGCAATCTTTTATGGGAACTATAAACTTCGTGCGAAGATTCATCCCTGATTTCGCTTAGATTGTTAAGCCACTGCAGCAGATGGTGAAATAGAATGCACAGTTTAAGTGGACAGAGATTGAGAAGAATGCTTTCATCAAAATTAAGACTGTTGTTGCACACGCACCCTCCCTGAAAAGCCCAGACTTTGATAAAGACTTTATTCTGTATACATTTGCATCCGATGATTCTTTGGCAGTTGTGCTTACACAAAAGGAAGATGGGGGGGATGAATTCCCAATCTCCTTTATGAGTACTGGTCTACAAGGGGCTGAATTGAATTACCCAGCTGTTGATAAACAAGCTTACGCAGTATTCAAAGCAGTGAAGCAATTCAGGCCTTATATTTTAAAAAATCAAACCAAGGTAATAGTCCCCTACCCAGCTGTAAGGTCCCTTCTCATACAGAAAGAGTTAGGAGAAAGAAGGGGCAACTAGGTAACAGCTCTTCAAGAGTACGACCTTCAATTCAAGCCAGCCTCTATAGTTAAAGGTCAAGGGTTATGCAAATTGATGACTGAGAGTGGGAACAATGAAGAGCAAGCTTGGGAGGATGAGGCCGAATTACATTTAATGGATGTATGTCCTTTGTTTACAGCTCCCGAGTCTTGGTATAGAGACCTTGTGCACTACCTGTAGGTAGGGCTGTTGCCAGAACATTGGAATTCCAAGCAAAGAAGAGCTTTGCGTCTTAAATCAGCTTCCTATCAAATTGTAGAAGGAGTATTATTCAGAAAAAATTATGACGGAGTTCTTCTGAGATGCTTAGAAAAAGAAGATGTGAAGAAAGTAATGTCAGAATTACATGACGAGCCTGCTGGGGGACATTATTCAGGAGACACTATAGCCCACAAAATCCTTAGGGCAGGTTACTATTGGCCTACACTCTTCAAATATGCACACGCACATGTCAGGAGATGTGATATTTGCCAAAGGTGTGGTGGGAGACAACCTAAAGCAGCAGCACCCCTAAAGCCTGTGATGATCACGGAGCCATTCGAGCAATGGGGGTTGGATATTATTAGAGAAATAAAACCAAATTCTTCCATCCAACATAAATACATTCTGACCACGACTGATTATTTCACTCGCTGGGTCGAAGCTATCCCTCTGCGCAAGATAAATGAAGACGAGGTCATCAGCTTCCTGCAAGATCATATCATGACCAGGTTTGGAGTTCCAATTTCGTTAGTTTTTGATAATGCTAAATACTTTTCATCAATTAAATTAACTGCTTTTGCTCATGATAAAGGGATAAAATTACATTAATCTGCTAACTACTATCCACAAGGAAATGGCCTGGCTGAATCCTCTAATAAAAATCTGATTAGAATCCTAAAGAAGACTGTCATAGAAAACCATAGGAGTTGGCACTCAGCACTACCAAACGCCCTTTGGGTTGATAGAGTCACCCCCAAGTCTGCGATAGGAGTGTCACCTTATACCCTTGTGTATGGTAAAGAAGCCATTCTTCCACCCAACATCATGCTGCCGTCTTCTATTTTAGCCCAAGAGTCTAGTGGGTCGGAGGATGAAGTTTTACAGATGAGGATATGCAATCTGATGAAAGCAGAAGAGGCTAGGTCCAAAGCTAGAGAATGTTTTAAGCAGCGACAGGAGGTAGTAAAAAGATGGTTCGACAAACATAAGGCTGGAACAAAGAACTTTGAAGTGGGAGATTTAGTCCTCAAATGGGATCATCTACATGATGAGAAAGGAAAGCATACTAAATTCCAATAGTTGTGGGTAGGCCCTTTTCAGGTTGCAGCGAAGCTCAGCCCTTCTACTTATAAGTCGCAAGATCTGCAGGGGTGGGAAGAGAACTTACCAGTGAATGGTTTGGTTCTCAAGCCTTATTTTTCCTGAGTTTGTTTGAATTCTTCTGTCTTGTATATAAATAATTTGTCTTGGCTGTCTTTTTGAGTCTTTGAGTCATGAAGTTTGGTTTTTATTTTACTTTAGATTTTCTGTTTGGTTTTAAATAAAGGAAGCAAGCTTTGGTCGCATGGAGAGCATTAGAATTCTGGACCAACTAAAATCCTTGATTATAAGACTGTGTATTTTAGTTTTATCTGATAGAGTTTCTTCTAGATCAGTAGTTTTCCTAAATGGCTATGAACGCGTTGAAGTCTTGCTTAATCCCTGTAAAGTAACTCAAGATTAAAAGGTCTGGAATACTATTTCAAGGCTCCATCCATCTCACACTTAAAAAATGTCCTAGGGGGTGACAACAAAAGACCCATGGAAAGGAAGCAGGGTAAACAGTATATTATATATAAATGATCCCATGCCGAGAATTGAAAGCCAAAAGGCTAAGAAGAGTCAAAACTCCTATAAAAGCATCATACATCAAAACAAAGGCTGAATCATAAGTACTAAATTGCCAAAAGATCCTCTCCATCCGTGAGATGAAACATAAAGTATGCCTCTCACACAAAAGGACACTATGGGATAGAGGAGCCTGAATTAAAATTCAGAAAGAAAGGCATGCAGGAGGACTCATATGAAAAGGGACAGAAGTCCAAAAGCACAAAAGGTGCAAAATGGCATGGGAATGAAGAACAAATGGATATTTCTGTTTACCAGATGTTACAATCCTGTGGTGTCCAAGCTATAAGCTACCCAAAGACAGAGGTAAAAATGAAACTCATATTTCTGGCCTCGAAAGAGTTATCTTGACTTTGAAATCTTGGTTTCCATTTTCCTGATTGGACTACCCTCAATGCTTAAAAGTTCATATATTGCCTTTGGGAAATCCATATATCTAGAAGAATTCAGCATGGTGGTTTTATTATCAAACAGTCTGTTGTCCAAGGAAGAAATTGTCCAGAGGTCTAGGTTCACCAAGTAGTCGCCAATTGTTGCATCTGCAACTATTCTCCCCAAATTTCCTTATTTTTGGGCCCCTCCTTATAATTTAGAGTTGTTTAATCGCTGGATCCTTGAAATTTTTGGTCATGCTATAGTTTCAGATGATTTCAACGATTGATTGTCAACTTGTTTCAAAGGGTGCTTGCGTTTGAAATTTTTTTTTTTTTGTGAGTCGCAGACTGTACATTTGGTTTGTTGGTCAATCGGATCAGGTGTTCTTTGTTGTTAGTTGCTGTTGCGGCTATTAAACAGATTCTTGTCCATGATGAAATTTTTGAGCTAACCGAAACATGTGATATTTCATAACTCAGGCATCAAATTTATCTGTGATCGAAGGCTGTTGCGGCCCCAAAGCAACTAAACTTCTGAATCCTAAAGCAGTCCGCTATCTGATGCGTCAGTCTTATTTTCCGCCGTTGCGGCTCCTATATCGATTCTTCATCTGAAGTTCGAATTGCTCCGACTGTCGATGCGTATTGTTCTGTTAATCGCTTGCCCATAGTTTTTTCTTTTCCGCCGTTGAGGCTCCCCAAGTGGTTAAGCCTCCAAAGTGTAAAGCGCTCCGATCTCCGATGTGCATCGCGTGGCTATATCTTGTCTTCTTCGCCGTTGCGGCTAGGAAATCCGTTTCACGTCCAATGTCATTACCTTTCCAATTTTCGATTGAGTTTTCCCGCCCTCCCGTTGCATGCCTGTAGCCTTTACTCTTCCACCGTTGTGGCTGGGAAATCCATTTGGCTTCCGATGTTGGTTTCCTCCTGATTTCCACCGTTGGTATTGTTATCGCAAGCCTGTAGGAGGACGAGGTAGTATGGTCGGCACTTGTAAAACGACAATGGTGCACCTAGTCTTCTTTTGTGGATTAGCCGTTTCAGTAGTATAATTTACTGCTTTGTTTTGTAACGCAAATCCAATGAATGATGCATTCTGGTTTATTCGCAAATGGACTTGAAGGATTTTTTAGGCAAACGCAGCACGAAGGCACCTCTAGGCAGTTTTGGAAAAAGTCAAATCGTGGCTCTCAGGACTGAAAAAAAGGACAAAATGAATGGCGGCAAAGGCACAGACTAGAAAGATCTATCAGTTACTAATCAGAAGATGAACGTTCACAGAAAATAAAAATGGGAAGACAAAGCGGCCTGAAGAGGAATCTGAAACGTTCGAGGGACTAGAAAGTCACACGTTTGGGGGCAGCCCAAACGACCTTCTATGTAGTTTAAATATTGTAAAGATAGGATTTAGAAAGGGGCCTTTTTCCCTGAAAAAACTGGTAAACCATTTTGCTTGTAAGAGGAACTATTTCGTTTTACAATCAGAAATGGCAACTTTTGCATGTTGGAGAAAGTGAAATGTGGAATGTGTCAATGCAATAAAATGAGCAAGGTTGAAGAGGAACTATTTCGTTTTCGGCTGTGTTTCATTAACTGTGAGAGTGTTTTAACTTCCTGAACCTATGTTCTTGTTGAAATGTTCTTCAGTATATTTTGTGATGTTCTCCACTGTGAGTAATGAATGTTGTTCATAAAACAATTGGCTATCTGGTTGTTTAAATATCTGTAATTGTTCATGTGTATCGAAAGAAGTATTAACTATCTGTAACTCTTCATAATGCATGTACAAAATGCATTACTCACTCATGAATGATAACCCTGCTCCCTAGGGATAGTTTAGGTAGTTAGTTTATTTTTCTGTTGTTTGTGATTGGGATGCTTGTGAGCCTAAGATGAGAGGTAAGAGCCTGTGCATCACATTGTGACTGCTCCTTGTATCTTTATCACCCTGCATTGTTAGTTAGGCACTTGCATTTCATAATTTAAGTCAAAATACAAAAACTCGGTGGACCGGGCCGTAACTAGTAAAGCCTTTTGTTTTGTTCTTGACCTACGGTAGCCGGACCACAAGCCGGACGGATTCCCCATACCAAACAGTCACGGGCTAGTTGGGAACGTTGACTGGGGAGAATCCCTTATTGTTGTTGCCTGCGTTTTTCCGGGCCTCAACACCATGGTAGGCACTTTCAAAATAAAATGATGGAAGAGTTGGCTTCAAAGTTAGGGTATAAGCAGGAGCACTCCTCTTCTTATTACCCTCAGGTGAATGCACTGGTTGAAGCAGTGAATAAATCACTTAAGTCCATTCTCCAACGAACCATCACACAAAGCAAGACGAATTGGCATATCATGTTATATCTTGCTTTGTGGGCATATAAAACCGCGGTTAATACTGCCACCGGTTTCTCTCCATATCAGCTTGTATATGGGGTGGAGTCTGTCTTGCCGGTTGAATGTGAAAACCCTTCTCCAAATCTAGCTATAGAGATTTTACCAGACACTTCCACATTGGTTTTGGTCCACTTAGAGTAGCTTGATGAGCAGCGTCGAGATGCCTTAGTGGCTCTAGAGGTAAATAAGCATCATGTCAAGGTCCAATATGACAAGTCTGTCCGTCCGAGGAAGTTTAGTGAAGGTGATTTCGTCCTTTTGTGGGATCAATCTAAAGAACCCTTGGGGGCAGGGAAGTTTAATTCCATGTGGCATGGTCCTTACGTGGTCAAACATGTGTTAGGGAAGGGCACCTATGAGCCCGTGGATTATGAAGGGAGAGGCTTGGCAGATCCTAGAAATGGGCTCTATCTTAAAAAATACTATGCATGATCTTCAATCAGGGTTGATTGTTGTATATTATTGTATAGTTTTTGAATTGCATAGTTATGTTTTCTTATGGTGATCATGTTTGTTGATTAGCTTCTATTTCTTATGGAAGATTTCGATGGAGTCTTCCATTTACATAGGATTCACCGATGGTGCTAGCTGTCACACTCAAAACTTAGCTTTAGTTGCTTGGGTGATTTATACTCCTATGGGTCAAGTATTGTCTTCAGGAGACGTATGTTTACGGCCTTCTTCGAACAATGTTGCTGAATATAGTGTCGTTATTGAGTTATTGCGTGATGCCATTTCACATGGTATTCTCTCTCTTGAGGTACATCTTGATTCGCAGTTAGTGGTTTCATAGCTTAATGGCTCGTATCGTATTAGGGATCTGATATTATTACGAAGATTCTTATGTGTGAGATTGCTAGAATGACAATTTGAGAATATAACATACATTCATGTTCTAAGAATTTTTAATCAAGTTGCTGACTCATATGCTAACTATGTGTTAGATTGGAATTTGTTTCACATACAATAAGCATATCACAAGCATACATTTTTACACACATGTAAATAAATAAAATCGATCATCATAAAAGTTTTTCATTAATATCCAAAAAGTGACGTCATAATACATAAGTGTCATAATACAAAATTGGGGCTTCCAAGCCACCAAAACATAATACACGGTCATACAAAAAGGAATACTCTCAGGTCTCTAAGCCTAAGGAGGAGGTGGGTTCTGATCATGGTAGCACACTACGGCTCTAGCTAGCCGTCGGAATAATCGAACCCATGCTCATGGTACACCAACCAACTGGAACTGCATGGCCTCGAGCAAGTCCTCGACTTGTGCCATGGGTACCCTATGCGTCAAGCGTATGAAGTTTGTGTGAATGCTTTGGAGCGTCCACTCCACATCTGCACCCATGATATCGTCTCCTCTTCCCCTCCGTCGATGACGAGGGAAACCATTCGGTCGTCATGGTCCAACATCTGCATACACATGACAGATTGTCACTATGTGTCATCACACCAAAACATGTATTTTGAGTCAATATATCAAAAAACACAAAAAAATTAATAATTCAAAAATACTTAAAAAGTGGGTTTGGGATTCGTTATCTATGTTGCCATATGTTGCTCCTGGTGGTAGGGGCATGTCCGGATCTCCATGGAAGTCTATCCCCGCATAGGGGTAGTCATCTATGGCAATGATATTCCTCCACCGCCATGGAAAGAAGTCTGTTGGGTAGGGGTTAGCCACCCTACCTCCACCCAGTCTGCGTGTAACATTTGCCCAACATCGTTGGGCCGGATCTCGAACTTTGTGTCGAGAAATGTCCACTCTAGGGCTTAGCCCTGGTACCTGCTCAAAGAAGAATGTGCTCAGTATGTTTTCGAAACCAAAGTTTTGCACCCTACCCATTTTACAGTCATTGAGCTGTTGTTTCATGTTGCTCAATAGTGTAGTGCTCCAGTCATACATTGTGGGTCTCATACACTCCACTGCATAGAACATCAGTGACCGAGAGGCCTGGTGGAGTGAAGCTAATATGGCTATCCTACCTAATGCCAATAGTATGGCCTTTAGCCCCAGAACCTGGATAGAGTTTGTTGGGATTTGAATCCCAACATTTTTTGTGTCTAGAAAGTAGTACACCGCTATGTAATCATCAATAGTCAATCCACCTCCTGGCCCATGAGATCGGATATTTACCACCTCTCCTTGTCGGGATAAACTAGTGATAAAGTATATGTCCTCAACTTCAATGCTGAGCGACATCCTGTCAATGTGAAAAGTCTCAGAGTCTAGATCCCAGTAATCCACTAGCAGCTGGAGGAGTGTTGGTTTGGCCCTCGAGCTACCAAGACACCAAAATTGATACAAACCACACGCCCGTAATGATTGTTGGGCCATAAGATCACCTTGCACGACCTCTTCCACATCACCATCTTCTCTCTCCCTCCACTCTAACACCATCCTACACAAAAAACCAGAGTTTTGATTAGCATTTGCCTTTGAAATCCTTATTTGCAGCCTCATATGTGACTGTTTGCAAAACAACCACGTATGTATGCGGGCTTAGGTGTTTTTTTTGCGTATGGCGAGCCCTATACGTGGAAACAACCCCGATTTCCACGTGGGCCAAAATGCACAACTTGGGATGGCCTAAAAAATTGATTAGACCATGAAAACTTAAAACATTTACATGAAATGGGAAGGGGAGGACATGAGGAGTTACCTGGATCAAACGGGGTCGAATTTCGTTGGACAATGCTCCCAAAATTCACGTCGGAAGTTTTGAGCTCAAATGGGTAAGAATTTCAAATGATATGGAATTTTTAAATTTTTTACTATTTATAGAATTTTTTTGAAATTTTTAACCCACTTTCTATAGTTTTTGACCATTTCTGACCATTTTGGACCGTTTGAACTAATTTGATGATGTAGGAGTTTGTTTTGAGCATGGTTTGACCATGGTTTTCACTCATTCGTGCTTATTTCAGGTATTATGTCTAAACTGGCATATAGGTTAGGTTTCACATCCATTTGCACTTTGCATGACCTTATGACCATTTCATTCTAACCTTAGGTACGAAGCCATTCTATCTTGTCACGGAACCTTCTTGTTGCTTTTAGAAGTGACATGATGTGAATGGTAGAGCTTGACCATACATGGGTGCTCTAGTTAGCTCCTATTTTGCATTTGGTGACCATGCCAACATTTTTCCTTTAGGGTGTGGGAGTCCTTTGTATAGTATCGCCATGACTTTGCGCAAGAGCTTCATACTCCTCTTGATCTTTTGTTGGCCTTTTCCCCGGGACTCCCTTATGTCAAGTTGTAATTGCATTATCATGAGTTTTGCTTGCGTTATTGAGCCTTATGCCAGATTCCCTGACTTTGATTATCAGCCATATATCCCATGTTTGTCTCATATCCATCCAAGCAGAGCCATTTTATATATCTTTTGCAGCTTGATTCCCCATTTTTTACCGAGAGGTGACTTTCCCTCGAGTGTCATTATCCTACACATGTTTCCTTGCATTGAACATAGGTATGTTCCACTGCTTGGAACTAGTTTGTTTGCCCCTTGACACTCATCTCCTCCTAGATTTGTAACTATAAAGCACTTTTATTCTTTTTCAAGCTTTTCAAAATATTTGAAAAAGTCCAAAAAAATAAAAAAACCAAAAATCCGGACAGGAAAAGATGTTATCTTTGGCAGCAGTTGAGTCATGTCACCTTTGAAGAGAGCACTGTATATCACATCCATTGGTTGGGTTAATAGTTTGACTTTAGGAGCTGTACTCATTTCTCTGAGTTTTTCTCTGTTGACTGGTTAAGCTTCCAGTCCCAATGGAGCCTCTGTCGATGTGTCCTATGTCATAGAGATGTCCCAGTTTTGTATGTTGAGTCTATGCTGCCTACATTCAATCACCATTCACCTTTATGCTCTTTTTCAAAGTAAGTTGAATCCTGAGTCAGCCATTCCTCAATTTTCTTGACTTTGCATGCCGTCCATTCCCGGTACTGGTACCGGTTCGAGCACATTATGATCGAGTCATTCCACATTATACAGCTTTTATGAGTACCTCATGTTGGATGATGGGGGATGCCTTAATGCCCTCCTTCCAGTGGATTTCATCCCATCAACTTCAGATCATTTATTTTGGGATATGAGTCTAGAGTCATTTGAGTGCCTTGAGACTTACAGTCATCAGTGGTAGGTTTTCTCGCCATCGACAGTTTTGGGAATACATCAATGTCCTCTGATCGATGGATTGTTTGAAGTGTTTGACCTCAACACATTTATTCGTACTTGTTAGATTGCACTCTAGTACCTTGATTCCCATTTTCATTATCGGTGGGTGATCTCGTGTATGTTAACGGTATACATCAATGACCGGTAATCAAACGATGGACTAATATGTTCAACCTCGACACCTATATTCACATAGTAGGACATGTACTCGTAGCGGTTTTTGTAGAAGACTTTCCAGATTAGTGGCATTTCATATATGTTACCTCCTTTATAGTGCCAGTGTTCATGATATTTTAGCTCTTGTGACTTGATTCCAACGTATGTCAGATATCTTCAACCATTATGGAGATCTTGATCCATTGTGTATCTTCAACTTTCATGGAGATCATGATCCTTTGTATATTTTCATCATGGAGATTCTGATCTATCTATATTGTACGTGGGGATGACCACACATGTCATATTTTGTATCATGACTATTCATGGCCATTGTACTCTTATGTATCCAGGACTGTTTTATGTACTTGCAGTCATATGCAGAGATATTTGTACTATATTGTTGGATGGCTGGTTCTTCCACCTGGTTCTTCATCACTTCACTTCTGGGATGGACTTATAATGTATTTCGGCCATCGTATTACCCCTATGACCTCACACATTAGCAGGCATTTGTTATAGCTGATTTTACCACACATGGTAGATCAAATATATATGGCCTTCCCTATCCATTTGCAGACTCTTTGGACCCCATGGACTATTTTTGTACCTTTGGTGTTTCCAAGATCATCCCTAAAAACACCTGTTATTTGCTATACGCAACTTTTAAACCCTTTCTTGCTTATACACGCGGATATAACCCTTAAACCCACATACATCGAGATGTGTGCAAAAGGCCAAATATTTTTGGAGTTTTCCTTGATGTGGATCCGAATCACTTGTCTCCTGGCCTTCCATATGCCTCAAGATCACTCGGATTTGACCTTCCATGACCCCATTGAAGCACTATATAAGGAACCCTTTGGATACATTGAAGGGGGGGAATTGAAGAGCAAGAAAACTATAGTTCATTGTTGTCATAGCTTGCTTATACTTGAGTCTACATCCCTTTGTCCCTTGGAGCACTTGGTGTTCTTCCTAAGATTTCCCTTGCTTGTGAGCTTGCTATCTAGATATGGAGGATTGAGGTGGTAGAGGCTCAGGTGGAGGACTCAGTTTCTCCAGTTCACAGACGTGACGATAGAAGTTGTCATTCATGTAATCTCTGATTTATATTAATAGAAATATATTTTCCTACCCAATGATGTGCATTTAAATGAATATTGAATCCATGGATGCTTTTAATTTCTTATAAATTATTGATTATATATGCTAGAGTAGGTCTAACACCATTATATAGCATGCTTGTCTTGTTTGTTGTTGTTGAGAGAGCAAATTGTTAACACAAGCAGGATTGGAAAATCTCAACGGGGATCTACATCAACCATCTGAAATAAGGTATGTTTCGAGATCCTTTAGTGTTAGATGTTTTATTTCTCTTGCATATTGGGAAGGGATTGATTTCCGCGGTTACTTTGTCTGTTGTGGTACACCGCAAGCCATAGGAATTTTTCTTCATAACACATGAAATGCTTCAAATGGAGTTTCCCCAACCATAGATTTATGAAGCACTCTATTCTGTATGTATGAATCACAGTTTACAGCTTCATCCCAAAGAGAAGGAGTAATATTTTTTGCTTGGAGAAGACAAATTGTCGTCTCCTTCATTTATCTATTTTTCCTCTCAGGCACACCATTTCGATGTCGTGTGTATGGAACTGAGTGTTCCATTCAAATCCCCTCTGATTCACAATACTATTGAAAATATCTTTTAATGTATTCACCTCCATTATCTGATCTAATGGACTTGATCTTCTTTACGAAACTATTTTCAATCAAGGATTTAAAAACTTTCAAAATTTCGAATACCTATGATTTCTGTTTCATAAAATATACTCAGCAGAACCAGGAACAATCACCAATAAAAGTAGGGAAATACATGGAACCATTGTTTGATGGTGTAGGAATAGGTCATGAAACATCACCTTATATCAGATCAAGTGTAGAGGCATCTCTTTTTTCCTTCCCAACTTCATACATATTCTCTGGATGTTTCCCTACCAAGCAACCAGGACATACTCCATCTGAAGTTTGGATGAGAGGGAAGCCTTTAACCATTTTGTCATTGTCGAGTTGTTGGAGATATTTGAAATTGAAATGCCTAAATATCTCATGCCATAGCTTGCTGGTGTTGTTGGCATGAGTTAGTAGAGATTTTGGATGTGAAGAAGGTAGAAAATAGGAGAACTCATATGCCTTTGAGGCATGGTTAGCAAACCCTTTCTCTATGACATTTCCAACATAATTTTTAGTGATCTCCACTGAGTCAGAGTTGAATGTAACTATTTTTGGAGAGCATGTATCATAGTTATCTGATAAATAGACAACATATTTGTTGCAAGAGAGGGAACATAGAGAACATTCTTGAACTCACCATGCTGGATTTTAACAGAACCTCTCCCAAAAACTGGGATTTGGGATTCGTCTCCCATATGAATCATAGGTCCTCCTGATAGAGTGAGAGTGGTGAAGGATTCCTTGGAGGAAACTATGTGGTTGGATGCTCTAGAATCTATCAAATCAGCTTTCAACTGTGAGAGGCCTTCCTTCAAGGCATGACACCTCTCATGATCTTATGTTGGTTGTCCAACATTATACTTCTTTGCTTCTTGTGGAAGAGCAATATTTTTTTGTTTAAGGAGTGTTGATATTTGGTTGATTTTATTTTTCATGCACTGGCTCTCTAGATGAAATCCTCTCATATAGTATGGAAACTTAGTCTTCTCAAATTTCTTTTTTTCCTTGGAACCTGATGCTCCTTCAGAAGATCTATGATTCTCCTTTGGATTTGAATCAGTGACTTTGGGATCCTTCCCTTGTGCTTCCCTCTTGGTTTCACATTGTTTGAGTCTATCACTAAGAGTGCTTGGTTCTTGGAGGTCTGAATCAATCCCATTTGACCAATTTATCTTGCTCTTGTATTAAGGGATCAACAAAGGCATCTAGAGAAGGAATCTTCCAATTGGGGATGGAAGCTCTTCCAGAACAGAATGTGGATAAAAAGGCAAAGTATTCTAAGCCAAGCTTGCTCAACACTGATAAAACCAACTGCTCATCTTTCCCCTCCAAACCACATTGTTTACATTACAGTGCTAGTGACTTGAATTTTGTGAAAAACTGATGAATATTTTAAAAACTATTGGGATGCAGTGTAATGAGATCATTCTCCAATATGTGCCCTCGAATCTCATCTTGTTTTCCAAAAAAAGATTCAATATTTTCCCAAGATTCCTTCGGAATCTTTAGTCCCTTCGGGTGGAACAAAATATCCTGGGGGATATGAGTGTAGAGGAGGCCGAAGTATTCATCTAGCCGATTAAATAATTTGTTCTTATCAACATGGTGATGAGGCTTTGTCTCTCTTCCCATTGTCATCCTAAACATACCAAGCTTGCGCACAGAGACCTGTATATCTTCCCTCCAATCAACATAGTTGAAGGGTGTAATGATTATAAGTACAAGAGCTGAAGAATCCATCAATATTTTTTATGATCAGTGAATTTACCAACAAGTTGCATAGGTACCTACAAGTAACATTGCAAAAACCAAAATAAATTCACAATCATGTCAGATCCAATCCTTCCACCTCGACATGTACACATTCTTATAGTCCGTCAAACCTATAGAGACTTCTCTGGACAGATCCAGAGTTAGTAAGAAAATGTTTACAGGATTTATGTGGAAACTCTGTTGCATTTGGTGTACAATGGAGATAAGACATACTTGCTGCTAGAATGAACACGGCTCTGATACCATGTTAAATTTTTGAACCTATTGACTACCAGAAAATGAGAGAAATTGTGAATTTAGGATTATGCAGTTAAATCTCAAGAATCATGTACACTAAACAAGACAAATTTTAGTCAAATCTAGCAAGTATCGATCAGTTTAATTACAACATAAATCTATATTCATTCCAATAGTATACAAAATCATTACATAGAGGTGAATTTTAATAATGTGGATAGGATTCGAATCTACCAACTCAATCATGACTGACTGGCTAACTAGAAGTGTCAAAATCACCATCGAGGCTCACTAATCTAACTCCATATGTCTAATTCAATCTAACAATAAATTAAACCAGTTAAATTGATGAGATAGGTGAGAAAAGGTTCCTACACCCATGCATCCATGAAAAACTGGCACTAACTCAACTGAAATACATCTAACTAAATGTAACTGGAGGTTGACTTAGCAAAACTACCTACCTACCACAACCAACTAATGGAGGCTTCTAGTGGCACTCCGAGTGGGCTCCTAAAATGTAGGGATTGGTCTCATAGGCACATTAATTGATGTATGAACATGCAGTAAGTGGAAGTTAACCTCTATCTATGTTCCCCACACTCTAGTGGTTGGTATCGGTGGCACCAATGGCACCAATGGAACTCGTGGTACCAATGGAACCAGTGGCACCAAACTCAAGTAAAAGACTCCTTAGTTAGGAAAAATGATCTAATAGACTAAATATGTACAAGGGAGGATTATATAATCCTAACAAGACCAAAGAAGGGAACCAACATCCTATCAATAAAAATGGTAATTCTCTTAAGCTACTAGATTCAAATAAGAGACCTCATGTTAGATGTTGGAATTGTAATAAGAATCACTATGTAAGGGGTTTTCCACATAATAAAAAGGACATCAATCGAAACATTCAGGAATAAATAGTAGGTGATGTTGGTTAGACTCAAAATATTTATACAACTTTGGAAGGTAGGCATGCAATTCATCAGTCTCAGATGATAGAAGTGGTAGGTAAGATTGATAGTAGCATTGTGTCTATTTTAATTGATTTGGGATCTAGTAATAGTTATGTTGCACCTAGTGTACTTTTGAATTTCTCTCTTAAGAAAAGTAACATTGATGTAGCAAGCCTTGTACAATTAGCAACTACAACTAAAAGAAAAGTCATAGAAATAGTAAGACAATGTCCTTTGCAAATGAATGGTTTAAATACTTTAGTATATTTAAATGTTGTCCCCTTTGCCTCTTATAATGTTTTGATTGGTATGGATTGGTTGACTACACAACAAGCTACCTTGGATTGTTACAATAAGACTTACACATGTCTAGATCAGGAGAGAAACAAAGTAACAATTAAAGGAATACATAAACTGATATATTTAATACAGATTACAACCTTACAGTTAAAGAAGTGTGTTAGAAAAATGGTGCCAAATTTATGCAACTCACATAGAAGAATCAAAGGAAAATGAACCTCAATTACAAGACTACCCATTATTACAAGAATTTGCAGATGTATTTCAAGAGATAACTGGAATTCCTCCTAGAATAGATATAGACTTTACTATTTATCTAGTGCTCGATATAGTTCCTTCGTCTAAAGTACATTATAGGATGATTACACCTAAATTGAAAGAGTTATAGATGCAGTTAGAGGAGTTATTAAAGAAAGGTTATATTAGGCCTAATTTTTCACCTTGGGGAGCACCATTTTTGTTTGTAATAAAGAAAGATGATACCTTGAGACTTTGCATAGATTATAGGTAGTTAAATAAAGAAACTAGTAAGAACAAATATCCTTTACATCAAGAATTGATGACTTATGGTCAATTAAGGGGTTCCATAATGTTTTCAAAGATAGATCTCAGGTCGGCTTATCATTGGGTCAAAATTAAGGAAGAGTACATTAGTAAGATAACTTTTAGAACAAGATATGGTCACTATGATCTTGCAGTTGTTCCATTTGGTTTGATAAACACGCTAGCTACCATTGTGTGCTTGATGAATGGGATTTTTTGAAAATATTTGGAAAAGTTTGTGATTTTTTCTTGGATGATATACTAGCTTACTATAAGACAAAGAAACAACACAGAGAACACTTGAGACTAGTAATGTAGGTAGTCACAGAGAATCAACTTTATGCTAATTTAAGTGAGTGATATTCTTATCAGAACAAGATTCACTACCCAAGACACATTGTATCAAAAGAAGGAATCTCAGTTGACCCCGAAAAGACAGAAGTAATTATGAATTGAAAAACACCTAAGAAGTTATATCTTTTATGGGATTAGCAGGTTACTATCGCAGGTTTATAAAAGGATTTTCAAATATTTCACATTCAATAACTTCTTTACAAAAGAAAGGTATAAAGTTTGATTGGACATATAAATGTGAAACAAGTCTTCAGAAGCTTAAATAGATGCTTACTAGTGCACTGGTTTTGAAAATTGAGAATCCAGATGAAAAATTTGTGGTAAGTACATATGCATGTTAGCAAGGTATAGGTGGTGTGTTGACTCAAAATGGACAGGTTATTTTTTATGAGTTTAGGAATTTAAAGGAACACAAACAAAATTATGCTATACATGACTTGGAATTAACAACGGTAGTGCATGCTTTAAAGATACATATACACTACTTAATGGGAAAGAAATTTGAATTAAGAACTAATTACCATGGACTAAAATACTTGTTAGAACAACCTAATCTAAATGAAAGACAAAGAATATAGATGGAACTGCTATTTTAGTCCATGAACACCTAATGAGATGGTTTCTATCTCAATTGCAATAGTTAGTATTATTATTATTATTATTTTATTATTATAATAATAATTAATAATCACACAACATGACAACAAATGTTGTTGGGGGCTTCTGGAATGTCTTGTGAGATGGGGTTGGGGTTAGGAGTTGCAATTCCCCCTAACATTACTCTTTCCTACCTAGTTTCTTTAATTCTAGACTATGGGGGTCCAAAACCCATAATTAGTGCCATGCATGTAATTGCATGCATAATTTGTGCCCATAGGTGAGAATATTCCTCATCTACTCAACAATGTGTCCCACTTCTACTTCTCACTAACTATGCACCTAATTTGAAGTTAATTTAAGTTAATTGAGTTAAAATTAGTTAAATTGAGTCACCGTCAGTTAAATCAAATTAAATTGAGTGAGGTGGAGTTAATGTCATTTAATTTCAGTTAATTTTAGTTAATATGGAGTTAATGTCAATTAATTTCAGTTAAATTGAGTTTAATTAAGTTAAGGGCAGTTAATTTTGAGTTAATTTAATTAATTTAAAAGAGTGTAAGTTAATTTGCGTCTTTGTTTTAGTAACACTAGTGAAACTATTGAAACTAGCTGTCAGTTAAGTAATTACAAGTTATCTTTAATTAATTAAGTGCACAATCCAAAAATAAAATTGGAGCCATTTCCGAATTTAGTCAAGCATTTTGGTTAATTTAGAATCTAATTACTAAGTGCATGGGAGTAATCAAGGGAGAATTTGATTCAATCCTTCTAAAACTGAGTCGTCTCTAGTGTATGGGAGTAATTTATGGTTGATTAAGAGTCAGTCAAGGGGGGTTTTGGAGACAAATTGAAGAAATCGAATTAGTCATGCATGGGAAGTTTATTTGTAGTGTTTTAGAGTCGGTATCATTGAATTCAAATGCTGAAAGATAAACTGGATTAAGTCAGTGAGTGGTGGTTAGGAAGCCCCAGTGCGTTGGGAGTCCTTCCTTAGTGGTCCAAAGTCGAACTTTTGGAAACAATTCGAATTGAAAAAAAAATATTTGAATGGCTCCAAGAAGGGATTCATTCGTTGTTGCGCAGGTTGTGGATCACATTAGAGGTGGGATTTAAGGAAAATAGGGAATTCCAAGTGAATTTTTGGAAACTTTCACGGTTTTGGTCGTGATTCCACCAATTTGATCCCAGGGATCAATATTTTGTGTGTTTTTGGATTCCCTAGTAGGGATCTGGAGGAGTCCATGGTTATTTGTGCTATGTGAAGCGAATTCCCTAGTAGGAGTTCGCCTTGTGTGCTCTATAGAGTGGTATTGTTTGTAAATTTGAATTCTCCAGTGGGTGTTCGAATTGGTAAAATTGGCCTAAGGGTCAGAAGCGTTGTTTGAAGAATTCACCCACCAAGAGAGGGGGTAATCCTGAGTGGGTTTTTCTTCATGGTTGCACTAGTACCTAATGGAGAGGGGGATAATCTAGTATCAAGTGACTAGGGGCCAATTCTCTCAATATATGAATTCTTCGGTGGGGGTTCGAATTTAGAAAGTGACCTTGAAGGTCAGTGTGTGTTATAAGAGAGGGGGATAATATCGAGTACTACTCAAATTGCCTTTTTGGGAGAGGGGGGTAATTCCAGGAAAGGGAGCAAATCAGCCTTAGTTCCTTTAGGAAGATACCATCTCACATGGGATTCTAGGACCTCAACACGAGGGGGTCTTTCGATGGGAAAACACGTGTCATGAAAGATCAAAGGTTGGGGGAAACATTGTCTTGTTGATGCTAGCCACACATTATTAAGATAAGTACTTAATCCTTATGTTATTTGCATGAATATTATGATTAGTATGTAGGTTGTATGTGTGCTTGGTAAAGTTTAAATTATGAAAGTTTTTAGCCTCATCGGGATTAGCAGTTTCCGAGAGAAATTGTATTGTTTTGTACTAATTATTGTACCATATTTTTGTACTTGAGAATCTATTTATGAAATATGATTTAGAAGTGGTTTAATGGACACTGATGGCTGCAATTATTATCTTTATTCTCAATGTATAAATCTGGTTTGAAATGAAAATAATTGACTATAATTTGTAAGGCTATAAATTCCTACTAGTACTACAATTATCAGGATTTGTTAATGATGATTTGCACTGTAATTTTATTTATTTATTTATCAGTCATACAAGGCTGATATGGACTGTCATGTGGCTGAAAATTACATCCCAATATCAGTTCATGCATCTTTTAATTCAGTTGCTTATGAGTACCATATTTGTATAGAAATTAGTTACAGAAATTGTAGGGATTACTTTCAATTACTGAAAGAAAAAGTTTGGGGGTTTGATTTTATGAAATTTGGGATTGGACTGATATTTTGGACAGAAATGAGTTATTTATACATTCTCCCACATCTGAATGTTCACTCAATTTTTTTTATGATCAACTATGCATCATAGTTAATGACTAGCTTCTTTATTTAGTAGTATATAGTTCCGAGACTAGTTTATTGAAGAAATTAAAAGTTTATGATAACCAACCAGATATGAATAGGTGAACCTTTCCTATGTGCTAAACATAATTATAGCCCTATTTATCTATAAAGAGAGCCCCTATAACCTTCCTTACCCTTATACCTAGGTTGGTTATGTTACATGAGAGAATTGGTTGGCAGTCAACATTCCCGCACCAAATTGATAGGATGGAACGGACATGGCTATTCAAGTGGTCATCATGCGAGATGGTTTGTATTTTTTTTGGCCATTAGAATCAACCCATAAGAGAAGAGTATTTTGGAAAAGGCCATGGTGCATTATAATGACATGCAAACGGAGAGCCCTTTTTTACAAAGGCATGTATTTTATGTGCATTTTGTGTGGCGTTGGATGCAGTTGATTAGTTTTGTATAGTCATGCAAATGGTCTTGTTTTAAAATGGCATCAGTGGATAATAAGTATGGATCGGGAAGACTAGAGCAGGGTAAAAATGGGGCTTATTGGTGGTTTTCTCTTGTGTTCCTAGTAGAAATAAAATTATCAAAGAATTCCTTAGCTTTAGCAAGCTCAAAACCATTCCCCAGTCAATATTTTCCATATCAGGTGCATTTGATAACCATATGAAACCATGAATATGTGTAGAGCCTCTAATTTTCCATTCATACATATGCATGCAATATGTGTTAGTAATTTGTGGCAATAAAACAAAAGAACAAATGTAATTGTTGGTGTAAGAAGGGATAATAAAGATGACCTATAATAGTCGTTGCAAAAAGGTGTTTCACCAATCCCTCTTCACGAAATATTGATAACTTGTGGTGCATGTAAAGAGATGCAAGATGAGGGTTGGAGACAATATTTTGTTATTGCCATTGTTGGTGCTTGTTCGTAGTAGTGGGTGGTTTACCAGGAATGATTACATGCAGGTTTGGCCATTTAGTATTATTTGCACTCACAGTGAAGAAAAAAGCTGGGCAACCAAGCTGGGAAATCATATCTCTCCACTTATTCCTCGATCTGTGCCAGAAAGATCGGAGATCATAGCTGGGAAATTGGCACAAATTTGAGTCTCACACAACTTGCTCAACAAAGGATTACAACTAGAATGACAGTTCTCCACCTACATATGTGAGAATATATACATGGAACACAATTATAAAGTAAACACTCTATCAAAGGATGCATGTGAACTACAAGAGGGGCAGATACAAATTCAATGCACAAATCAGTTTGGTCAAATCATGGACAAAGACTTATTCTATAGGTACCATTAAAATGACTAATGTATAGGTTGATTAATCTATTTTTATGGATCCTATTACAAAGACTTTTGTAGTATATTTATGGTTGGGATCACTCCCTTAATATGTTTTGAACAATTTATTGAATGTTTGAGTATGAATCCCTTCATCTATATGGCTCCAAGTTGATGATGGTTGAGATTTATGCCTCCCTTTTTTTGTGTAATCCATAAATAGACGTGTGTGGTACACATATGTATTTTCTAAATATTCCTTGGGTTGAGACATAGTCTCCCTTATGTGATTTACTCCTTAGTTGTTCTTCTACAAAAAAATTATGAGTCTTCTAGGCTTGTGCAAGTTGTAACTTTTCCAAATATTGTGAATAAAGTTGTTGATTATATTTTTCGAAGGGAAAAATATGCTTTATATGTTAGTAATATGTTTCCATTTATATTCAAATTTAAATGGTAATGATTCCTTCCTTGTTGCAATATGTTCTACCTATATCTCTCTCAAACATCTTTGATGATAACATAAAAACGGTTATATATTATCTCAACAAGTACATGAAGTATGTAAAAATTTGTAATTGAATTATTAATTGTATAACTTGTTAGTATTTGTGTTACTTGTATAATATATTTTAATGTTGACACATCAAATTTGTTTGCATTTGTAGGTGGTTGTGATCTAAATAAATCCATAAAGAAGATATCAAGTATTGGAAGAGAGAAATTCCCTAACTAATGTGTGAAATGCAAAACTATCTACCTCCAACCTTTTTCAATGCACAATAACACCACCTCATGCACCTAGTGGAAGATATTGAAATATGTGGACTCGTACACACAAGGTCAATGTGGTTGGTGGAGAGGCACATGAAAGAATTTCAAGTTTTTGATAGAAAAACATCACATCTAAAGGACTCAATGGTTAAAGGCTATATGGTATATCAATCCACTGTATATTTTAGTAAGTATTTTCCCCAACTAGTGGGTGATATCAATGTGCCTCTCCTTTGGGATGTCAATTCCACCAACAAAACTGAAGTGAAGGTGTTGCTCGTGAAAGGTACATGGAGAAAAGTGAAAGTTAATAACTCTTATTTTATTTACTATCTCCCTACATGCATTTGAAGATATGAATATAAAGATACAAAAAAATTTACCATACCTTACCATGGACTAGGGTGGCATATTTGACTATAAGAGATTTTTTGGATCATGATGCAAATCTGACCCAAAAGGAAAATTATCTAGAATCTGGTGCAAAAGATAGAAATGTAAGAAATATCTTAGTTTGAATTTTACATTTTAAATCTCATTGTTGCATTTTTGTGTCCCCCAAATTATCTTATGCATATAGTTATCGACATTGCATTTATAACATGCTATACACCTAGTTGAAACATTAGAAATATTTGTGGTGTAATGACACAAAATATTGCAGCAAACAGTTGGATGGTAAGAAGAGACCCTTGACAGTGGGATAACTGCAATTTTCCAGGTTATTAACTTTTCCCATAGGGATGGAAGACCACCAATCACATCATATTTGAGGTACTATGGCTATTTGGAAGACATATTAGAGATGGAATTTAAATCCTTCAAAGTAAATCTCTTTAAGGTTAGGTTGTCAAAATCCAAATTGTTGATGCAAGGTGATAAAAGTATTATTATTGATCAAGACAATAGATTCACCATGATTAATACTACTAGGTATGAGACAAATATAAATCCCTACATGATTATAACTCAATGTGAGTAGGCATTTTATTCACAAGTACCAAGTAGAGTAGGTTGGTATTTTGTTGTTAGATTTTATCACGGGGACTTCACTTAGTAAACATCTCACATAGCACGTGCAATCGTGGGATATTAAAGAATACCCTTAATTTCCAGAGATACAGTGACCCAAACTCTTTTTGTTGAAATCCCCTCCCAATACTTAAAACCTCCTCCCCGCCCCTTTTTATACCTCAATCCTTATAAACCACCCTACCTACCCCCACCTTAAACCCCTCATCCACCCCAATACCTGCAATATATTGGTTCAATTTTTAATAATTTTAAAACCCACAATATGAACTAACGTGATAGAATATTGGTCAATAAGTGAATCCCCCGTGGATTCTATCCAAGAGGTAGGCATGCAAAGTATATTTTGCTTAAAGACGATGTTTGTGATTAAGAAGAAGGATATGAAAAGGGGATGGAGGAAGAAGTGTACTCGGATGAATAGGGGAATCCAGTTAACTCGACATTCATTGACTACATCCTATGCTTCATATTGATGATGATGAATTAGTGCTAAACATCCCAAATGTTGTTATGGGAAATCGTTACAATGATTTTGAAGGGTTGGATACAAATTATGATTTCATGAGTCAAATGTTGAATTGGATTAAGTTCGAGATCAATATGATATGGATATGTAATAGATATTATTTAATAAATTGATCAATGCACTGATTCAAATAGAGTATTGTTACAATTTTCGTTATTTCTTCGAGCTCCTTCTTGATCCAGATCTTGTTGGTGGATTGAATTTCACATGCTATGTGACTTGAATGGATAGTTGAAATTAGATTAATTGATTTGATAGTTCACAATAGATGAAGAGTATTTGTATCAGTATGTTTACCCTCATGACACTAATAGGATAAATATAAACTTGAATTATGGATCCTAATATTCACTCCTAAGTCACCTAGAAAACTATCCTAATCCATAAAGTATGCCTAAGAAATGAACCTAGGTTGCTAAGCCACATACCTAACCACCTAAACTAATATATATTACGCATACACCTAATAATTTATACAGATAATTTACATTGTACACAGTTTTATATATAAGCGTATAAATCCTGCAAACTATGAGTACAGGAGTACATAAATCCAATTAGAACTTGAATTTCAAAACATATATTTCAAAGTTGCAATGACAACATGATTTAATGAAAATATCAAAAGACGTTAAGGACACACATTATCAAGATGACTCTTCCTCTAGGTCGAGAGAGGGGAGATATTTACCCCCACTCAATCCCCTGTATCATTTTCCTTCCAGAGGAAAATTTTAAGGGACACCAATCACATAGCTCCCAATTAATTGAAAAAGTAGGATTACTTGAATTCATCACTAACATCCCTACCTTCACCTATTAGTTGTTCAATTCAAAGTCCAAAATTTTCCAACCCTAATGTCAATCATAAACATCGGACCGTGTTCATTTTAAGCATTATATTAACATTGTCCATCAAATAACCATGTTTATAAATATGTCTAAATACTTGTGTCACTCAGGTATTCTGAAGAACTTGAAGGGAATCAAAAATAGCCATATGAAGAAAGTTTTTTTCCTACCCTTTTTATGCACTTGTTTATTATTCCCTTATCATCCTACAACCATATTCAATGTAAAATACTTGTGTCGCTCATGTATTCTCAAGAACTTGAAGGGATTCAAAACTAGGCATATGAAGAAAGCCTTTTTTCTACCTTTTTAAGCACTTGTTTATTGTTCCCTTATCATCCTACAACCATATTCAATGTAAAATAGGAAAACCTTGTCGAAAAATGATATAACAAAAAAGAATAGAGAAAAAATTGTTCAACCAAATCAAACATGTCAAGCTAAGAGGAACACACTTATTTAACATCCCATACTTTAAATTATTTCTTATGAACATTTTTCAAGAATTAGATAGTTCTTTGTTTGGTATACCTTCAAGCGTTTTGTCATTCTGGTTCCATATTTCAAGTTTTGTTCAAAAGAAGAAAGTGATGATTTAACTCAAACAGTTAATTTGGATAAATTGTAATAAGGATAATTATTTTATTTCCTATATCTCTATCATGTTTTCCATCAATAATTCTCATTATTCTTATGAAATCAGTGCATTAAGGTAGTATGAGTAAAAATACGAGGTAAAATAAAATGGGTAGTAGTTAAGTGCAACTTAGGGCATAATCATGTGGTCTAATGGGAAAGTTCTGAGTTCACAAAATTCAAGTTTCAAGCTATTTATGATTTGTAACATTTTGGTAAACTCCCGAGTGATTTTTTTTTTTCAAATTGAGGCCCAATACCAACTCTTAGTTCAACTAATATTAATATAGATAAATTATTTGACCACTCATGAAAAGTTTTTTTTTTAAGAAAATGGATCTATAGTTCTTGAGGATTTAATAGAGAAACTTTGGGTATTTGT
>LPNX010949994.1:7940-25620 GCA_001517045.1 Pseudotsuga menziesii | reverse complement strand
ACCACTGATGGAGGCACCAGTTCCGTCGACCAAAATTCCGCAGGAGCGACTACATCAACAATCCCACCACTTTCACCACCACCCACGCCTCCGACCCCACCAGCTTCTGAGAGCAGTGAAAGTGACTCAAACATGGGTCACAGATCAGCTCACATTCCTCTCTATGAGGGGGATGAAGACCCCAGACGACATTGGTTTGTCTGTGAGTCGATCTGGGATGCAAACCAGGTGACGGATGAAGACCGACAGATGGCTCAGTTCGCAGGAGCCTTACGGAAAAGGGCCCTGACCTGGTACATGACCTTTTCAGAAAGGCAACCCAGAGCAATGAAAGCTAATATTAAAGCACAGTTCTTATCCTTTTTCAAGACCCCAGACGCTAAGCACCTGGCTGCTAAAAAGCTCAAGACAACGCAGCAAAAGCCAGGGGAGATAGTCCGCGACTACGACAAGCGCTGGAAGGACCTATTGAGCCAATTAGATTATGTTATTGATGAGCAACTACTAATTCAATGGTTCCTTGCAGGATTATCACAAAAAGTACACCGACACATCAGTCTAGAATTGTTCAAGACATATGAAGATGCGCTGACCAAAGCTCTGCAGGTGGAAATGGATGAAGACATACCTGCCTATCCGACGGACCACAGGATAGAAGAACAACTCAAGAATGTACAGAAGTCCTTGAAAGAACTGACCCTCAAAAATCAAGAAATATGGTGTACTAAATGTTCGACGGCCGGACACTCGAAAGATAATTGTCAACACGAATACAGCCGACAAGACGTCCGCTTTGTGCAAACTAAAGTATTTTGCGACATTTGCTAGGAGGCCGGAGATCATTCTACGAAAGAAATTCCGTTTAACATGAAGAATACAAAAGCTTCCTGGTGCGCCATCTGTGAGACACAAAGTCACAGAACAGAACTATCAGGAGGTCTACCAAACGAATGCAGTGGCGCAAAGCAATGAGCAAAATAATACCAATGACTAGAACGGGCAACGATACGAAGGCCGATGATATGAGCGTCGGTACAACAATCGACGACAAGGGTTTGGAGGAAGAGGTCGATTCGTCGGGAATCGCGACATATGCCCGCGTCAATCTACCCAGTGCTTCATCTGCTATAAAGAAGGGCACCGATGCGCAGACTGTCCATACAAGGACAGAACTTACCTTAAATTCTGTACACATTGTGGAGTAGGCGATCACTCTCTGGAGGATTGTCCTACCATGTTATAAAAAATCAATAATAAGAAAAATGTTAATGTCTTGTCTTGTGTACAAAAGCATGATGTATTAACTACTAAAAATCTGCATATTGTCACTCACCATGGCACAAAAACAGGGCTTGATAACCCTCAAATTAGTAAAATTAAAAACACAAATGGTTATCCGGATCCTCTGAAGGAAAAACAAACCTATCAAGAAGCCACCCACATATTTCAATACATTGCACAGCAAGAAGACCTTATTACCAGTCGACTCAGCATGACACATCAATTAAATCATCTCATCCAAACAGACAAATCTGTAGCCCAGTTCATTAATTTATTACACAAAATAAAAAGCACTAACTTTGGAAAAAAAACTAAGAACATTTGCAGCCTAAATCAAAAAGACAAAAGCGATGTCGACCCACTTGTCGACTTAGAAATCGAAGGTTATCATGTCCGACAAGTGGTGCTCGATTTCGGGTCTCAGGTAAATATCATGACCAGGGATACATGGGAAAAGATGGGCTGACCTCGACTCTATGAGCCAGGCATTTACCTAAAACTCATCGACGAAGGCCTCATTGAACCCATTGGGGTTTGGAAATATGTCGACACGACCATCAAAGGAATCTCGACTAAGGTTGATTTTGAAATCATCGACCCAAAAGAGGGATCTAGCTCCTTTCCCGCGCTAGTTGGTCGACCTTGGGGATGAAAGATGAAAGCATCCATATCCTTAGACAAAGAACGAATTAAGTTAAAAGGAAATGGTCAAAAAGTCATTGTACCCTTAATCCTTCCCAAGGAGCACCTTGGACCGAACCAATTGATGAGGAAGTCGATGTCAGACAGCTTTACCAGATCCATAACCATACGGACTATACCGAGCCAAACATATATGGGGAGCTTCACTTAGGTAACCAAGACTCAATTGGTTATAATTTAGATGCTGAATTATATGACTGGGAAATGGAAAATTATGAAACACAAGCAAGAGGGTGCTGGACTATACAAAAAGTACAGAAAAAACCCACCCGACAGTGCTTCATTGTATCAATTATCCCCAAAGTCTTTGAAAAAAAATCAGGGAACGACCTACATTACAGCCAACCAACTTACATAATACCCAACTTCCCAAGTATAAGGAAAGAGAATCCCCAATCATGCATCTTGAAAAAGTATCTAAAAATATTGGAGAACATGGAAGACTTCAAAGCTTAGTGGAAACATTTACCGGTCAAGCAGCTAGATGGTGGAAAACCCATCAGACAAAATTGCAGACCTGGACAACTACTTCAACTTTCTTTGTCGAACGATTTGGTGGGAAAAAGTTAACCCAGGAAGCTCAAATCCCTATCTTTGTCCAAGGCTAAGACCCATAAGAACACATCAAGCTTTGTGAAAAGGAGTGGAGACGGCTTGGATACAAAGATGAGCGAGCCTGGCCACATTTGTTCCCTTCAACCCTGGCCGACTTGCCTAATAAATGGTATAAGATGGAGGAATCTAGAGGAGAAATCTTCTTTTGGCATGAACTTAAAGAAAATTTTATTAAGGAATTCTAGTTCATACCTCAAAACAAAAGATTGGCTGCGACAGCACACCAAATCAAATAGTTTCTTCAACTGACAGAAAAACAACCCGTCTAAGACCATCGACAAATCAAGGACTGTAACAAAATACAAGCTGAATCAAAATCACAGTCGACACGTTTACACTTAGAAAATGAACACACAGAAGGTAAGAACTTTAGATGGAAGACCGACCACATTGAAACAACCAAACCGATCTACTCAATCCTGAAATTCGAGACCACCGACAAACCAGACCTTGACAGAATGACTGCAGCTGAATTTCTGGCTACATTCTCACAGTTCAAAGAAGGAAGTCAACCGATCAATGAAGCTAAAGCACCAGAGTGGCTGGATTCCAAAGTGAAAACTAAGGAGGTCGACATTTCAAACGATGACCATCCAAAAATAGCTAAGATTGGGGACTACTGGAATGAACACCAAACCATCGAAATCATAAACTTACTTAGAGAATTCCAAGATGTCTTTTCAAGGGACTACAAAGACTTAAAAGGTTTAGTACAGGAAATGGGAGAAATGAAAATAGATACTAAACCTGATGTCCGACCTGTTAAGAAACGACCCTACAAACTAGCTCATAAGTATATGGAGATAGTTAAGAAGGAAATAGACAACATGTTAGCAGCAGGGATCATTTACCCTATCGACCAGTCAGAATGGGCAAGTCCCATGGTCGTACAGCCCAAGAAACATGACCCGACCAGCTTAATAATTTGTGTCGACTTTAGGGAGCTCAACAAAGTCACACTCACAGATTTATTCCCCACCCCCTATGCGGATGAAATCCTGAATGAAGTTGCAGGACATGAATGTTATTCATTTACAAATGGATTTTCAGGATATAATCAAGTACCCATAGCAAAAGAGGATCAAAAGAAAACAACATTTGTATGTGAATTTGGGTCCTTTGCCTACAGAGTTATGCCTTTTGGGTTGAAGAATGCACCTGCAGTATTCTCTCGAATTGTTGTCAAAACATTCCAAGAGTATATCTATAAGACCATGGCAGTATACTTCGATGACTAGACTATATATTCCACCCTAAAGGATCACTGCACATGGCTCCAACTTATGCTGGAGAGATGTCGACAGATACAACTCTCCCTAAATATTAAGAAATGTATTTTTATGAATACCATAGGCATTCTCTTAGGGCATATTGTCTGCAAAGACAGTATAAAGGTCAACTTTGCCAAAATAAAAATCATCCTCGACCTGAAACCCCCAATAAACCCTAAACAGGTCCGAGTGTTATTGGGCCATACAAGATACTATAGGAAATTCATCAGACACTATTCAGATATGACTTACCCTCTGGAAGAACTGCTAAAAGAAGATCAGGATTTTACATGGACAGAAGAATGCCAAATATCCTTCGACAAATTGAAAAGCAAACTGGTCGAAGCTCCCATACTTAAATTTCCAAATTGGTCGACCAAATTTCATGTGCATATTGATGCATCAGGCATCACAATTGGAGCCATCCTTACTCAACCAGGGGATGATGGGATGGATTACCCTATAGTCTACAACAGTCGAAAATTAAATAAAGCTAAAAGGAACTACTCGACCACTGAACGAGAAGCCCTAGGCATGGTCTTTGCTCTCCAAAAGTATCGACATTACCTATTGGCCAACCCTTTCATATTTTATACCGACCATCAAGCTTTGAAGTACCTTGTTAATAAACCCCTTCATCATGGAAGAATTTGTTGGTGGTTACTTCTTTTTCAAGAATTTGAGTTTGAAGTGGTGGTCTGACCAGAAAAGCTAAATGCTGGATCCGATCACCTATCACGTATAGACATAGGGGAGGAACCGATCGGAATCGATGACGACTTGCCAGATGCACATCTATTTCGCATAGAAGTAGTACCCGAAGAACTAGAAGAAATATATCAGCTCTTAGAGACAGGTCAGGCACCCGAAGGTCTGAGCACCAAGAAGAAACAAATCTTAGCTATGAAGACTACACCCTACAGCCTCATCAATGGATTTTTGTACAAAATGGGGTTAGACGACATTCTCAGACGTTGTGTACTCGACCATGAGAGAGAACAAATCATGCATGAAGCACACTATGGACCTGCAGGAGGACATTTTCAAGCGGATACAACTGCAAGAAAAATCCAACAGTCGGGCTTATGGTGGCCGACAATCCATAAAGATTGCAAAAGCTTTGTTAGTCGATGCGATAGATGTCAACGAATTGGTCGACCTCTGCCGAGCACAAAAATGCCCTTGATATCTGTAAACCCTAGTCTCACATTCGAACTTTGGGCTATAGACTTCATAGGACCTTTTCCTATCCCAGCCAAATGATCAGGTGCAAGATATATTATCACGGCAGTGGAATATGTCACCAAATGGGCAGAAGTTGAACCCGTCGATACATGTTCAAGTGAGGTAGCTGCTAAGTTTATCTACGAAAACATTATCACTATATTTGGATGCCCACTCACATTGATTAGCAACCAAGGATCACACTTTATCAACAAAAACATCAAAAATTTGACCGACCAGTTTCACATCGACCACCGACGAAGCACTGCACATCATCCTCAGCCGAACGATGTGATTGAAGCTTTTAACAAAACATTGATAAAAGGGTTAACCAAAATATGAAACACTGACAAAGACGACTAGGATGAGAAAATACCTGCGGTTCTCTGGGCATATAGGACAGCATATAAGCGGTCGACCGATCAAACCCCCTTTCGACTAGTCTACGGGAAAGAAGTAGTAGTCCCCCTACATTTGACAGCAGAAACCTATTATTGCACAGATACTACATGTCGATGTCGAACAGGAAAGAAAGGATTGACCATTTCAACTCAGTAAGCTAGAAGAACATAGAATCATGGCTATCCAGCATCAGGAAATTCACAAACAACAACAGAAATCCTGGCATGACCGTAACATCAAAAACAAAAACCTCTCGGTTGGCGACCTTGCTTTACTTTATAATAGTCGAGTCAAAGGAAAACCCAAGAAAATACATACAGAATGGATGGGACCTTACGTTGTCGAAGAAATACATCCCAACGGTTCAGTCTAACTGAAGACATTACAGGGCCTAGTATTTTGGAAGCTCGTTAATGGAGACCGACTTAAACGTTACATAAACTGAAAAAAAAAAAAAAACGACCTTAACCGTCAATCAAAACCCATAAAACGATAGAAAACTTCCAAAAAAATATAATACATCCGACACAACAAGCCATGAAAGCAACTCACTACTTCGACAACTGACATCACCACCATCGACCATCTTCATTGACCAGCCAGGCCGACCATTTTCACCAATGACACCGACCATCGACTTCGAAAGTCCCATCACGCATTGATGGCCTCGAGCGCTGAAACAGATCCTCCATTAAGTCGCACTCAATTATTGCAGCTGGACTGTCAAGTCCGCCATTAATACACCCATTTCGACACTCAACCACACCCACGCCTATAAATAATGGACAGTCGAAGGTTCATTCACCACATCAACTACCCTCAGAGCACCCGCAATCTCAGTAAACCAAAGACCAAGAACCCTGTCAAAACCCCGACCATTCCGACACAATGGCACCCAAACTAACCAGAGCCACGACCAAGGCAAAGGAGCTACAAGCGGAGGACACCCCCTTGCCCAGTCGCTTAAAGAACATAAAAAATGCAAAGGTACAGGAGGGCCCATTCCAGAAACTCTGGACAGAGATCCAAGAGTGGGCCTATGTCGACAACAGAATGACCCAGGCCACTGAGAAAATTTGGAAGAGCACCATCTTCAACTACCCTAACGCACCACTGATGGAAAGCTTCGGTAGAATGAAAGAAGTAGTTGTTAAATTCATTATCAGTTGTTACCACAACGGCCGATTCTACTTCGACCAACCGATTGACATCACCGGGGATGTTATCTCCAAGCTCACGGGTCTGTCCAACCAAGGCAGACCTATACCTATTGGGATCAAAGATGGGTTAGTCCAAGAACTTACGGGCTCACCGTTGGGAAATAATTCCAAAGGATTGATGATCAGACAAATTGCGACAAGGACGCCACAAATCGTGGCTACAATCATAGCAATCACCCTTACATTGGCAGGTCGGGGCAGTGACCTTAAACTGGAGATGCTGGAAGCTGTCGACACAATCGCGACCGACGGTCGGATCTACTGATGGGGATATTATGTTTTCGACATGAAAAAAACCATCTGCGAATGCTGTCAAGAGACGGGAGGTATCATCAAATTCCCATCCCTTATTCTCTGGATTATCATGTATCATTTTTGTCTGGAAGGTAGTCCAGTCTTCTGGGAGCCGACCAAGTTCCAAATGCACCACTTTAAACCCTTTTCACAAAAAGGAACCCTGCATGAGCTGGAACAGGGGAAAGTCTTCTTGGAAAACTGGTTCCAGCAATTGAAGGTTCGCACAACGAGGTGGAGGGTGCCCCAGAACATCCGACGAAATCTCCCTGCTAAGTCTCATATACAGTTAGAACTTGATCATACATCAGTATGGTACATGCGAGGTCAGGACCCCAAAGCCCAGGACCTCGACTACTATCCGACGGTCGACCAGATTTTCCGAGAGTTGACCCGACAAGCGTAGACAAAGATACCAATTCTAGAGGCTACCAAACAAGTCGACTTCTCCATCATAGAGCCACTCACCGACCAGGAAAAAGAAGAATACTACGAGCTCAACTTATACATCAGCACATTTGTGTCAAAAGATACCCTGGCCGTGCCCACTAGTCTGGTACACATCACTGTCAAACCTTTGACTACAAAGGTAGTCGACCCCTAGTCGATAGAACAACAACCACCAACAGTACAATCACAGCAACAGACAACCCCTCTGGCTCCAGCAACCATCGACCCCACTCAAGAACCGACAGGTGAAGTCGAAGGCGACGACCCAGAATATGCTTTATCCAGAAGCATCATTAAGAAGCTGGCTAAGGAGATAGTTGTTGCCAGGAAAAGAATCAAGGCCCAAAAACTACAACAAGGTAAGGGTAAGCACAAGCTTATTTTGGATGACTCGTTCGACGATGAGGAGGAACTAGCAGCCGCGGCCGTCGATGTTGTCGAGGATGCCCATGCAAATAAAGTATCAGTTGAAATTCAGTTTCAACGGTATCTGGACACAGGAGCTCCGGAGGGTCGGCCAAAGAAAGCAAAAACGGCACCGACACCTGAAAATGTGGTCGACCTTGTGTCGACCCCTCCCCCCCATCCTCGACAACCATAGTCGAGGAGCAAGCACCAGTACAGCAAGCAGACAGTCCCCATGAGGAATATCAAAGCACCATCCCAGAGGCACTCAAATCCAGGGTCGACCAAGACGCCGAGCTTAAATATTTCTTCGCGACACTTCCTACATTGTTTAAGTCGGCCCAGAAAATACAAACAAAAGCTCCTCTTTATGCAAGCAAAAATCCCTATGCAACTATTACGATGACATTCACCCGAGACCAACAAGGTGACGTAATAGGAGCATCAAAGTCTATCATGGAGCCAATCAGCCCCGATGAACTACCCACTACACCGCCAGAAGATGATATTTCTTCCGACCAAAGTTCACAACACACCCCGGCCAATCCCTCGACCCCTATCCATACCCCCCCTCCATAACCAACACCTCCATCATCAAAACCTCCCTCACCACCACCACTACCGCCAAACCACCCAACACCACCAGAAGCACAACCAAACCCTTCACAACCACCGTCATCTTCACTGCCGGAAGTGGTCAGACCACTCCCCCAACCATAAAAACCCTCGACCTCCATTCCACCAACCATAGACCCAACCTCAACTGTTGCAGATACCCAAGAGCAACAGACAGACAAACAGAAGAAAAAGAAAGAGCATCATAGCACATATAGTCTCCGAATTAGCCTAAGGGATGCAAGTTCCTTGGACGACACAGAGGTTGGCCAACTCCTTAAAATTGTGGCCAAAGAGTCAAAGAAAAGGATAGATCGAAAAAATAAAGAGATTGTAGCCAAAAATGCAGAAGAAGTCGAGTTTCTCGGCAGATGCAGAGCTCTAGTACAGACCGTGATACCAGGCCCTATCGAAGTCGACACAGATCGACCACTTGAAAGAGTATATCAGCTCTTCGAGACGATGGTCTCGACCGTCTAGACTTGGATGCAAGAGACTAAGGAAGAACAAAAGGAGGAGATTGTTCGACTACTCCTAGCCCAACACACTGCATTCTCGGAGGCATACAAGGTTCTACAGGATCATATGGAAGAATCAGTTGTCACTGAGGAAGTATTACGAGACTGGCCTAATCACTATGGGCAGGTCTATCAACAGACAAGGCAGGCGTGACAAGGCATTCAAGCTTTGGAGGGCTGGAAGTCGACAGAGGAAGAACTGAGGCAGACCATTGAAGAACAAATTGTGATGGAAACAAACAAACTACAGAAGCTAGCACGAGAGGCACATCAGTGGGTTCAACAGGCCCTTCCCAACTTAGAGAAAGTCGACATCATCTGCCCATAGATGAAACGAATCATCAAGGATGCAGAAGAGCAAAACCAATTGTTGGGTCCCAACATGGAGAATATCGTAGAAATGCCCATGTCCGAAAAGATGTTGATCCTTTCAAGTCTCACTACCTTAACAATCAATATCCAGAAGGCATTGCAGAGTTGGACTGACTTTCAGCATCATCTTGCTATCACAGCTCCAGCTATCGTCGAAGTCTGCATCTAGAGGAGACCGACCATCCGTCTGCACAGTCCACAGCAAGAGCAAGTTTGAATGGTTCGACAAGAGTTCATTTTTTTTTACCTCCCTGTTTCTTCGAGATGAAGAAATGTTTTGTTCGTGGGGGAGATGTAGAAGGAGCAAGTCGACGAAGTCGACTTGAACGAAGACCGACTTAGTCGATCAACCGACTAAGTCGATGGGCCGACTTAGTCGATCAGCTGACTAAGTCGGTCGGTCGACTAACTAGAAAGATTAGTCGGCTAACTAACAGTCGTGTCGGTTCACCGAACCGACAGGTAGTTATTTTGTAACTGTTTGTAACTTGTATATATTAGGCTGTTGAGACAAGCAAGAACTCAGTTAAGTTCTCTGCCTTGTATGAACTCATTACATTAATATAATCTGTTTTCCTATCTGTTCTTGTCTCTTGTCTCTTATTTATAGTTATGTTTTAGTATGTGTTATTGGTAACCTTATGTGATCTGTGAGATTACAACACAAATCCATACCTAACTGTGTATCCATACGAAATGTTTTAACTTGAAATTCAATACGTAAAAGGACTTGTTTTCCATATACTAACTCATAGGGGGTATGTCCGGTAGTATTTATCCATGTTATTCTATAGGCCCATAAATCCTCTTGAAGTCTATTTGCCCAATCCTTATGATGTAAGTGAATGGTCTTGTTTAAAATAGCTTCTAATACTTTATTGGTTGATTCTACCTGGCCATTATCCTGAGGATGGTAAGGTGAAGACCTGCAATGTCGGATACAATACTTCGTAGTGAGCTCTTGCATTAATTTGGAAGTGAATTGAGTACCTTGGTTTGTGACAATTTCTCTAGGTACACCAAATCGGTTAAATATTTCTTCATATATGAATTCTGCTACAGATTTCTTGATAGCCCTAAACAAATCTTTAGCTTCTACCCATTTGGTAACATAATTTGTGCAAACCAATATATATTTCTTTTTATGAGACATGGGAGAGATTGGTCCTACAAAATCAAGAGCCCATTTTTCAAAAGGCTCAATCATGACCTGAGGTTGTAAAGGAATTTGGTCTAATGTCGTCGGTCTATCCATTCTTTGACAACTATCACATCCTTTAACGTACTTGGAAGCATCCCTGAAAATGCTTAGCCAATAATAACCAGAGTGCAGTACTTTTTATGTTGTCTGTCTATCAGAAAATTGTCCTCCACATGGTCTATCATGGCATGCTCGGAGGATGTCTATCATTTCATCCTCTTGCACACATATTCTAATAATAATATCTAGGCTAGTGCGAAAGAGGTCATTATCAACCTAGGAATAGTTAGAGCTTTGTACTATTATGCAGCGTTTCTTGTGTGGAGCCAAATGGTGTGGTACTTTTCCAATCGCTAGATAGTTTGCAATATCAGCAAACCAAGGGGTTTGAATAGATACAGCAAACAGATGTTCATCAGGAAAATTATCATCAATAGGTTTAGTATCACTATCGTGTTCTATACAAGAAAGAAAACCTGCTACTAAGATTTCTTAACTAGGTCGATCAATGACGGTAATATTAAATTCTTGTAATAGGAGAAGCCACCGAGTAACTATACCATTGGTGATCGGCTTATTCATTAAGAATCTAATGGAAAATTGATTGGTGTGTACAAAAACTCCGTACCCTGTAATATAATGGTGGAATTCATTAATAGAATAGACTACTGCCAAAAATTCTTTTTCAGTGACGATATAGTTTCGTTCGGCAGGAGAAAGATTTTTGCTGATAAAATAAATGGCATAAGGTGATTGTCCTTCTTTTTGGCCTAGGAATCCTCCTATGGCTATATCGGAAGAGTCAATAAATATATGAAAGGGAAGGGTCTAGCCATGGCCCCTAAGTATTGGTGCTACTAATAGTTTACATTTTAAAATGTCAAAAGCATTTTGACAAGATTCTTTCCATTGGAATTCTACATATTTTATGAGCAATTTAAACATTCATGCAGCTATCTTTGTAAAGGTTTCAATAAAATGGCAATAATAGCCTGCATGACCTAGAAAGCTTCTCGCCTCGTTTTGGTTTTTTGGAGAAGGAAGGCCAACTATTACTTCGGTCTTAGCAGGGTCTACCTTAATTCCTTGATAAGAAATATGGTGTCCTAAGACTATACCTTCATTCAGTAACATTTTACACTTTTCATGACTAAGAGCTAAGTTTTTTTCTTGACATCGAATCAAAAATTTCTCAAGGTTTTCAAGAGCTTCTTGGAAAGTATTACCATAGCCTATAAAATCATCCATGTATACCTCAACACAGTCATGTATAAGATCGAAAAATATACCTAAGATTGCTCGTTGAAAAGTAGCGGGTGGATTACATAAGATAAATGGAAAAAATTGATAAGAAAATGTCCCCCAAGGACTTGTAAATGTGGTCTTATCCTGATCTTCAGGTGCTATTATGATCTGGTTGTATCCACTATATCCGTCAAGAAAGGAGAAATACTTCTTACCTGACAAGGTATCTAAATATGTCATTTCCCTGTAACTTTCTTTGGAACTACCACTAGAGGAGACACCCATTTTCTATCAGAAATATGATAGATGAAACCGGCAGTAAGGAGTTTTTGTAATTCTTCTTTTACTATATCCTTCAAAGAAGGATCCATCCTCCTCTGAGGTTGTCTTACAGGTGGTATATTTGGATCCATATAAATGTGGTGAATACAGGTGTCAGGGTGTATACCCTTCATATCAGTGTATTCCCATGCGAATGCTCTAGTTTTTTTTCTAAGAACCTTAAGTAGTTGAGCTTGTTGATCTTCACTTAACCCTACATTTATGTGCAGAAATTTTTCAGGGCCAACTTCACAAGGTATGGTGAAAGGTCCCATATGCTCTTCGATTGTGAAGACATAAAGTGTTTCTGTAAACATTGAGAGATCCATAGTTTCTTGAAACTCATCTACAAATAGTTGATCAAATTTAGCAAACAACTGAGGAAAATATATACTAGTGGTGGAGGAAATAAACTGATTCAATACATTCTCAGTAGTCTACTCCTGCAATGCCTAGGAGAAATCACTAGGAAAGGAAAGGTCATCAAAATATGTGTCCCCAAAGGAACAATTTAATCACCATGAATTTTCAGTTACTGGTTGTGCTGGGGGATGTAAAATAAGTCTTTGGGTAGACAACCCATTGGAAATGGTCATCTCCCCATCCCTACATCCTATAAAAGAATTAGGAGTAGCTAACCATGGTCTTCCCAAGATAATAGGATGTCCTTTAGAAGGATCCTTTGATTCTATGACCATAAAGTCGATTGGGTATTCCCATGAAGCTACTAATACAATAATGTCATCCAGGACTCCAGCAGGCTTTACCATAGTACGGTCTGCTAGTTCCAATATGGAAGGGGTAGGTCGAAGAAATTGTCCCAACTGTAAAGCTTCTAAAAATGCGGTGGTCATCATATCGATGGATGCTCCTAAATTGATTAATGTGTTATCTATGGCGATATTATTTATAACTACATTCATTACTGGGGCTCCTGGAATTGTATATTTTGTAATCTGTGACTGATCTAATATATATTCATACATCTCTCCTATGCCATGAATTGTAAGGGGGTATTTTTGTTTATTTCCTAGGAGTTTAATGCATAATTCCCTTATTACCTTACTATAAATTGGTATATATTTAATAGCTTGCAATAACGGGATTTTGACACAGATATGCTTTAATTCATTCAAGATATCATACTCGGAATGAACTACAGGTTTTTCTATTACTAGTCTTGCTAGAAATGGAGAAATTATTTGTTCCTGAATAGGTTCTTGTGGAGGATGGGTAGGTACTGGAAATTTCGGAATGTTCAGATCCTCCAAGATGGCATCATTCATGGGCTCATTTGAATCTTCTTCTTCTTCGTTTTTCTCATGAATGACAATTGATGTTCTGGGTTTATCATTAACAACTCTTCCAGACCGTAATTGAATCTCATGTATATATACAATCAAAAAAAGGTAGGATGGAAGAGTTTGTAACTCAATATTATGAACAACTTGAGTTGGTTTATTATTAGGGTTAGGTATCCATTGTGTAGGTAGTAATGTCAGTCGCGGAGGATTTGTATTCTGGAAATGATGAGGTTGTTGTGCAATGAGAGGAACTCGAGGTACAAATCGAGGAAAATGCTGATGGAAATTCAGTTGATGCTGAGGATAAGGATGATTAGGTGGACGGATAGGTTGTGACTGAGGGTATGGCTATCCTCTCCACCCTTGTGACCAATACTGTTGCTGTGGAAAATGAGGAGGAGGATACTGAGGTGGCCAACTCTACCAACTAGGATTGTTCCATTGTTGGGGTTGTTGGTATGGAGAGTAATAGGGTGGGGATTGTGGTGGAAAATTTTGGTATGCTGGATAATCTATAAATTTCCAAGGAGGCCTCCTAGATGTTTAACCTACATCCCCACTTTTATAGATGGCTTGCAATCCAGGAAAGGATAGACAGTTATCTTTCAGATGTTCCTCTGTACAGATGTGATATATAGAGATATTTTTCAATGGACACTCCTTTTGAGGATGTTTTGTTTTACACCTTGGACAGAAAATACCCATTGCTTCCCATTCTTCAACTTGCCTTTTCTTGGTTTGTGAAGCATCTAATTGAGAACCTATGGCTCCTAAGATGTCAGTCTTAAAATTTTTCAATAGGTTACCCAATTCCATCCTTGTAACCCCTCCTGAACTAGGAACGTTTCCTCTTACATTTATACTATAAGGCTCTCGAGAAATTTTCCCAACTTTCCCCCTACTTCTAGAATAATTTTTACACATCTCACCGATCTGTGAAAAGGTCTTATGAGAAATATCGTCGCTGCCATGAGATTAAGACTCTCTAGAAAGTGCTCAGAAATTCCTTTGAGAAAAAGTGTACGTACTACATCTTCTCGAAGGTCATGATACTTTGATTTATGAATTGTATAAACGAACCTTTCAAGATAATCCTCTAGGATTTCATCTTCAAGTTGTTGTATCTTGAATATATCGTGTCGAGAATCTTTAGGTTTGCAGTATTCTTGATACTTTCACAAGAATGAGGTTCTCATGTCATCCCAAGTCCTGATAGTGGATTTACCTAATCCCATGAACCATCGCAAGGCAGAATCTTTTAATGTATCGGGAAAGAGTTTTAGTTTGTGAGCGTATTGTAGATAATTAAAGCTCCTATAGAGAATATCAAAATCGAACAAGAATATGTCTGGATCCTCATTACTTTTTCCATAAAAGGTAGGTAAAGAAGAAGGAGGAATGTTTTTCATATTTACATCCAGTACATTGTCTAGAATAGGAAACCCAAAGGTAGCCTTAGTTTTATTTTCTCCTTCTCCTTCATTATTTATAACTTCATTATGATCTTCATTCTCTCTCTGTCCCTCCATATAGGCTGGTTTTTTAATATAAATATACCCAGGAAGCTCCTTTCAAGGTGATAATGGAGCATCCCCACGCTTTGTTTCGGGAGAGATCTTCCTCTAGTCAACTGTTTTCGTATTGAACCCTAGAGGGAAAGTAGGTTCTATTGTGGATGTCTCAATTTGTGAGATGAATGTATCTAAGGGGTTTCCAAAGAGGGATTTTACCTACTTAGGATCAACAAGGTCAACAAAGTTCGGACTTCCTACTAGTGAAAAGCTCGTATCCTTTGGTTTTGTGACTAGTGGAGAACTAGAGGTTACTAGTGGTTGATCCTTCTGAATTTATTTCGGAATGAGGTCCTCAGGACCTCTGGTCAAGGTTCCTTCTCCTTCTATTATTCCCTTGGTAATATCTCTTGGAAGAGTTTCTTTAGGTTTCCAAGCAGAATTACTCCCTTCAGGTGTTTTTCGATACCTTTCTGGTGAGTTAGTAGTTGGGGTATTACGTGTTGAAATATTGTAACTTCGAAGAATATTCTATATGTATATTTTGTGGTCCCCGATGGTCCTACCGGGAGAACCACTTGTATTGTCTTGTACCACGATGCTTTTAATAGAAAGAACTAATAAGAGTAATTAGGTAGTCCCCTCTAATTGTAAAGGTGGGTCATTAGCACCCCAGTGTGGTTACTTGAGCCTACATGTGTAACTCAAGCCTGCATGATTTAACTCGAGCCTACATGTCGAATGAGTTAATTCAAGTGAACAGATGAATATAAATAGAGGTGTGGTTCTCCTCATTTGTGAAACACACACTCTCACTTGTGTAGCACATTAGTGGAGAACATAAGTAGCTGGAGAAGGAGGAGGATTAGGCTTTGATCTCCTTGTTGGTTTTATCTTTTATATTTTGGGGCATCTATATTGAGGAAGCTTTTGCTGGGTTTTTCCCTTTAGGGTTTTCCTAGGATAAATCTTTGTGTTCTCCTTTTGTATGGTTCTTCTTGTCTATCTTTCAGTGATCCTGTTTATATGCTTTTGTTATGAAATCGAAATGAAATACTAATGATCTAGCTTAGCATATGAAAATTTAACATGGTATCAAAGCCACCCTGAAAGAAGACATTGTACAGCTAAAGAATATAGGGCTTCTTATTTTGGGTCTCTATCCATGATCAATCAGCAAAATAAGTCTAGACTGACTCTCCATTGAAGGGCGCATCTTTCTGTCGAAGCAAAATTTGATTTCGAGCATTTTCAGTTTTGGTGCGGAAAATTAGGGCTTTCTACAGAAGAAGAATTTTTGAGTGAGCCTAGCATAGGATTTGTATCATCATCAAAATCGAAGTTTAGAGACCTAGATCAAGAAATTTTTTTGGGTGAAACTCTGGGAAAGTCAAACCCTAGTTTGACCCCGATCTGGAAAAACCCTAAATACTAAAACTACTAAGTTTTCGTACATTCACTATATCCTAAGATTGAAAAAGGATCAGGAGTTTAAAATTGGAGAGACTGGATATAAAATCCTTATTTACACTGTATCCAAAATTCAGCCTCAGATTCTCTATATTCTAGGAGATATGATCCCTCAACGTTAGGGTTCTAGCCTCTTCCAGAATTCATCCCTAAACAGGACACCTGGGGAGAATTGCTGTAGCATGGGATACAGAGGTACAAATGGAATTATTGAAGATGTTCCAGAAATAGAATCGACTATACTTTTTTTGGTCCAAATTTTCGAACCTGAAGATGAACCAGTGACATGTGGCATGCCATACAACTTCACTGTTTTGAACAGTCCTGTAACAGGTCACCTTGGGAAAATGATCATAAATCCCAATTGGTAAAACCAATTCCAATGAAACATATGGTTTTGGATCAGGAACATGTGATATTACCTCAGTGCGAAATTTCAGACATAGAGGGGAAGCAATTTCAGAGATATCACAGAAACAGTAACAGGCATTTCTGCAGAAGAAATTGGAAAACTAGGGCTTCCTGTTCCGGGAGCTTCCCTCCACTTTTTTCAGAAAAGGAGTACATTGGACAGCTCCATTTGAAGAGATATATATTTCTATCCAATCAAATCTGAAATATTCTAAGTTTTTAAAATTAGGGTTTCTCTGACAAACCCTAGATCAGCCAGCTCCGGAAGCAGGACAGACACCTCAAATCGGTAAGATCTAATATTTTGCTATTTACATTTGAGGTTCTCATTTCAAAGTGATCTATCACATTAGCTTGATGATAAGATTGGTGAAGTTGAAAACTTCCAAGCATGGAAGTATTTGATCTCTCTGAAGAAAATGAATTGGACACCTACATGAGTCACGAGAGGTTCCATTTCTAGAGGGAGATGAGCCTCAAAGCCTTACACAAGAAGAACTTGATCAAGGCCAAGAAGATCATTGTTGATTCAATCACATATCAACTTGTACCACAAGTGTCTTCCCTAAAGACACCGAAGATGTTTGATTCCTTGATCAAGATATTTGAAGATAAGAACATAATTCAGAAGATGGATTTGAGAAAACAGTTGAAGAATGTGAAGATCCAGAATACATAACATCTTGAAGCGATAGAAGAAGAAGCAGAGAATGGCCTCCCATGATCATGGGATTCATTCATGTGAGGAATGTGTGCCAAAAGGAAGTGATTACTTTCAGTTGAATCTGGGAAGAAGAAGAAGCTCGTCTCATAAGAAGAGAAGAAGAAAGATGGGAGCAACTTGAAGA
>LPNX010949967.1:258069-277617 GCA_001517045.1 Pseudotsuga menziesii | reverse complement strand
CACTAACACCCCTTCCTTTATATCACTACCAAACCAATCCAACTACCTCTAACCTCCACCCCCCTATTACATCCCCTCTACAACACCTAGAAACCCCCACATTAATCTAACCGTCCTTACTCCTAAACTCCTAGTCACCCCATGCACATCCCTATGTCTCCCCTCTAGCACACACACACACATCCCTATGTATCCTCTTATAGCTAACACCCCCTAGCCTATCTCTTAGAGACACACACACACACACACATCCCTATGTCTCCCCTCTAGCACACACACACATCCCTATGTCTCTCCTTACCACTACCACCCCCTAACCTATCTCTCTGGAACAAACACACACATCCCTATGTCTCGCCTTACCACTAGCACCCCCTAACCTATCTATCTGACACACACACACCTCCCTATGTCTCCTCTTACCACTAATACCCCCTAACCTATCTCTCTCTCATGCACACATACATCCCCATGTCTCCCCTTATTACTAACACCCCTTAACCTATATTTTTCTCACACACACATCCCTTGAGTTGTAAAACAATATAGTCAGGTTAAAGAAAGGGGGGGTGTTAAGGTGCAAAGATTAAGGAAGTGCTTGTTAATTTCCCCTAAACCTTGAATGATCCCTTAGCCATGCAACTACCTTCTTAAATTATCCTAAACACTATTAGAGTAAAATTTGCACTCATTTTAAGTGGTCAAAACATGCCCCCGTTTTTGTTAACAATAGCGTGTACGTGTTTCATCTCAGTATAAATAATAGTAGTCCCTTTTTGAGAAACACTCTATTATATTACACATAGGTTTGACAGTCTGCACGCAATTTTAGGTTGCATACAGTGCGTGAACATTCTTTTCTTCACCATATTATCACACAAAATTGTTTTTTACATCAAGCATCTCCACCACAAGTGTCTAAGTATTGCTTGGAGCATGGTATACATTGAGCAAGAAATAAATAATTAATTGAGCAGGAAAGAAACAATTAATTGAGCAAGGAGAACCATAGAGCATCTCCAACATTTTTTTCCTTGTGATTGAGTATCTAGCAAAGGAAACATTAACTTGGTCATTGTGGTGGAGTATGTACACAAAATTGAGCAAGAAACAAACCAATATTGGGGAATTTCCCATTGAGGCCCATCATAGACCATCTCCGCCATTGTTTTTCTTGCAATTGAGGAACTATTAAAGGAAACATTAACTTGGTAATTTTGGTGGAGTATGTAGACACAATTGAGCAAGAAAAAAACCAAGCTAAAGGAATTTCCCATTAAGGAGAACCATAGAGCATCTCTACCATTGTTTTTATTGCAATTGAGGAGATAGAAAAGGAAATGTTCTTCCCAATTCTCCCCCTAACTTGAGTATCTGGACACAATTGAACAAGAAAGAAACCAAGCTTGGGGAGTCTCCCATCAAATATTTCCATTGAGGAGCTAGCAAAGGAAACCATATATCAATGATCATTGTGGTGATGGGAAACTCAAACATTCGAGAAAGAAAATCAAGAAGGAAGAGGATACCCAATGAAATCATTGAAGAAATTAGAGAGAAGAAAAGAAATGACATGACCAATCGAAGACACTCTATGGACACTCAACCAATTCTGATTGTTGAGGATGCCCTACTTCTTCCTACCAATCCGCATCAAGAAAGAAAAAATCATTTGCTCTACGGGACTTCAGTCTCCATATCAGTAGAAGAACGAGCACTGCATGGAACTGATCAAGGAGTAAAACATAGGTGCACATCAAGGCCACCTAAAAGATTCATAGATTTAATTGAATGTGGGTATACAAGTGACGAAGTTAGAGAGACGTTGAATTCCAAACATATGCTCAAAGAATACAATGTTGTTCAGACCACCCAGGAGGATTTCCAATTTCCATTGTCCTACCAATAGGAAGACACGAAAGGACATGAAGTGCATGTTCAAATGCTAGATCGACTAGGTGATATGGTACAGGGTGCAGTTACAACCTCCCTACCTCCATTATCAACTTCATGTCGAAGAACTCCAAAACATATATAGATTGATGAAAGTATCATTGGTTCACTTGAATGTACGCTATCTAAAGCCAGTATTGCATATCAATCTCAATAGATACTTGTCAACTATTTTTATTCTAAATGTGATGGAGATAAATGTAGATTATTTATATCATTGTTAAAATCTAGGTCTATGACTGTTGTTAGGAAATACTTAAGGATAAAGATGATAAATAGTTTTGAACCAAGTTCTCATGTTGTCAAGTGTTTAGTAGATGCATTTAGTACTATTGGAACGAAATCACATTCTAAGGATCGCAATATAGTTTGTCATGTTTTGTCACAATCAATCGTGAACAAAAGCACCAAGGCCCTTCGAATTCTTATGCCTACTTTTTAGGATTGGATATCAAAGCACTCTGTAGGTATTGTTCTAGAACACAAAAACTTGACTCTGGCCAAACAGATGTTTGGTCCTTCATTGGAAGTTTGCCACGCTCCTATATGAATATAATTGATGTTGTAAAGGTACTAGTGCAACATATTTGGCGTGATAATACTAGACCTTTATCCAACCAAAAAGATGTACTAAATTTGAGAAGGGGTTCAAGGGATCATGAGCCCCACATTAAAAATTTTCTTGACATGACACAAACAGAATTATATGAGAGATTTAGGCATGAACATAATGAACTTAACTTGGGCCAAATATCCTTTGAGAAATTCAAACCATGGTATGTTGAAATAAAGACAACTCATAACACATGTTGTTTTCGATATCACATTTAGTACGATTATTATTATGACACCTGTATACATATATCGCGTGTATTGCATAACAATCTTGTGGAGGAATGATCAACTATAATGACACCAACATCATCTAGAGACTTTATCTATAGCATTTTTTGTAGAAGGATAGAAGGTTGCACATATTATCAAAGGCCTTGTGTAGATGGGACATGCCCAAGGTGTGGTGGAATGTAATTTTTGTACAAATGCATACATGTCACTGATGAGCATGAACTTGGGAGACATGAAGTGAACTTGCAATCATTCAAATATGTCATGTATGATATCACTGGAGGGAATGAAATTAAAAAAAATACAATTGGTCACCTCTCAGGTTAGTAACGAGTTCCTAAATAGTATTTTTTCTTCATGTATTGCTACTTAATATATCTAACAACCTATTGATATGTACATATTTATTGTTGATTTACCAGGTACTGGTATGCAACTTCATGGAAGAGTTTTTTGAAAAGACACAACAATATGTAAAGCATGTACATGTGGCTCGTTGCCAAGATGACAAGTTTAGAATGTGTAGGGATACATTTCCTATTGGAAATATATTATCGGTGGTTGATTTTGTGGAAAACTACACTCTTCAACCATAGAACGAGATTCAAAGTCAATATTATCACTCAGACCAGGTCAACATAATGGTCCATATCACCTATAGACATGGGGAAGATAGTACTGAAGAGAAAATGGTTATATTGAAGGAGTATAACTTTTACATAAGTGATGACAGATGTCATGACTTGGATTTTGTACAACAAAACTTTCAATTATTCTACAATCACCTGGAGGATAACAATATACATATGGAACAACATTAGATTTGGTTTGATGGTTGTGCAGGGAAATTCAAAAATTCCCGTGTCTTCCAATGGTTGTGTATTCTTGACAAGAGGCACAAGGTGCCACATATTTGGAACTATTTTGAGATTGGAAATGGAAAAGGGGAGCATGATGAAGTGGGTGCATGCATCAATACTGCATTACGTAGGAAAGAGATAAAATTCACAACTATTTCTCTCATCTGAGATGCAAATACCATTGTTGCATGGTGTTATTCATTAATGCGGTAGGGAGCTATAAGGATAGAATACCAATCATCTCAAAAAGCACATGTACATAGATATTTTTGGGAGGTGGTTGATGTATATCAATCACACCTATATGAGTGCAAGATCATCCAAGGAACTCGTGCATTCCATTTAGTTATAATGCCAGACAATGCTATAGTTGAAATGTGGACAAGGAAACTCTATTTTTTTATATAGCAATGGTGAATGGGACAACTGTGAATACATAGATTGGGTTAACATATGGGATCATGTATCACTCCCCATTGGTCGACAAATAACTGCAGAAGTATCCTAGTTGGAGGAGGGCCAGTCGAGTATTTCACATGACTATGACAAGATTTCAGATCTCATACAACCAGATTCGACTATTATGTTGATAAATTTGAAATGTTTGATGACTATTTATATTTAGTTATCTAACTCCTAGTTCCACACTTTATTTTATGCAGGGGACATTGTTGCACCTATAAATTCCACATTCCCTATCAGCCTTCCTGGAAATTCCACATTGTCCATTTTCCTTCTGGAGAAACTGACTTGAACTTGACCTAAGATGTTTTGGGCTTATTTTTACCATACCTTGGATGGTCAATGCCTTTCTCTCTTTCACACAGAGCACCAATGGTGATGCCCACTATCGAGTAAAGAGAATTGATGCCCCATTTATTTGAAATAAAATTAGGTCGGTGCACATGTCCTTTTTTCTAGGAGCACCGATAGTCCAAAAAGGGGAAAAAAGAAGGTTTTAGAAGCTTCCATTCGTAAGCCTCCATGGAGTCAGTTCCTACATGCTTGGAAGAGATGTAATTCACTTCCCTCAACTGTTGGGATCACATCCTATCCATTTTCCAAGTCAACTCATGAGTTCTAGGCCTATAAATGAAGCCTTCATGATGTGAGTGGAGGAGGCAAAGAAAAGTGCCCTTATGCTGTTAGTTTGAAGTCTGAATCATAGGCAAAATAGAGATGGCTCGTGTATGGAGAGATATTCATAGTTATAGAGTATTGTAGATGTTCTTGTAGAGATCAAAGCCATAAGCATCAAGGCTTGGTTCTACTTCTCTCTCTTTCATAATTAATACAAAAGTGTTCCCCTTTCCTATATTTGATGTATTAATTTCAATTGAATATTATCAGACTCCTTGATCACTAATATAAGTAATCAATCTATCATGATGCTCTCATATTGTTTGTTTGTTTTTTGATCTATTTTGCAGGTGTTGAACCATTGCAAGGTATTTTGGAGAAAAGACAAAGAGGTCTAGGTTTGAGGTATATTTTATTTCATTTTATTTAATTTGACTGCTTAAATAAAGCATATGCTGCTATGTCTTTTTGTTTTGTGCTTGTGACTTACAATGCAGAGGAACAAATAGTGTCCGCACTGGTTGGGAATTCCTTATAATACACATATATGCAATGGTTTCCTCAAGAAGCAATGAATGGCACATTGATTACTTGCTAGAACTTCGCTTAAATGGGAAGCATACCCTCATTGTCTCATTAAGGGACTCTAAGGGAAATGATTTTCCAATTGGGTCAATCGCTATCAAAGGAGAATATTTGACACAGGTTTCCCATGCATGAAAGAAAAAAGGTTATGTATTTGAATATTATAGACCAAGTCAAATTGTGTACCATTATACAAACTTAGTTATTGGCACAAACCTTCAACTATAAACAATGCCAAACAAGAACTCATCAAAGACACAATACTTGAAATGATTTTCCAATTGGGTCGATGGCTATCAAAGGAGAATATTTGACATATGTTTCCCACACATGAAAGAAAAAAGGTTATTTATTTTAATATTATAAGCCAAGTCAATGTTATATTTTTAACATTAAGCTAGCATTATATTAGGATCTTTAACTGAGAGAATAACAAGCACAACAATCAAACACAAGAGACAATGAACACAGTGTTTTTCCTTTGGGAAACCATAAATGGAGAAAACCCCACAACTTCCTCAGAGATAGAATCAGCACCAAAAGTAAAACCCAAAGCAATAAGATGATTTCCTGATAGTAGTATCCTTCTTTCTTCTTGGCCCTAGTGTCTTCTTCTTCCTTAGCTACACACTACAACTGAGTGTGAGTGAGTGTGTGATAAATAGAGAGGCTAGCTCTCTATTTATACTAATTATTGATTTTACTAAACCCTACTAGGGCCGACTTCACTAGGTGAGTCTAACAACCCTAGTGGCCCAGAACTGCAGGGAATTTAACCCTTGAACAATAGGAGGGTTACCCACCTTGACTTGACATGACTTGTTTACAATATAGAAACTTCTTTATTAGGACATTGCGGCATGACATGACTCAATTACATTACAGACACATCCTAGAATAAAAATCGGGGTATAATACATAAGAAATACAAGTGAATACATTCTGAAGTTAAAAATACATCAACACTCCCTCTTAACTAGGAAGGTATTATCTCGACACATTTTATCAGCACAAGTCTTCTTCTCCGTATCATCTAGATCATCATCAATTCCTTGTCATCCTCAAGTCATCTTCATCTGGTTCTAGATCATCACTCGATCTGGATCATCATCACTAGATCTAGATCATCACTCTATCTAGATCATCTCTAGAGCATCATAACTAGATCTATATCATCCCTTGATCTGGATCATCACTACTAGATCATCATCACTAGATAATCACAGGTTCTATCTCATGATTCTTCTCATCACAAGAAGTTCTACACATACAACCCTTTTTCATGTTGGTTGTAGGCCTAGCCTCCATGTAGGTCTTCTTCCAACACTTATATCTGACCCTAAGTCAGAATGGCCCACCCAGCACTTCTATCTGGTCATGTAGGAACCAATCCTATAATCATATCAGAAAGGCATGCCTAGAACTCACATCTAACCATGTGGGAACAAATCCCACAACCTTGTCAGAAAGACATAGCACTCACATCTGACAACCAATGTCAAAAAAGCTCGGCACTTACAGTCGACCATGCGAGGAACCAATCCTTCATGCCAAAAGGCTCTACACTTACATCTGACAACCAATGTTAGAAAGGATTAGCACTTATATTTGACCATGCAAGGAACCAATCCTTCATGCCAAAAGGGCTCTACACTTACATCTGAAAACCAATTTGAGAAGGGATCTACACTCACATCTGATCATGTATGAACCAATCCTACAGTGACATCAGAATGGCCCTCAGTCCCAGACTGAGCTTTCCTGGTAACTGACCAGGTGCCTCCATTCTAAGAATGGAATTCAGTGCTTATATCTGATGATGTAAGAACCAATCCCATAGTCACATAAGAATGTCTCACCACTCACATCTGACATGGAAGGAACCAATCCTCTCACCATGACAGAATGGATCAGCCCTTACATCTGACCATGGAAGGAACCAATTCTCTCACCATGTCAGAATGGCTTTAGGTCTCATCATTTCCCTTTCGAGGGAACCTCGATCTGGAGAACACCAAGCTTCTCCCTGAAGTACTCAAACTTCACCCAAGCCAATGGATTTGTCATACATCAGCTATCTATTTGTCCATCACAACATACTGGAGCTTCGTTGCTCCCCTCTGCACCATATCCCTGTTATAGTGATACTTGATCTCGATATGCTTCGAATTGTCATTGAATGTTGATGTAATTATAACTTCAGAATGTATTCACTTGTATTTCTTATCTATTGTAACCCGATGTTTATTCTGGGATGTATTTGAGTCATGTCATGCCCCGATCTTCCAATCGAGAAGTTTCTATAATGAGAAAGTCATGTCAAGTCATTGTGGGTAACCCTCTTATTGGTCAAGGGTTAAAGTCCCCATAGTTGTGAGGCCCTTGGGTTATTAGACTATCCTAGTGAATTCGACCCTAGGTGAGTCATTGTAAGTCAGGGCAATAGTCCCCACCATTGTGTAACCCTCCTATTATTCATAGGAGGCAAAGTCCCCACAAGTGGTGGGGCACTAGGGTTATTAGACACTCCTAGAGATGTCGGCTCTAGTAAGTAATTGTTAAGTGAGGCTGACATCTTGGAGTGCACTTCAAGTAAATGGAAGAATATAAATAGAGATTGAGAGCCTCTCTATTTATCACTTGCAACATATCACTCACTCACTCAAGTGTGGCACATTAGTTAGGAAGGAAATACACTGGGACTAGACAAGAAGAAGACTACTACTGTCAGGAGTGCATCTTACTGTTTTCTAGTTTTACCGTTTGGTGCTGATTCTATCTCTAAGGAAGTTGTGTGGTTTTCTCCTTTATGTTTTCCCTGAGGAAAACTCTTTGTGTCTCTTGTCTCTTGTGATGTGCTTATGTTTTATTGTTGTGCTTGTTATTCTCTTAGTGAAAAGATCCTAAGATCACAATGCTAGCTTATATGATGAAAAACTAACATGGAATTAGAGCTAACGTGAGAAGAATACATTGTGCAGCTATAGAAGTTAGGGATTCTTTGGTCTCTCTCCACAATCTATCAACAAAAGTATGCTAGGATGACTCTCCATTGAAGGACGCATCTTTCTATCGAAGCGGAATTCGATTTTGAGCATTTTCAGTTTTCAATGCGGAAATTAGGGATTTCTACAGAAGAGGAATTTTTGAGTGAGACCAGAATAGGATTGTTCTCCTCATAAAAACCAAAGTTTAGAGACCTGTATCAAGAAATTTGGTTGGGTGGAACTCTGGAAAATTCAAACCCTAGTTTGACCCCAAGCTAGGAAAAACCCTAAATACTAAAACTGATAAGTTTTGGTACATTCGCCATATTCTGAGGTTGGCGAAGTTTCATAATCTGAAAATTTTAGGGACCGACTATAAAATCCTGATGTACACTGTATCCAAAAATCAGCCTCATATTCACTATATTCTGGGATCTATGATCCCTCCAAGTTAGGGTTCTATCCTCTTCCAAACTTCATCCCTAAACAGGACACCTGGGGAGAATTGCAATATATTGGATTACAAAGGTCTAAATGGAATTATTTAAGATGTTCTAGAAAGGTAACGGACTGTAACTTTGGTGGTATAAATATCATACTTAGAAGATGAACCAGTGACATGTGGCATGTCGTACAACTTCGCTATTTTGAACAGTCCTGTAATAGGTCACCTTGGGAAAAGGATCATAGATCCCAAATGGTGAAACCAATTCTGATGAAACCTATGGATTTAGATTAGTGATATGTGAGGTTACCTCAGTACTAAATTTCAGATACAAAGGAGTAGTAATTTCGGATATATCATAGAAATAGTAATAGGAATTTCTGCAGAAGAAATTGGAAATCTAGGGCTTCCTGTTCTGGGAGCTTCCCTCCACTATTTTCAGAAAAGGAGTACATTAGACAGCTCCATTTGAAGAGATCTATCTGTCTATCCAATCAAATCTAAAAAATTCCAATTTTTTGAAAATTAGGGTTTCTGTGACAAACCCTATATCAACCAACTATGGAACCAAGACGGACACCTCAAATCGGTAATATCTAATCCTTTGCTATTTTCATTTGAGGTTCTCATTTCAAAGTGATCTATCACATCATATTGATGATAAGCTTGGTGAAGATGAACAACTTCCAAGCATGGAAGTATATGATCTCTCTAAATAAAATGGATTGGACACCTACATGAGCATAGAGGTTCCAGTTCCAGAGGGAGATGAGGCTAGAAGCCTTACACAATAAGAACTTGGTCAAGGCCAAGAAGATCATGGTTGATTTAGTCACAAATAAACTTGTATTACAAGTGTCTTCCTTAAAGACACCAAATATGTTTAATTCCTTGACCAATTTATTTGAATGGAAGAACAGAAACCAAAATATGACCTTAAGAAACTAGTTGAAGAATGTGAATATCCAAAATGCAGAGACCATGTAGTCATAAGAGTCTCTCAAATCAAGAACAAATTTAAGCAGTAAAAGAAGAAGTGAAGAATGCAGAAGTGGTGATGGCCACCTTGAAGGCCTCCCAGGATCATGGGATTCATTAATTCGAGGAATGTGTGCCAGAAGGAAGTTGTTACCTTCAGCAGACTGGGAAGAAGAAGAAGCTCGACTAATAAGAAGAGAAGAGAAGATGGGAGCAATTGAAGAACAGGCTCTCACCATCGAAAGAAGATCCCTCAAGAGATGAGGAATATGAAGGACTCGATTCTTGAATAACCTCTTATCCATGTTGAAAGCTTGGATAAGAAGCGATGCTATTATGAAGAATACGATGAAGTTGAAGGCTCAAGAAGGAGTCTACCCACGAAACAAATAAAGATAAGTATTCAATTGTCATTTCATTATTTTGTTATGCATTTGTTTATATTCAGTTGATGTATTATGCATGATAGGATGTTTGCATTAACGACAGTATACTACTAATATGCATGTTATGGGTAAGTAGCTCATGGTGCTATACAACTCTCCATTGCTACTTATCTAGAATGAAACCTCTTTGCTGACATATTGGATTAGTGCACAATCTCAATGTTGTCTTGGTAGATATGGAAGGCATCTAGAAAGTTTCAGTAAGATATGGATGAATGTTGTATTGGATGAAGTAGTTTCATGATAATATATTTATCCATAAGAACTTGCCAGTATGAATATTCCTTATGAAATGTTTCTAACCATGCAAATGCATTTGACTTGTAGGAAAGATCGCATACATAATCACCTACAAGAAAGAAAATAAAAAGGAAGACTTGTTCCAAAGAACAAGTGACGATAGTTCAAAGACAAAGAATAATATGACGAGTGTAGTGACATCATTGATACAAAACCTTCCATCCACCAAGAATAAAGAGACGAATAGTTCAAGAAGAATGATGTCAAGGCGTAGTATCGAGACCTAAAGAGAAGTTCATAGTTCCATCATGCAGTAGATGGAAACATCATGGGATACAAAACAAGATTCGTAGCACGAGGATTTTCATGAAAAGAAGGCCTAGATTACAAAGAGACATTTGCAACTACTAAGAACTGAAACACATACATGATGAGATTGATGAAGATCTCAACCTTTGCTACAATGTTGAAGATGAAATTATATACACTAGATGGTCACATAGAATATTAGTAGCATAGGAAGCTACTTTTCACTCCGGTATAGAATGTTTTCAGTGCATTGAGCATAGAAGACAAAGGGAGTATGATGCTTTGCTTCAGAGGGAGTGACTACAGAATATCTTGAGGTTTGACATCATACAACAGTATGGGCAGATTACTGATGACTCTAAGCTTTACTGAGAGTAAAGTGGATTCCAACCTTTGTTTCAAGGTTGAAGACAGAAGACCAGTGATGCTCCTGTTATGTGTCGATGCATTATTGTTCTAGGCATGGAGGTGTGGAAAAGGGAAGTATGCAGTAGAGATCCTGAATAGGTTTAGGATGATGGACTGCATGACCACACCTATGGCATCAAAATTGAAGCTGTTAAGTGATGCTTCATCAGAGTCGGTTGATGCTACGATGTATTGTCTGATGATTGGGTCCTTGATGTACCTGAGACCAGATATTTGCTTTGCTGTGAACACATTGAGACATGTTCACCTGATGGTTGCACATCATGCAGGGGTACAGTTGAGTATGGGCTCAAGTATGATGTGAATAAAAATATTAACCTGGAGGGTTATGTTGATTCAGATTGGGCAGGCAGTGCCATCGATAGGAAGAACACTTCAAAGTGTTGCTTCAGTATGGGATCAAGTGTGATCTCTTGGTTTAGCAGGAAGCAATCCTGTATGGCACTGAATACAGCTGAATCAGAGTATGTCGCAACTTGTTCAGCTAGTTGTGAGGTAGTATGGCTGAGGAAGATACTGTCTGATTTATTTGATCTCCAGATGGATGCTACTTGTATACATTGTGACAACCAGAGTTGCGTGAAGTTGTCAGAGAATCCAGTGTTCCATGACAAGTCGAAGCACATTGAGATCAACTATCACTATATTAGGGATATGGTGCAGAGGGGAGCAGTGAAGCTCCAGTATGTTGTGATGGAGGAACAAGATAGCTGATGTGTTGATGAAACCATTGGCCAAAGTGAAGTTCGAGTACTTCAGGGAGAAGCTTGGTGTTCTCTAGATCGAGGTTTCCTCCAAGGGAAAGTGATGAGTCCCAAATCCATTCTGACGAGGAGGTCAGATGTAAGGGCTGAGCCATTCTTTCATGGTGAGAGGATTCAGTTCCTTCCATGTCAGATATGAGTGCTGAGATGCATAGCCATTCTAACGAGCGGGTCAGATGTAAGGGATGAGCCATTCTGTTCATGGCTAAAGGATTAGGTTCCTCCCATGTCAGATGTCAGTGCTGGCCATTCTGTCGAGTAGGATAGATGTAAGGGCTACCACCATTTTGATGAGCATGTCAGATGTAAGATCAAATCCATTCTATTCATGGCTAAAGGATTAGGTTCCTCCCATGTTAGATGTGATTGCTGGCCATTCTGTCGAGTAGGACAGATGTAAGGGCAACAACTGCCACTCTCCGGGAGAGTGGAGGCACCTGGTCAGTTACCAGGTAGCTTAGTGTGGGACTGGGGGCCATTCTAACGAGGGTGTAGGATTCGGTTCCTACCAAGTCAGATGTAAGTGCATGCCCTTCTAATAAGTAGGTCAGATGTAAGTGTAGAAATCTTCTATCATTGTGAGCCAGATGTGATTCCAACCTAGATAAAAGTATGGAAATATTTCATCATTGTGAGTAGGATGTGTTCCTGCCTGGATAGAATTCTTCCATCATTGTGAGCAGGATGCGATTCCAGCCTGGGTGAAAGTATGGAAATCTTTCAGCACTGTGAGTAGGATGTGTTCCTTCCTGGATGGAAGTAGGCCTTTCTGATGAGTAGGTCAGATATAAGTGCTGAAGCCATTTCACAGATGGTAGTAGACGTGCCTACCATGCTGGTGAATGTGAGTGTTGGTCCTTTCTGATGTGATTGTAGTTTACTACATGATCAGATGTAAATGTTGGGCATGCCTTTCTGATGAGTAGGTCATATGTAAGTGTTGGGCATGCCTTTCTGACGAGTAGGTCAGATATAAGTGCTGGGAAAAGACCTGCCTGTTGGCTAGGCCTACAACCAGCATGAAATAAAGTTGGCTCTATAGAACTTCCAATGACAAGATAGTACACACATGATGATGACCAGATGAGATCCAGATCGAGCTATGATCCAGATTCAGTTATGATGACTTTGAGAGATCCAGATCGAGTGATGATCCAGATCCAGTAGTGATGATCTAGATCGAGTGATGATCCAGATCCAGTGATGATGTCTGATGATGATCCATATCTAGTGATGATCTAGATTTGGTGATGATGATCCAGATCCAGTAATGATGTTCTAGATCGAGTATGATCCAGTGACGATGATCTAAATCGAGTGATGATTTAGATCCAGATGAAAGATGACTTGAAGACGAAGATGACTTGAATATGACGAGGACTTGACAATGACCCAGATGATACAGAGAAGAGGAATTGTGCTAATAAATTGTTTCGAGAGAATACCTTCCTAGTTAAGAGAGAGTGTTGATGTAATTGTAACTTCAGAATGTATTCACTTGTATTTCTTATCTATTGTAACCTGATGTTTATTATAGGATGTATTTGAGTCATGTCATGCCCCGATGGTCCGATCAGGAAGTTTCTATAATGAGAAAGTCATGTCAAGTAATTGTGGGTAACCCTCTTATTTGTCAAGGGTTAAAGTCCCCATAGTTGTGGGGCCCTTGGGTTATTATACTATCTTAGTGAATTCGACCCTAGGTGAGTCATTATAAGTTGGGGAAATAGTCCCCACCATTGTGTTACCCTCCTATTGGTCAAAGGAGGCAAAGTTCTCACAAGTGGTGGGGCACTAGGGTTATTAGACACTCCTAGAGATGTCGACTCTAGTAAGTAATTGTTAAGTGAGGCCGACATGTTGGAGTGCACTTCAAGTGAACAAAAGAATATAAATAGAGAGTGAGAACCTCTCTACTTATCACTTGCAACATATCACTCACTCACTCAAGTGTGGCACATTAGTGAGGAAGGAAATACACTGGGACTAGACAAGAAGAAGACTACTGCTGTCGGGAGTGCATCTTACTATTTTCTAGTTTTACCATTTGGTGTTGATTCTATCTCTGAGGAAGTTGCAGGGTTTTCTCCTTTATGGTTTCCCCAAGGAAAACTCTTTGTGTCTCTTGTCTCTTGTGATGTGCTTGTGTTTTATTGCTGTGCTTGTTATTCTCTTAGTGAAAAGATCCCAATATCATCATGTTAGCTTATATGATGAAAAACTAACATGGAACACCAAGTTCTCTGATAACTTCATGCAACTCTGGTTGTCACAATGTATACAAGTAGCATCCATCTGGAGATCAAATAAATCAGACAGTAGCTTCCTCAGTCATAATGCCTCACAACTAGCTGAAAAAGATGTGACATACTTTGCTTTAGCTGTACTCAGTGCCACACAGGATTTCTTCCTTCTAAACAAAGAGATCATACCTGATCCCATACTGAAGCACCACCCTGAAGTGCTCTTCCTATTGATGGCACTGCCTACCCAATCTGAATCAACATAACCCTCCAGGTTAATCTTCTGATTCGCCTCATACTTAAGACCATAATCAATTGTACCCCTCAGGTATCTTAGAATATGATTTGCAGCAATCAAGTGAACATGTCTCAGATCTGTTAGAAACTGGGTCAAGGTGTTCATAGCAAAGAAAATATTTGTTCTTGTGTTTGTTAGGTACATCAAGGACCCAATCATCTCACGATACATCATAGCATCAACTGCTTCTGATGAAGCATCACTCAATAGCTTTAGTTTAGATGCCATAGGTGTGTTCATGACCTTGCAATCCATTATCCTAAACCTCCTCAGGATCTCTACTGCATACTTCCCTTGTCCTATAAATATTCCATCCATATTCTACCACACCTACATGCCTAGAAAATAGTGCATCATACCTAAGTCCTTCATTTCGAACTCGGTAGTAAGATTCCTCTTCGTATCAGCAATAAACCCATCCATACTTGTTACAAAAAAATCATCTACATATAGTAGGAGCATCATTGGGTTTCCGTATTCAACCTTGTAGTAAAGGTTGGAATCTGATTTACTTTTGGTAAAGCCCAAACTAGATAGAAAGCTGTCAATTTTTCCGTACCATGTCCTGGGTTCCTGTTTCAAACCATACAGGGCTTTATTAAATATAGACACATGATATTCCCTGTCATGTGTCTCAAAACTGAGTGGCTGCTCTACATACACTTCCTCTTCCACCACACCATTCAAGAAAGCAGTCTTGACATCCATTTGGTGTATCTTCCATTTAATTACTGTAGCCAGCGCAAGTACTGATCTGATGGAAGTTTATCTGGCTGCATGTGCAAAGGTTTCTTCATAATCTATTCCTTATTTCTATGGGAAACCATGATCCATGAATCTTTCTTTATATTTCTCTATGATACCATCTGCAACATGCTTGATCTTGTAGATCCATTTAGAAGTTACAACCGACTTCCCTTCTAGTCTTGGGACAACATCCCAAACATCATTCTTCATGATCCATTGATACTCTTCAATCATATCATCCTTCCATTATTTTTGTTCTCCCACTTCTTCATAATTGGAAGGTTCTTTATTGATAAAGTCACATAGTAAAGCTACATATCCAGAGCAGGATCTGGTCCTCTTTCTTTCTTTGTAACTCTCTTCTAGAGCCCCATATCTTTCCACACCTTGGATAGCCTCTTGTACCCAAGAAGGTTTCCTCTTGTGAGGATTCTTCTATTGAGGCAGATCTACAGGTTCTTGAGGTTCTTCAAATTCTTGATCTTCTTCTTGAGTTTCTTCGTTCATGGTTGTAACATGAATTCTGGGTGCTTCTGCTTCTTCAGGTTCTTCAGTAGGTCTCTTTCTAGATTTGTTGTAAGCTAAGTCTTCATCAAATGTCACATCCTTGCTAATGTTGATCTTCTTGAATCCTGGGAAATATATTCTGTAAGCCTTCGAGATTTCAGAGTATCCCACAAATATACCCTTCTTTATTGAAGGATCTAATTTTGTTCTCTTCTCTTTTGGAATGTGTATGTACACTAGACAACCGAATATTCAGAGATGGCTGACTTCTAGTTTCTTGCTGGAAAATACTTCTTTAGGTGTCTTGTTCTTGAGTACTCTATGTGGAATACGATTTTGTACATACACCGTTGTTCTGGTAGCCTCTGCCCATAGATGCATGGGAATATCTTGATCATGAAGCAATGCTCTTCTAGATTCCATGATAGTTCTATTCTTCCTTTCTGCAACCCCATTATATTCTAGATTATATGGAGTGGATAAATCCCTCTTAATCATTGATTCTTTGCATAAGTCTTTGAATTCATTTGATGTGAATTCTCCACCATTATTTGATCGAAAAGGTCTTGATCTTCTTTTCTATGTGGTTCTCGATCAAGGATTTGAATTCCTTGAACTTGAAGAAAACCTCATATTTTTTCTTCATGAAGTAAATCCATGTCTTCCTAGAAAAATCATCAATGAAATAAACATAGTATACATACCCGCTTAGTGAACTTGATGACATTGGTCCACATACATCGCAGTGGATGATTTCCAAGATTCCTTTTTCCTTGCTCTTGCTATTTGGATATGTCCTTTTTGTATTCTTTCCTTTCACACATCCTTTGCAGACCCCTTCATGTTTTGCTTGAATTTTTGGAATACCTTCAATGACTTTTCTTGTGAGTGGTAGTGCTTTGTAGTGCACATGTGCAAGCCTTCTGTGCCAAAGTTCATTTGGCTCTACTATGTCATGGACCAAATCTTTTTCTGGATGGCCCTTCAATTTTTATAATCCTCCTTCTTATTCTCCAATTACTATTGCATTATCAATAGTCTTTCCTCTTGACCACATTAGGACTTGGCCATCTACAAATGCAACCCTCATGCCTTTTGCATCCAGTGCTAATATGGATAGAATATTCTTCTTTAGTCCTGGCACAAATAAGACATCCTTCAATTTCATAGACTTTCCGGAGTCTAGCTTGTAGGAGGATTCACCAATACCTTTTATGGGATATTGGTAGCCATCCCCATGTTTCACCTTATGGGGTGAATTATGTTCGGATAGTTTCTCAAAATATTCCTTGAAACCTATCATGTGTTTGGAAGCGCCACTATCAATAAGCCAATATTTGCTTCCATGAGTGACAATTCTTGTGAGAGCAAAGATCAGAACATATTCTTCTTCACTTGAAGAGTATTCACTTTCTTGTTTTACTTTCTTCCTGGGAGGATCATCATCCTCAGTAGTGTGAACATGATGTCTTATTTTGGAGTTCTTCTTCTCCCTAGATCCATTCTTATTCATGGGACAATTTCTAGCAAAGTGTCCTATTTCATTGCATGTATAACATCTAAGTTTGGATGGATCCCTTCTTACAAAATTATTTTTCTAATGAGAATGCTTACCTTGGTGATGATGATTTTTCCTTCTTCCTTTCTTGGAGTTTACTATGAGAGCTTGATCTTCACTTCCCATATTTTCTTCTCAAGCTGCTATTCAAGCTTCTTCTTGAGAACATTCTTCCCAAATTCTACTAAACTTGACTATCTTCTTCCTAGCATAGATTCCTTGGATGAAAGAATCCCATGACCTAGGGAGACCATTCAAGGTTGTCATCACAATTTATGCTTTCTCCACTTATTCATCTACTACTTCAAGTTGTTATTTGATCAAGGAGACCCTTGTGAAGTATGATTGGATGGTCTCCTCATTCTGGATCTTTACATTCTTCAACTGGTTCCTTAGAGTCATCTTCCGGTTTATGTTCTTCCCTTCAAACAGTTTGGTTAGGGCATCAATCATATCTTTAGGTGTCTTGAGGGAGGACACCTATGGTATGAGGTGATCCTTGATTGAATCAGCAATAATCCTCTTTTCCATAACCAACTTATTCTTATGTGAGGCCTTAACCTCATCTCCCTCTGGAACTGGAACCTCCTCACTAATATAGGATTCCAACTCATTTTCTTCCAGGACCAGGGAGATCCTATACTTCCAGGCTCGGAAGTTATCAGCTCCCTCAAGATTTTCATCAAGCTTGGTATGATGGGACATCTTAACTGAGAACCTCAAATGGAAATACAAAATATTTAGATCTTACCAGGTCAAGATGCAGATCTGGATTTGGAGCTGAAATTTTGTAGTGCTGGTTCAGGAGTAGATTAGGGGTTTTATTTTTCAGAGTTCTGTCCAACCAAATGCTTTGATATTGATCTCTAAACTTTGATTTTTGGGAGGAGATCAATCCAAGCCTAGGCTCATTGAAAAATTCCACTTCTGTGGAAATCCCTAATTTCCAACTGTAGTGTCAGGTCCAAAACTGAAAAACCTTAGAATTGGATTCTGCTTCGACAGAAAGATGTGCCCTAGGGAGGAGAGTTATTCCAGCCTTCTTTGCTGAAAATTTGTGGAGAGAGAAGGGATGATTTTAAGGAAACATTCTTATTTAAAAGTGTATAAATGTTGGCGAATATTACCAATTCTTAAAATGCCAACTATAAAATGATTGGCAATATTTTTCAAAATATATTTTAATTTCCAAGGATTTTATATCGTTTATATAATAATTTGGCAATTTTTAGGGTGAAAAAATTTACCCCATCAAAATTGGGCAAAACAAGGCTTCAAAAAATGCAAATTGGTGAATGTTTTTTGGGAGAAAAACATGGAAAAATAGCCCAATGGGCTAAAATTCGCCCCTAAAATTATCCCTGGGAGAGAGATCCACAAAGTACGAAGCCCTAGTTCCTGCAGCTGCACAATGTCTTCTTCTTAGGTTAGCTCTGATGCCATGTTATATTTTTAACATTAAGCTAGCATTATATTAGGATATTTAACTGAGAGAATAACAAGCATAGAAATCAAACACAAGAGACAATGAACACAGTGTTTTTACTCGAGGAAACCATAAATGGAGAAAACCACGCAACTTCCTCAGAGATAGAATTAGCACCAAAAGTAAAATCAAAAACATTAAGATGATCTATTGACAGCAGTAACCTTCTTTCTTCCTAGCCCTAGTGTCTTCTTCTTCCTTAGTTATGCGCTACAACTGAGTGTGAGTGAGTGAGTGTGTGATAAATAGAGAGGCTAGATCTCTATTTATACTAATTGCCAACTTGACTAAACCCTACTAGGGATGAATTCACTAGGTGTGTCTAACAACCTTAGTTCCCCATAACTGCGGGGACTTTAACCCTTGAACAATAGGAGGGTAACCCACCTTGACTTGACATGACTTCTTTACATTATAGAAACTTTCCAATTGGAACATTGGGGCATGACATGACTCAATTACATTACAGACACATCCCAGAATAAACATCAAGGTATAATACATAAGAAATACAAGTGAATACATTCCAAAGTTACAAATACATCAACAGTCAAATTGTATACCATTATACAAACTTAGTTATTGGCACAAACCTCCAACTGTAAACAATGCCAAACAAGAACTCATCAAAGACACAATACTTGTTTCCTTACTCCAAGCACAAGAGGCTGAAGGATATCATTGCTATTAGAGGTGATCCCTATGGTCTAGTCAAATGACCACAGGTAGGTAGTCAGGTATGTGGTAGCTAGATATTTTGGTTTCATGGTCTCGTTTATTATTTACA
>LPNX010949967.1:238818-257149 GCA_001517045.1 Pseudotsuga menziesii | reverse complement strand
AGGTGGGATTCAACATGCGATAGAATGATGGTCATTTATCGGATCAATGAACCGTCGAATCCGTTGGATTCAAGAGATCGGGATAGTGCTAGGAGAGGCTTTGTTATTTGGGTCCATGCACAAGGGATTATTTTTTTGGTCAATTTTGGAAACTAGGGTTTTGCTCAGTAAGGGAATGTCCAATTTTTGCACATAGGGGTCAGCTTTGAAAATTCATCGACCATGAATGTGTGGATATATTCCCACATGGAACCTACCTAAACATGCTTACATGAACCACTGAAAGCTCATTTTTATCCATGTTGTCCATTCTATGCCCCGGGTAGGGATTCAACAGGTGTCCCTGAAAACCTATAAGAGGTGGGCTTCAACGTTCCATAGAATGATGACCATTGCTTGGATCAATGAACCGTTGACTCCATTGGATATAAGGCATCGGGATAGTTCTACGAGTGGCCCTATAATTCAGGTCCATGGAAAATGGATCATTTTTTTGGTCAATTTCAGAAACTAGGATTTCGCTTAGTAAGTGAATGCGAAATTTTTGCACATAGGAGTCAACTTTGCAAATTTCTTGACCGTGAACATGTGGCTAGTGTTCCCACATGGAACATGCCTAAACACTATTGCATGGCCCACCAGAAGCCCATTTTGATACACAATCTCCATTCTATGCCCCAAGTAGGGATTCAACAGGTGTCCTTGAAATCCTGTAGGATATGGGATTCAACATGCCATAGAATGATGGCCATTGCTCAGAAATTTGAAAGAGTGTTGTTTACCATATTAATTTAGCTTGGTCATCCAAGATATGTGATCATTTGTATGATGAAATCAAGAAGGGGACAATGCCAATATGTTAGTAACCTTGTAATGTAAGATGTTTATGTTTAGAAATAAGTGGCCAAACTATTACTCCATTATTACAAAATATATATCTTCACACAACAAATGTTTTGAATAATACTCCATAAGCATAAATTTATAAAACAAGCTTCAGAATAGTAGTTCTCTAATCAATTTAAACTATAGTAAAATCACACATAATTTTCATCTCTTCCAAACTTGTTCCTCGAGGCCATTCATCAAATTCCATGTACATTAACAAAATGATAAAATATGGAGTAAGATAAAATCCATACCATTTGCACCTAAAATCCGGTGAGTTTTCTAGCCAAAATACGACAGAAATTGTTTAAAGGGTAGTTTTCAGTGATTGGAATTGCATAATCTAGGTGCCCCAAGGGTAATCGAGGGCCCTGAATCCAATTCTGAAATAAAAATTGCAATTTTAACACTAAAAAAACTGTTTTCAATGATAAATCGTGTTTCTAAATTCCAACCAAACTTGCTCGAAAAGGTGCAAATGGTATAGAGATTAGCCAACTCCATAAAATAATGTGCAGGATATAATCATAGCCATTATTTTGAATCAACCTTATAATAGTCGGATACTTTTAGGTTTGATGTGTATCCCATGTATTCCTTAGATGAAAGACATCATTCCAAACACTGATTTCATTTATGTATACCACACAGGTGCATCACTTAGGTGCGTCAAATTCTTTCATCCTTTAAAAGTTTGTTAGGTTGTTATGTGGGTAAGGTGATTTTGTATTCCACTTAGTTGGATCAATTTCTTAGGTTTGTTGGGTGGGTATGTGTATTAGGTATGTTCCATATTTGTGAATATAATTTAACATTGTATATGCAATTGGATCATGGTAAAAAAAAAAATTAATGTACATTTTTTCATTACATAATAATGTAATTGTGCATTGTTCTCAAATTTATAAATGATATCTTCATGCAATCGTAAAATCTATCAAAATTTGGGAACATTATGCATAGAAGCATTATTGGCCACACATGTATAATCACACTTAAAAGACTGAACCATGAAGATCTCAAGAGCCTTGATATGGAATATTTTTATATCATGAAAGTTATATAATACAAAAATAGTAGGCCCTCATATGGCCTGTCAATGTACATGTATCAAAAAAATATTTGATGTACATGAAAACAAAAGTACATCTGTCCTAGACCACACCCCTATACTCTAACATCATATTGTATAGGAAAATACATATTTCTCCTAGAAACACACATCAAAACTCTAAATTTCTCTTGTTCTTTCTTGACCTTGATGCTTGATTCGTTTGTCCATGACCACTGTACATCTCCAGTTACTGCAAATCAATGAAAATATTTTTTGATCAGGTAACTGAACTAGTACAATCCAGCAATAACAAAGTTTTCAAATGTAAAATAGGAGTCCATTGTACATAAAACAACCACTCACTGCATCCATTCTGGGTATTGATGCCTCTAGTGTCCTCCTCCTTGTAGAGAGTCTCTCTGAAATTATTCTCTGCAAATAAAAAAAATATGTCAATTATCTCAACAATTATCAACATGTACATGAATGAGAAAGTACTAATCAATTATGTCAAAAATGAACATCTCACAGAAGAGAAAAAAATTCTGGGAATGATGCGTGATTTCTCCAAAAGCAAGATGATCCATAGGTTGAACATCAACCTTGGTCACATCCACTAATGGACCAGGGTGTGGCTATATTCACCAAATGATAAAATAGTTAGACATAGTATGGACCATAGATAATACAAATGAACTATGCAATTACAAATATTCAATTAGATGTACCTCGGTGTGACTTATCCGTATTATATATGCAACATTGACTGCAACATCACAAACCTCACTAAGGTCTGGTATGGATGACTCTACATCCTAATACTATAAACATGCGAAAATAAGATTAAGAAAAACTAGTTTTGAATTGAATTCAAAGCTAACCAACAACTACCATTGGAAGTGTATACATTACCATGGGATGAGTATGTTGATCCTCATGGACACCTAATATTTTCAAGGAATAGGGTCACCTAATGTAAACAACCTATTTATCTACGTTTGGACTATGGGGATATCCAAACCAAAGAGGCGATGCAAGGATTTGCAATGATGTTTGCAGTCATAAAGTGTTACCATAGTTAGACATGGAATTGAATGGATGGAATAATATGTACTAAAAAAATAACATGTTGTAGTATACTTACCCCTTCCTGGGACATATCTCCCCCATGGGTGACCGCTTCCAACAATTTCTTGCCCCTCTTCAGATGCAGATAACATCTGCAAGTTTAAAAATTATAAATATTAGCAATCTATAAAGGAGTGTACAACAAGAAATTTAAATAATTTGAACAAGATTCACTCATTAACCATGTACTTAAATTCTTCAAGTAATCATATACTCTACCTTGGATTATTTCTCTGAGATCAATGTCTCCAGCATCAGGTTCTAAATGGGGTTCCTGCAACTTCAAAAATTGTAAATATTAGACAATTTAATAAATTAATCAAGACGAACACATGTATTAACAAAATTATATGTATTAAAAAAATGACACATGTTTAAAAATTACCTCAATGTTGGTTTTTTGGTCCACACCGGGTGCACTACCACCCCCTCGAGAGGGATCAATCTCCTGTAAGAGTAAATATTGCATATATTACAAATATTTTAATATATTACATATAGTATGGAAAAATTAAAAATTGAACAATAATAGAGTTTTAACAATGTCCTTACCTAACCACCAGTCATCATAGAGGTACCATGTCTTGGTCAAGGACCATAACAGGATTTACCACACATTGTGTAGACGTGTGGCTCACTCTGAGGCACATGGGATTTCGGTCTATCAGCACCAATAGATTTTCCTCTACTATCAAAAGATGTTGGCTGTACCGGAGAAGAGGAAGAGGGTGCTTCCTGGTCAATAGTAGTCCTGTGTCAAGAAACTATCTCAGCTAGAGTCAGAAATGCCTCCCATGTCTAGGAAACCATATCATGTGTAGGAGGGATGTCTACCCTCGGTAGCTAGGCATGGGGTGTAGGTATTTTTGTATTGGCATCTCTATTCCTAGCATTGGGTCGGTGTTGGGGCATCCCCCTACCAACGCCTTGGAAGACCAACATGTCAAAATAGTTGACATGATTCCCCAACACAAACTCTCCATACAAATTTCAAAAGAAGTACAATGGTACTTCCCTATTGTTGTGCGGGGGAATGTAAAAAACCATGTACCATAAATCCAACCAATGGTCTCTAATGGGTGGAAAGGTGCACCACTAAATCGAAATATGTGGCCCGGTTCTCTCCAAGATGCCACCCATCCCAGGCACTCTAAACAATGTATATATGTGTTCTTTGGTTATTTTCAACTTCTTTATCTCATTGTAGCTCAACCCATCAGCATATTCTTGTCTTTTCCTCTCCCTGTAGAATGCGATGCTATACAAAGCACCATTTTATATTGCGATCGTATCAACAATAGTCAGCAACGAGTCTGAAAAGGAGTGTCGGATCTCATCTCCATCCATCCAGGCAGAACCAATATCTCTAAGATGGCCAATAACCCTCAATATCTCAGTATTGTTATCCATAGTAGCCACTACAATAATAAATATAAATAAAATATCATTAGAAAAATAAACACATGATATAATGACATCTCTAAGCACTGAAAAGTGTAAAACTAATGTACGACAAATAACAACATAAACTAAATATATTATTTAAATTTTAAAATTGATCTGGAATTTTACAGTAAAGAATAAATATTTAACATTTTTTCATTTTAAATTTATGTCCTAAATTCAAGTATTAATTCCAATTTCCATATGCATGTGTACATAAAATGTCATATGTGCATATGTTGATTGGGAATCTCCTGTAGCTTATTTTAAGGCTTGGATTATGAAGTTTCATCAAAATTGTGAGGTGTTGACTAATGCTCGTGCAGGACCAATTCCCATATTGCGGGTAGAGGAAATGACTAGACCTTAGAATAGGCGTTGGGTGGCATAATGTACTATTGATGAATAAAATCCCAGTATATGAAACAATTTTGTTAGATGTAATTATTTGATGTAGCATGATGTTTTTGGGACTCCACAGTCTATTTAGCATATCTTTGTTTATATGTAATTTGGGCCATGTATGGATTCCACTTGATGTTATTTTAGTTCTATGCCCTCTTTCTATATACCCATGAGAGACTTTAAATGCACAATTGTGTATAATTCCTTTTATGGTTGCAAAGTTTCCACTGGATTCTATCATGTATGATGGTGTGTAATTGGCATGTAATCAAACACATCAACCCCCCTACGTATGTTGATGTTCGTAGAGCCTATTGTTGAACTTATTTGTCTTGACCTTAACCAAAAAGTACCCTTCGGTCAAGAGGAGATATTTGCTAAGCATGGGAACTTTTCTATACCTTATTTTAACACTTGGATTAGGAAGTTTCATCAAAACTATAAGGTGTTTATTGATGTTCTTGGATGACCAACTTCGATATTTTAGATAGAGGTAATGGATTAACCATGTTTGTTTATGTATTTTAGGGAAGATATGAATTCTACTTGATTTTTTTAGTTGTATGCAAGCTTGCAATATAATTAACAAACTTTGCATATTTGTTAATTTTGGTTTGGATTCACAATGATGCTTGTGAATATACATATGCAAATAGTGAAGTTCATTTGTTTTTTATGAGTTAATTGGGGTTTTGGTTTACATTGGGCATGTAAATTACTTATACAAACTTGCAATGTGCTTGGAAAACTTCGCATATTTGTGAATTTTGGTGTGGATTCACAAGGATGCTTGTGAATATGCATATGGAAATAGTAAAATTGATTTGTTTTTTATGAGTTAATTGGGGTTTTGGTTTTCATTGGGCATGTAAATTTTGGTTATGAATTTTGGTAAATAATAAAAATTATTTTATTTTTATGATTACATTGGGGTTTTGATTTCCATTGGCCATGTAAATAAATAATTTTTATGATTAAATTGGGGTTTTGGATTCCATTGGCCAATTCCATTTGGGTCTTGGTTTCCATTGGTTTCCATTGGTTTCCATTGGCCATATAAATTAAATATTTTGGTTTAATTTCAAATTAGGGAAAATAAATTAATGAATTTAGGGAAAAAATCATGAGAATATTTGAGGAAAATATGAGAAGATTTGAGGAAAATACTTCACAAAGAAGAGGTTGATCCCAAGGTGGAGGTTGATGGCTTTGGCTCACCCAAAACAAGTTTGTCCACTCTCCATCCAAGATCCAATAGCGCCGCGCTGTGGATAAAATGATGGGATTGGCCTGTTTTAACCATAAAACAAGTTTTAGTAAATGGGAGTGCATTTATTCAAAGAAAATGGGAGTGTGATTTGCTTCAATAAAATCAGGCTACATTTTGGTATACTATCCGAATTGGAATGCCTTTGGACTAGTCTTGGTAGGTTCAGGATTTCCTGGGATGATTTCTATTTTATGGATCAAGAGTGATTGACTTCACTCTACCATTGCATCTAAAAGGTACCTCAACTTTGTGCACTCACCCTTGATTTCATGATGATGATTTTCTTTCATAAAATTTTTAAAATGTGTTGGATCTGAGCTGATATGCATGTTTAGTTAAGTGATGAAAAAAACCAAGTCCAATAAGCTTGGATTTTTAATATCTTGAACTAAATATCGACAATTCTCCCTCACCAAAATAGGAGGCTGACCTCATTTCTTTATGCTGAAAAGCACACAAGTCTGTCTCATACCCAAACAAGGGTGGGTAGGTCTCCGACTCTAATCTTGTATCATATTCTATTTATCAAGATCCAATTGGGGTCTGCAAAATTCTTTTTGGAGTCTCTTGGAATTCATGAAGTGTTTTCTTTGTTAGCAAGTAGGGAAGGAATCCACCAAAGGATCAATTTGATATGTTTCACACCTACAATAGTGCTGATGTTTTGCACGAACACACTAGTTAATAATACATAATGGATCAACAATTTTCACAAAGAATTCAACAATTAAAATATATATATTGTGAATATTCCTCATTCTCGATCCTCTATAAGTTCCCCTGGGAAAGAAGTGATATATATATATATATATATATAGTAATATTCCCCATTCTTGATCCTTCGGAAGTGCCCCCAAGCAAGGAAGTGATGCATGGAAATATGGAAAGCATGTGGGGATGACTAGCTCGACTTCTAATAACTATTGGGATTGTTACTTCCATAAGACAAAACCACTTAAGGTTCCATCTATGCTAATTGATTTAATTGCTTTAGTATAGAATATTTTCCATTATCTTCTATGATTGAGATGATCAATGAGACCACCACTAGATAGGGCATTGGGTTTTATGGCCTTTTGATCTCTTATTCAATTGATTTCTCACTGGGATGTTAACTCAAGTTCTCCCCCTACCTAATTTTTATGCTTCATTTACATTCAAGTAAAAACACCCTGCTTAACAAAATTATGGGTGGCTAAAATGAAGAAAATATGGAACCTCGTTTGGAGATATTAGAAATTTTTTTAGTAAACAAATTTGGTACTTAGTTGGGGATGTGTGTAAGCTACTAAAACCTAAAGGCATCCTCATTTCCACCAAACCTACAATAGAAATAAATTAAAACCCATAAATTAAGGTGGCCCAGTCCCACAAAGAAATAGGTTTTGTCGGGAGATCGTCAATCATGACCACAAGGAGTTGACTCATAAATGGGTTTTCTCTAGGGTATCCCAAGAAAGGGGACTTGAGTGACTTGTTTGTTAGAATTGTGATTGTCCATACCTCTATACGATAAACTACTTACTTAAATTTGGGTCCAATCAAAGTGGGAAACCTCTAAAGATAGAATTTCACAAGAGAAGTCTTTATTTCAACTCCCAATTTCTCATAATAGGTCTCACCCTTTTCTCATATCTTTCCAGTCCAACCCCAATATAAAACATTTCCATACACACCTTCCACAAATAACTACATGATGTCCATGTTGAATTTTTAGCATTAGTATGAATACTTTAAAATTTGTAAACTAACATTTAACAAATGACAAGTGGAGTAAATAACATCAACACATCAACACACTGAACACAAGATTTTTCCAATGGGGAAACCTTTAAAGGAAAAAAACCCCAAAAGAATTAGAAATTCATCTCGTAAATGAGATGACTGAGTTCTTCAATGATTTCTAAAACCCTAATGGGTTTGTTCCACAGATCCACAAAATCATAGAAGATAATCTTTTACATAAGAAACACTAAAATGGGTCTTTCACTATGATTAGGGATTTCTGCCCTAATTTTCTCCTTCCTGCCCAGACCTATACAGAAGCTTCTTGAATATGTAAGAAGGTTTCTCGTATCTATACGGAGGCTGCCCATAATTCTTGGCTACTGCCTGGATGCTCTATCAAAATTCTAGAGCCCTGCTCGAGACCACTATATCTTTCCTGAGCCTTTTCCTTCTACCCAAAACCATTCTTGGCTACTCAAACACTTGTCTTCCCTACTCGTGGGCTGATCATCTTCCTAGAGGGAATGATTTTTATTCCCAAGTTTTTTCTGGGATGCTCGAGACACATGCTACCATGATAATGGTTCTACCTAGTCTTCTACTGCCTGGTCTGAGGTCTAACAGACCTCAAAAGTCTCTGCCGAAGCCCTCAAAGGGATGCCTGAAAGGAAACTTGTTGCCGCTGGAGGTTAGTGGTAGCCTACCCAAGCCTTACGGGGCTTGTTGTGGGTGTAGAGAAGGGTTTCCATATGTGGAGGAGAGGAAGTCTGTGAAGAGTTACATGCTTCTCATCAATATGGTGGCTGGCCTATGAAGATAGTGGCCTACCCAGAAAGAATAAATACCATGCCTATGAGTTGGTGGACAATGAGGTAGTCGCGAGGAAGGAAGAACTTAGGGTTAGACCCTAGTTGTTGCAAAAATATGGAACTCTACTTTAGTGTTTATTAAAACTAAGAGTGGAATCCCTAGCTAGACTCACCCATGCTAGGGCATAGCCACAAGATAATCTTCCTTCTTCTTTGAACTAGCAAATTCTTCTTCTTGGATTTGCTGCAAGTGTAAGAGCAAGTGTATATCATAATGAAATGGATTGATCTTCTTTAATAACCTTTGAGTCATCTGTAAGTGGGACAAAAATCAAAAGAACAAAATATTGTTATTTTATTCTTTTATCACTTTGAATTTTACCTTTAGTGGTACTTAAGGTCTTTTTTCACTTTCACTTTGACACCTTAGTGGTACTAAGGGTCCTTATGTATTTTAGACTTTTACTTTAGCCTTCTTCAAGTTCCCTATGGTCAAAACAAGTGTTCAAGGTGGTAATTCATGCCCACTCAAACTACATCATCAAAAATACAGAGAATTACTAATTCTTTTATCTCACACTCTGTGTGACACCAATATTGGATACTAAGGTGTCTTAACCAAGAGTAGCTAAGCCTTGGAGAAGATAACAAAGCCCACTGATCGAGGGTCAAAGTGTCACATGTGATAATACCTAGTCTAGGGATTATAGTTTAATACTGGTAACTATGGAATATGAACCCAAGAGATAGAACAATTACACTCACAAAATTGCTAATCAAACATGAAAAATTCACACCAAAGGAGACTGAAACTGGAGCATAACACTAATCTATATTCAATAAGTGTACAATATCCAAATTTGTGAAGTAATAGGCTTCTACAATATATCATTACATGAGAGAATATAATGCATAAATAAACCATTCAAAATAGTCAAAAAGTAGGCTTACTAAATCTAGTCAAATCCCCCATAGGTGCATAAAGAAGTTTCGAAATCTATGAAGATGCCCACAAATTTGATAAGCAAAGTGGGAAGGCTAAAGAGGGATGGAAAGAAAACTCATACATTCTTTTATTTGGAGAAGAGGAGGGAGGATGGTGTGGGAAAAAAATAAGTCAACTACACCTAGTCTAGCTTTTCCTTTTTGCCTTAAATCAAAATAAAACAAGGCATATTTTAGAAAAAGAAAAGATACACTTTGGAGGATCTAGAATAAAGAAGACATTCTAAATTGGGTTTCCAAGATGTTTCTGAAGTGCTCCATGACTTATTTTTAGCATGTGTTGACTTCTAGGACTTGTAGAAAGAAACTAGCATAGAATGGAATCTAGGAAACTAGGTAATAAGACAAAAATAATTAAATTAACGTCTAAGGAAGGTAACTATGGGTTGATTATTATAACACCCCCCTTAAGACAGAATTTATGAGTAAATATCAGAAAACTATAGGGCCTATAAACAAGGATCAGTCACCCTATTGAGCCTCATTTTATTATCATTTTTGGCAATTAAATAATGCATTTAAACACATATTTTATTATCTTTAGTATATTTTATGTCATGCAGATTGTTATTTTAGTGTAAAATAAGAACAAATTTGGCGTCATTGTCGGGGAGTTGTTTTATAAGGTAGAATAAATAGGGTTCCTTTATGAAGTTTAGATAGATAGATAGATTACTTTTATATTGCATAGCAAGAGGGAGGGGAGAACAGTAAGATGCAAAGATGACTTCACTACAAAATTCCCAGAACTTCTGTGGTGTAACAGCCAGATGCACCCACTATAGTGGGGTGCCCCAAAGAATTGTTGTTCCTTTATTGTTTTTGTAAGTGTGTTATTTTCTGCAATTGTCATGTACTTCTTTTTCTTTTTTTTAGAACCGACACATCTATTATAACAGGCACCCCCAAACCCAACAAAAATAGTAATAGAATAAGTTTCCTTTAATTTAGTTTTCTTTTCATGAACAGAATTAGAGACTCCTCGGGGTAGATTTATTAAGGTAGGAAAAGATATCAACATTTCTACTAAATTTTCCAGGGGATGTAATACCACAACTGCTAACTCACTAGAAAGGTATCGAAAAACACCTAAAGGGAGTAATTCTGCTTGGAAACCTAAAGAAACTCTTCCAAGATATCTTACCAAGGTAACCATAGAAGGAGAAGACACCTTGACCCTGAGGACCTCATTCCAAAAGAAATTTAGAAGGATCAACCACTAGTAACCTCTAGTTCTCCACTAGTCACAAAACCAAAGGATACGACCTTTTCACTAGTAGGAAGTTTGAACTTTGTTGAACTTGTTGATCCTGAGAAGGTAAAAGCCCTCTTTGGAAACCCCATAGATACAGTAATCTCACAAATTGAGACCTCTATAGTAGAACCTACTATTCCTCTAGGGTTCAATAATAAAACGGTTGACCAAAGGAAGATCTCTCCCAAAACAGAGTGTTGGGATGTTCCATTATCACCTCGAAAGGAGATTCCTAGGTATATTTATATTAAAAACCAAGCCTATATGGAGGGAGGGGGAGAGAACAAAGATCGTAATGAAGTTAGAAATAACTAAGGTGAAGGATAAAATCAAACCGAGGCTACCTTCTGGTTTCCTATTCTAGATATTGTACTATATGTAAATATGAAAAACATCCCTCCATCTTCTTTACCTACCTTTTATGGAAAAAGTAATGAGGACCTGAACACATTCTTCTTCGATTTTGATCTTCTCTCTAGGATCTATAATTATCTACAAGATGCTCACAAACTAAAACTCTTTCCTGCTACATTAAAATATTCCATCTTGTTATGGTTCATGGGATTAGGTGAATCTACTATCAATACTTGGGATGACATGAGAACCTCATTCTTGCGAAAGTATAAAAAATACTGCAAACCTAAAGATTCTTGACATGATATATCCAAGATAAAAAAACTTGAAGATGAAATCCTAGAGGATTATCTCAAAAGGTTTGTTTATACACTTCATAAATCAAAGTATCATGACCTTCGAGAAGATGAAGTACATACACTTTTTCTCAAAGGAATCTCTGAGGACTTTCTAGAGAGTCTTAATCTCATGGAAGCCAGCGATATTTCTCATAAGACCTTTGCACAGATCGGTGAGATGTGTAAAAATTATTCTAGAAGTAGGGGGAATGTTGGGAAAAAATTTCTAGAGCCTTATACTATAAATGTAAGATTAAATGTTCCTAGTTTTGGAGGGGTTACAAGGATGAAATTAGGTAACCTATTGGAAAAATTTAAGACAGACATCTTAGGAGCCATGTGTTCTCAATTAGATACTTTACAAGCCAATAAAAGGAAATATGAAGAACGTGTAGCTATGAGTATGTTCTGTCCAAGGTGTAGAACAAAGCATCCTGAAAGGGAATGTTCATTAAACAATATCTCTATATGTCACATCTGTACAAAGGAACACGGTGACAGATAAATTCCCATCCTTTTCTGGATTGCAAGACATCTATAAGAGTGGGGATGTAGGTGAAACATCTAGGAGGCCTCCTTGGCAATCTAGAGATCAACCAACATACAAGAGTTTTCCACCACAATCCCCACCATATTACTCTCCATACCAACAACCCCAACAATGGAACAATCCTAGTTTGTAGATTTGGCCACCTCAGTATCCTCCTCCTTAATTTCCATAGCAACAATATTGGTCACAAGGGTGGAGAGAACAGCCATACCCTCAGTCAAAACCTATCCCTCCACCTAATCATCCTTATCCTTAGCATCAACCGAATTTACAGTATCATTTTCCTAGATTTGTACCTCCAGTTCCTCTCATTGCACAACAACCTCATCACTTCCAGAATACAAATCCTTCACGACCGACATTATTACCTTCACAATCGTTACCTAACCCTAATAATAAACCAACTCAAGCTAACAATATTGAGTTCCAAACTCTTCCATCCTACCTTGTTTCGACTGTACCTATACATGAGATTCAATTACAGTCTAGAAGAGTTGTTAATGATAAACCCAGAACACTAGTCGTCATTTGTGAGGAAAACAAAGTAGAAGAAGATTCAAATGAACCCATGAGTTATGTCATCTTGGAGGATGTGAACATTCCAAAAGTTCCAGTTTCTACCCATCCTCCACAAGAATCTATTCAGGAATAAATAATTCCTCCATTTCCAGCAAGACTAGTAATATAAAAAACCATAGTTCATTTCGAGTATGATATCTTAAATGAATTAAATCATATCTATATCAAAATTCTATTATTGGAAGCTATTAAAGATATACCAATTTAAATTAAGGTAATAAATAAATTATGCATTAAATGCCCCGGGAGGAAACAAAAATACCCCCTTACAATTCATGTCATAGGAGAGATGTCTGAATATATGTCAGATCAATGCCAGATCGCAAAATATGCAAATACAGGAGCCCCAGTAGTGACTGTAATTATAAATAATATCTCCATAGATAACACATTAATTTATTTAGGATTAGCCATCGATATCATGACCACCACTTTTTTATAACTTTTACAGTTGGGACAATTTCTTCGATCTACCCCTTCCATCTTGGAACTAGAAGTCCGTACCACGGTAAATCCTGCTGGAGTCCTGGATGACATTATTGTATCAGTAGCTTCATGGGAATACCCAGTCGACTTTATGGTCATAGAATGAAAGGATCCTTCTAAAGGACATCCTATTATCTTGGGAAGACCATGGTTAGATACTTACAATGCTTTTATAGGATGCAGGGATGGGGAGATGACCATTTCCAATGGGTTTTCTACCAAAAGACTTATTTCATATCCTCCAACACAACTAGTAACTAAAAATTCATGGTGTTTAAATTTTTCCTTTGGGGACAAATATTTTCATGACCTTTCCTTTCCTAGTGGTTTCTCCTGGGCATTACAGGAGAAGAATACTGAAAATGTATTGAATCAGTTTATTTCCTCCACCACTAGTATAGATTTTCCTCAGTCATTTGCTAAATTTGATAAAATATTTGGAGATGAGTTTTATGAAAATATGGCTCTCTCAATGTTTACAGAAACACCTTGTGTCTTCACAATCGAAGAGCATACAGGACCTTTCACCATACCTTGTGAAGTCATCCTTGAAAAATTTCTGCACATAAATGCAGGGTTAAGTGAAGATCAACAATCTCAACTACTTAAGGTTCTTAAAAAAAAATATAGAGCATTCGCATGGGAATAAATTGATATGAATGGTATACAACCTGACACTTGTATTCACCAAATTTATATGGATCCAAGTATACCACCTGTAAGAAAGCCTCAGAGGAGGATGAGTCCTGCTTTGAAGGATATAGTAAAAGAAGAATTACAAAAACTCCTTGCCACTGGTTTCATCTATCCTATTTTTGATAGAAAATGGGTGTCTCCTCTAGTGGTAGTTCCAAATAAAGTTACAGGGAAATGGCATATTTGTGTTGATTTTAGGGAACTGAACAAAGACACTCTTAAAGACTACTTTCCTTTTCCCTTTATTGACCGAGTATTAGATATCTTGTCAGGTAAGCAGTATTTCTCCTTTCTTGACGGATATAGTGGATACAATTAGATCCTAATAGCACCTGAATATTAGGATAATACCATTTTTACATGTCCTTGGGGGACATTTTCTTATCGAGTTTTTCCATTTGGATTATGTAATGCACCCACTACTTTTCAACGAGCAGCCTTAGGCATCTTTTCTGATCTTATACATGACTATGTTGAGGTATACATGGATGATTTTACAGCCTATGGTAATACTTTCCAAGAAGCTCTTGACAACCTCAATAAATTTTTGATCCAATGTCAAGAGACAAACTTAGCTCTTAGTCATGAAAAGTGTAAAATGTTACTGACTGAAGGTATAGTTTTAGGATACCATATTTCTTCTCAAGGAATTAAAGGAGACCCTGCTAAGATCGAAGTAATAGTTGGATTTCCCTCTCCAAAAACCCAAAAGGAGGTGAGAATATTTCTGGGTCATGTAGGCTATTATCATTGTTTTATTGAAAAATCTACAAATATAGCTGCACCAATGTTTAAATTGCTCATAAAAGATGTAGAATTCCAATGGACAGAATCTTGTCAAATTTTTTTTGAGATTTTAAAAGCTAAACTAATAGTAGCACCAATACTTAGGGTCCTTGAATGGACCTTTCCCTTTCATATATCTATGAACGCTTCCTGTCAAAACCCCAAATTTTCACAAAAAATTAAAATTTTGAGATAACAATAAATGCTAAATCCTGCGGTTTACTAACAGCTAACAGTTGGCATAAGTCCCTCCGAAGTCCCTGGAAAAGAATTGCATATTCATCTTGCATTTTACTTTCCAATCCCCAGGTGGATTCCTCTGGATTAAGGTGCTTCCATTGCACCTTCACCTATCCAATGGTGCGGTTTCGAAGTATAATTTCCCTCTTCCCGAGGATATGGTCCGGTTCCACCAGAAATTCTCCTTCTGGTTCCATCTGTACAACATTCCAGTTAACAACATGAGTAGCATCATGACCATATTTCTTTAAAACATAAATGTGAAAAACATTATGTACTCTTAAGTTAGGTGGTAATGCTAATTGACAAGCTACTTGACCAATCCTAGACAGAATTTCAAATGGGCCACAGTAACGAGATGCCAATTTTGCACAACTCCCCAGTCTTAGAGAGCTCTTTTTAGGTCTTACCTTGATGAACACATGTTCACCTACTTGAAACTCCTTTAGAGTTCTTTTCAAGTCTTCTTGACTTTTCTGTCGATCCTGTGCCGCTTTCATATTTCCTTGCACTTGTTTCACAATTTCCTCCATTTCTTTCAAAAATTCTGGACCTAATACTAATCTATCTACTGGATTACTCCAAGAGATAGGAGTATTATATTTTCATCCATATAAAATCTCAAATGGACTAAATCTAGCTAATGCCTAATAATTATTATTATATGCAAATTCTACTAGCTATAAATAGTCCTCCCACTTACCTGGTTGATCCTTCACATACATTCTCAATAAATCTTCCAGTACCTGGTTTACCCTTTCAGTTTGTCCATCTATTTGAGGATGGAAAGAAGTACTGAAATTCAATGTTGTATTTAATCCTTTAAACAAGGAATTCCAAAAGTTTCCTGTAAACTTAGGATCTTCGTCTGAGATTATGACTTTTGGTACTCCATGTAATCGAAAAATATGCTTTAGAAAAATATCAGCTATATTGGCAGCCTTGTAAGTAGTGTTAATAGGTATAAAATGAGCTTCCTTGCTTAACTTATCAACCACTACCATAATAGAGTCATTCTGATTTTGATTTCTAGGCAGTCCAGTAATAAAATCTAGACTAATCACTTCCCATTTCCAGCTAGGGATAGGTAAAGGCTGTAGCAAACCAGCTGGGTGTTGGTGTTCGGTTTTTACCTATTGACATTCTAAACACCTTGCAATATATTCAGCTACTTCAGATTTCATATTTGGCCAAAAATACTCTTTTCTTAGCATGGTTATAGTCTTTTGATAACCTGGATGACCTGAATATGGTGTTTTATGGATTTCATCCAGAATTAATAGCTTGACCTTAGGTACGCTAGGTACATACAATTTATCTTTATACAGTAAAAATTATTTTTCATTTAAACTGTAACCTTTTATTAAGTTTTCTGTTGGGTTTTCCTTAGCTTTAGCTTGCAAATTATAGTAAATTTCATCTTGTTTTACTCCTTCTTTAATCTGTTCATCTAGTCTGAAACATAAGTGCTGATTGCTGTTGCAAAATCCAACCTTGCATTTCTACTTAATGCATCAACAATTTTATTTTCTTTACCTTTTATATGCTAGATTTCAAAATCATACTCGCTTAAGAAAGCTAACCACCTAGCTTGTCTAGCATTTAAATTAGGCTGATCTAAAAGATATTTCAATCCTTTATTATCAGTCATTAAAATAAATTTTCTGCCAATTAGGTGATGTTTCCACATCTTTAAGGCATGTATTATAGCTGCTAGTTCTAGATCACATGTTGCGTAATTATTTTCATGAACTTTTAACTTTCTAGACTCATAGGCAATAACATGCCCTTATTGAGTTAGAACACCGCCTAAGCCTTCATTATAGGCATCAGTGCATACTACAAATTCTTTATTAGGATCTGTTCTTCTTAAAATAGGTGGGTTGGTTAATAAATTTTTTAACTTCTTAAATCTTTCTTCACATTTCTAGTTCCAGTCGAACTTCCTTCCTTTCTTTTTCAAGGAAGTTATCAAATTTTCTATCCTTGAAAAGACTTCAATGAACCTCCAGCAGTAACTGGTAGTGCCCATGAAAGATCTAACATCCATCACATATTTAGGAACCATCCAATCTTCGATTGCCCGTATATTTTCAGGATCTATGGAAATTCCTTCCTTGGTCACTACGTGACCTAAATACTGAATCTTATCCTTAAAGAAGTCACACTTACTAAACTTTGTGAAGAGTTGATGTTCTCGCAACTCTTGCAAAACATTTTTTAGATGTTCTTTATGTTCTTCTTCAGTTTTTGAATAAATTAGAATGTCATTGATAAACAAAACCACAAACATATCTAAATATTTATCCATTATGTTGTTCATTAAACACATGAAGACAACTGGGGCATTAGTAAGCCCGAATGGAATTACGACAAATTTATAATGACCATATCTTGTTCTAAGGGCTGTCTTGAAGATGTCTTCATATTTAATCCTCACTTGATGATATCCTGAACTTAAATATATCTTCAAAAACACCGTGGCTCCACGTAGTTGATCAAACAGATCATCTATGCAGGGCAACAGATATTGAGTTTTGATAGTCATCTTGTTTAGCTGACGGTAGTCTATGCATAATCACATAGTTCTGTCTTTTTTTTTTAACAAAGATGACAGGTGCCCACTAAGGAGACACACTTGGCCGAATATACTTTTTATCAATTAACTCTTTTAATTGAAATTTTAACTCATTAAGTTCCAATATGTTCATTCGATAAGGGCCTGTTATAGCGGATTTCACCACACTAGGTGAATCACACATTGTATGGCCTTCCCCTATCCCGCTGCAGACTCATTATTCCCTATGGACCATTTATTGTCTTTTGATGTATCATTGACCATCCCTAAAAACATTAGAAAAATGATATACGCGGCCTTTTCCCCGATAACCGCGTACATACGTGGATATTCCCTCTATAGTCACGTACATCGGGATGTGTGCATAATCCAAAACTGTTGGACCGTTCCTTGCCTTGAATCCGACTCATATGACTCCTGGCCTTCCATATGCCTTGAGATCGCATGGATTCGACCTTTCAGTATCACTTTGGAAAGGACAGGAAAAGATATTTCTATTAATATGAATCAGAGATTACAAGTGACAACCTCCGACGGCACGTCTGCGAACCGGAGAAACTAAATCCCCCACTTGGGCCTCCACCACCTCAATCCTCCATCACTCCGATAGCAAGCTCACTAGCAAAGGCAAGCTTGGGAAGAACACAACAGTGCTCCAAAGGGACAAAGGGATGCAGACTCAAGTATAGTTCTAGCAACAATGGACTATAGTTTCGGTACTCTCAATTCTCTCTTCCTT
>LPNX010949967.1:66432-238301 GCA_001517045.1 Pseudotsuga menziesii | reverse complement strand
GTATTCCCAAAACTGTCGATGGCGAGAGAACCTGCCACTGATGACTGCAAGTCTCAAGGCACTCACAATGACTCTAGATTCCAATCCCAGAATAAATGATTTGAAGTTGATGGGATGAAATCTGCTGGAAGGAGGGCATTAAGGCATCCCCCATCATCCAACACGAGGTACTTAGCAAGGCTGTATAATATGGAATAAATCGATCATAAGGTGCACGAACCAGTAACTGTACCGGGAATGGCCGACATGCAAAGTCAAGATAACTGAGGAATGGCCGACTCGGGTTTCAACTTCCTTCGAACGGCGTATGGTGACTGAATGAAGGCAGCATAGACTCGATATACAAACTGGGACATCTCTATGACGTAGGAGGCATCAATAGAGGCTCCATAGGGATCGAAAGCTTAACCAGTCGGTGGAGATAAAACTCAGATAACGAGTACAGCTCCTAAAGTCAAACTATAACCCAACCAATGGATGTGATATACAGTGCTCTGTTCGAAGGAGACACGACTCGACAGTTGCCAAAGATAATATATTTTCTTGTCCGGCTTTTTGGTTTTTTGATTTTTTTGGTATTTTTCAGTTATTTGAAAAGCTTGAAAAAAGAATAAACTAGCTTTATAGTTACAAACTAGGAGGAGACGAGTGTCATAAAGGCAAACAAACTAGTTCCAAGCAGTGGAACATACCTATGCTCAATGCAAGGATACATGTGTAGGATATCGACACTCGGGGGAAAATCCCCTCCCGGTGAAAAGGGAATCAAGCTGCGAAAGATATAAATAAAGGCTCTGCATGGCTAGACATGAGACAAGCTCGGGCTATATGGCTGAAACGCAATGTCAGGGGAGCCGACATAAAGCTCAATAAGACAGGCAAAGCTCATGATAATGCATTCACAACTCGATATAAGGGGAGTCCGGGGGAATACAGGCCATCATAAGATCAAGAGGAGTATGAGGCTCTTGCTAAATGTCATGGCAATACTATACAACGGACTCCCACACCCTAAAGGGGGAAACATCGACATGGGCACCAAATGCAAATAAGACACTAACTAGGGTACCCATGTAAGGTTAGTCTCTACCACTCACATCATGGCACTTCTATAGTAGCAAGAAGGTTCTGTGACATAATAGAGTGGGTTCATACCTAAGGATATAGTGACATGGTCATAAGGTCATGCAAAATGCAAATGGTGGTGAACCTAACCTATATGCTAGTATAGACGTTATACCTGAGATCAGTACGAACGGGTCAAGCCAAAGGCTGAAACATCGCTGAAAATGGTCTTCTACATCACAAATTAGGTTAGAAACGGTCCAAAAAGGTTAGAAACGGTCAAAACTATAGGAAAGGGGGTAAAAATTTTCAAATATTTGAAAAATTTTCTATAAATAGTAAAAAATATAAATCATTTGAAAACTTTACCCATTGGAGCTCTGATATTCAACTGCAAATTCCAGGAGATTCAGCCGACGAAATTCACAACCGATTCTTCCAGGTACTTACTCATGTTCTCAGCTTGCATTTCAATACAAATTTTGTATTTTTTCATGGTCAAATGAATTTTTAATGGCCAAACTTACATGAGCACCACGGCCCACGCGGATATCGAGATTTTTTCCGCATATAGGGCTGTCTATACGCAGAAAAGGGGCCTGAAACCGCGTACATACGCGGCTGTTTTGAAAACAGCCGCGTATGACGCCGCGCACTAAGATTTTAATGAATCTAATGGACATTTTGGTCAATTTCTCATGCAGGATGGTGCTAGAGTGGCGAGAACGCGAGCATGGTGATGTAGAAGAGGCAGTAAGAGCTGACAGAATGGCTCAAGAGGCTCTAGGAAGATGCAGACTCTACAAGTTTTGGTGCCTAGGAGGCTTGAGGGCCAAACCAGGACTACTACAGATGCTTGTAGACTATTGGGATCCGGACTCAGAGTCCTTCCAGCTAGATGGCATGTCTCTCACCATTGAGGTGGAAGATATCTATTTTATCACAAGTCTATCACGGCGGGGTGAGACGGTGAACCTTCGTTCCCGCGGAGGGCCAGGTCATGGGCTGACTATAGATGAGTACATCGTAGTATACTGCTATCCAGAGACAGAGAAGGTGGGGAGCCAAGTCCCCACCAACTCTATACAGGTACTTGGCCTAAAGGCCATCTTACTAATGCTGGGCAGGATAGCAGGCTTAGCATCACTCCATCAGGCCTCTTGGCCATTGATGTTCTATGCGGTGGAGTGCATGACACCGACCATGTATGACTGGAGCACCTCACTGTTGAGCAACATGAAACATCAGCTTAGTGAGTGCAAGGTAGGTAGGATACGGAACTTCGGGTTCAGTAGTATCTTGAGCACTTTCTTCTTCGAGCGGGTTCCAGGGTTGAGCCCTAGAGTGGATGTTCCTCTCCACGGGGTTCGAGATCCGGCCCAACGACGTTGGGCAGACGCTATGCGCAGATTGGGGGGCGATAGGGTGTCCAACCCTTATCCAGCAGAGTTTTTTCCTTGGTGGCGACGATAGATTATTGCCATAGAGGACTACCCTTATGCAGGGATCGACTTCCGAGGAGACCCGGACATGCCATTACCACCAGGGTCAGCATATGGAGACATAGGTAACGAATCTCGACCCTAACTCTTTTTAAAATTTTTGAAGTATTTAATTTTTTTGTGTTTTCTTAATTAATGGAATCAAAAAGACATGTTTTGGGTGACAATACATAGTGACATCTACCATTGATGTGCAGATGTGGGACCACGGCGACCCGAGGGATTCCCACGTCATAGACGGAGGGGAAGAGGAGACGATATCACCGGTGTGGATGCGGAACGAACGCTCCAAAGCATCCATACCAACTTTGTGTGACTGACTCACAGGATTCCCATGGCGCAAGTCGAGGACTTGCCTGAGGCTATGCAGAGACAGGTGGTTGGTGTACCATGCGCATGGGTGCGTTTATTCCGGCGGCTAACTAGAGCCATGGTGACATATCATGATCACAACCCTCATCCACCTCCACAGGAGTAGACACCTGGGAGTGTATCTATTTTGTACTACCGTGTATATGATGGTGGCTTTCAAAGCCCCAATTTTGTATTATGACACTATGTACTACCACATTTTGATGTATATAAATTTTTTTTATGGTGATCGGTTTAATTATTTACATGTGTAAACATTGTGCTTATGATTAATTTATGATGAATGAAACAAATGCCAATCTAACACATAGTTAGCATATGAGTCAGCAATTTGATTAAAATTTCTTGGAATGTGTATATATGTTATGTTCTCAAATTGCCGTTCTAGCAATCTCACACGTAAGAATCTCCTCAATAACGTCGGATCTCTAACATGGTACAAACCATTTAGCTGTGACACTACTAACTCTGAATCAAGACGTACCTCAAGAGAGAGAACACCATGTGAAATGGCATCCCGTATAAGCTCGATAACGGCACTATATTCAACAACATTGTTGGAATATGACCGTAAACATACACCTCATGAAGACAGTACATGACCCATAGGAGTAAAAATCACCCAAGCAGCTGAGGCTGAGTGTTGAGTGTGACGGCTTGCACCATCCGCAAATCCTACGAAGGTGGAAGATTCCATTGACATCTGCCACAAGAAATGGAAACTAATCACAAACCCGATCACGATAAACAAGACCTAACTATGCAAAAAAGATGTACAATAATTTACAACAAACAACCTTGGCTAAAGATCATGCATAGTATTTTTTAAGATAGATCCCATTTCTAGGCTCCGCCAAGGCCGTCCCTTCGTAATCCACTAACTCGTAAGCACCCTTCTCTAATACTCGCTTGACCACGTAAGGACCATGCCACATGGGATTGAACTTCCCTACCCCCAAGGGTTCTTTCGATTGATCCCACAAAAGGACCAAGTCTCCCTCACTAAAAACTCTCGGACAGACAGACTTATCGTATTGGGCCTTCACGCAACGCTTATTAACCTCTAGAGTCACCAAGGCATCTCTACGCTGCTCATCGAGTTGCTCAAGGTGAACCAAACGCTCCTCCAAAGGTGAAGTGTCTGGTAAGAGTTCTACGACTAACTTCAACGAAGGAATTTCGCATTCAACCGGAAATATTGACTCCACTCCATGAAAAAGCTGATATGGAGAAAAACCAGTGGTAGTCTTTACCGCGGTTCGGTACGCCCACAAAGCAGGATACAACATAATATGCCAATTCATCTTGCTTTGTGCGGTGGTTCATTGGAGAATGGACTTAAGTGATTTATTCACAGCTTCAACCTATCCATTCACTTGAGGATAGTAAGAAGAGGAGTGCTCTTGCTTATATCCTAACTTGGAGGCCAACTCTTCCATCATACGATTCTGAAAGTGCGAGCCATGGTCAGTGACAAGCTCTCTCAGAATCCCGAACCTAGAGATGATTTGGTTGAATAAAAAATGAGCGGTTGTCTCACCATCGGATTTTACTGTAGGCATTGCCTCAGCCCATTTCGTGAAGTAATCGACAGCCACAATGATATGATGGTGCCCCCCAGCCGAAGCTGGGTTGCAATCCATAAAATCTATCCCCCATTTGGTGAAGGGACCGGCGGTGATAATAGGGTGCAACGGGACAGGCTTCGAGCGCATGTTACGTGCAAACACCTGGCAAGGGTGGCACCTCTTGACCGCTTCAATACAATCCTTGAAGATGGACGGCCAGAAATACCCTGCTCTCAAAATATTTTAGGGTGTAGCAAGCCTAGATAAATGACCACCACACGCCCCTCCGTGGTAATCATTAAGCACTACCTCAGCCTCATCATGAGTTAAACAACGTCGTAAAAGGGAATCTACTCCACGACGGTACAAAGTATTGTCCACTATGAGGTAGTTCTTGGAAACGTGACGTAATCGACGTCGCTCATCCCGCGAGAGGTGAGTAGGGGTCCTCTGCGTTTGCAAATATACTATGATATCACCGTACCATGGTTCAGTCGTAGAGATCAAGAAAATGTGTTCATCAACGAACGTATCTTCACATACAGACTCCTCAGCCTCACTCGGAAAATCTTATATGAGCTCTGCAAATATTAACGATTTCTTCGATTTTGCCGAAACAAACTCGAGATCAAATTCTTGCAGAATGAAAATCCATTTATTATATTTTCCCCCAATCATCCTATGTGTGAGGACGAACTGAAATGGATTGACATGGGAAACCACCAAAGTTTGGCGAAGGAGAATATAATGTTTCAAACGCTGCACCGCATGTACAGTGGCCAAGGCAAGCTTCTCTACATGCGAATACCGAATCTCTGCGTCAATAAGGTTTCGGCTCAGATAGTATATGACATGCTCTTGGAGCTCCTCATCCTCTTGAACCAAAACCATCCCAATCGTCTCTAAAGACACGGCCACATATAATAGGAAATCACGGCTATAATCCGGAGGACTAATCACCGAGGCCGATGATAGAGCTCTCTTAAGGGAATCGAAGGACTCCTGGGCTTGCTCATCGCATTCAAAAGGAGTGTCCTTCTTCAGGAGACGCATGAAACCTCTAGTCAAATTGGCAAAATTGACAACAAATCTTCGTAGGAAGTTTTCCATACCTTGGAAACACTGAAGATGACGAATGTTTCGTGGGGGAGACAACTGAAGTATTGCCTCCACTTTCAAGGGGTCGACTCTTATACCCTCTTTCGAAACGATAAATCCTAATAACCGACCTGATTTCACACAAAATATGCACTTATGAGGGTTTAATCTAACAGCACAATGCCGTCATCTTTCGAACACCAATCTCAAGTGATAAGAATGACGCATCCTCACGCGAGAATGAGCAGCGAGGTCATCCAAAAATACTTCAATAATGGACTTGAGATCATGGAAAATCAAGGTCATCACCCGCTGAAAAGTAGCTCCGGCATTTTTAAGGCCGAAAGGCATTTTCTGATACGCAAATGTTCCCCAAGGACAAATAAATGCGGTCTTATGTTGGTCCTCAGGTTTAATTTGAATCTGATTATATCCAGAAAAACCGTCCATAAAGGAGAACACCTCGCTACCCGCACACTCATCCAAAATCTGATCAATAAACGGTGTGGGGAAGTTGTCCTTAGGAAAGGCACGATTTAAATCATGGAAATCAGTGCATATATGGATTGCTCCCTGCTTCTTATCTACCGAAGCGGGATTTGAAATCCACTCCGTCAAGGGAACGGGATAGATGAAACCCGCTTTCAATAGTTTCTCTATCTCTGCCTTTATGGGGGGTGCTTTCCTAGGATTTACCGCGCGTAAACGCTGTCGAACAGGCTTCACGTTGGGGTAAGTTTTAATCTCGTGTTCGACAATCCGAGGGTCAATCCCTGGCATCTCATCGTAAGACCAAGCAAAAACATCACAGAATTCCTTAAACAGCTCAGTATACTCACAAATCTCATCTTGGGAACAATCTGCCCCAATGTACACATTCTCAACCGTACCAGGGTTGCGAGAAATGTTGATAGGCATAGTTGATGATATGTTTGCCATGTTTCCATTAGCCATCTGACCAGGAGAGCTTAATGGAATCATGGGCCTACCAGCGTTCTGTCTAAGAATCTCCCTATAATCCTCATGCTCCAACAAGTCAAGCTCAGGAAGGAAATATGATCTATGATGGAGTTCCTCCCATGGTGGCTCAACTCCCGACATAGCCTCGATGATCACTTCATCTGAAGGGAAAAACGTATCAAGGAAATCGTGGGCATGAGAAGACTGTACTGCCCATGCAGGCAGCACATAGGGGTCTTCTTCCTCTGTCCGTGAAGAAGAAGAACAAGGCTCTGCAGCAGATTGAAGATTAGCTTAGTAAGCAATCATGGCTGCAGGCAATGGCACACTCGTCTCAACGGCATAACTTGAAGAACTCAGTGAAGGAAGAATCCAAGGATCTCCCATATGACTTGTGCGAAAAGGCACCGATCTCATAGACGTGGAAGCACCATTGACACTAGCTCCTATCATGAGGATAGGTGCAGGACAACTAAAGGTTCCCATAAGGGAAGGATACATACCTACACCGACACTCCCAGTTGCCGGCTGGGAATGCTCAACTTTCGGAACCGAAGCTTCCGAAGATGCACTAACAGGAGGATTCTTGAATGACATCTGATCAATCGTCACAATCTTCCCATTATGAGGAAAGCGTACAACGCAAAATACGGAAGACGCAACGGCTTGCATACTGTACATCCAATTCCTTCCCAATAAGATATTGTAGTCAAGGGGCGCATCAACCACCTCAACCTCTATCACAACGGTCTTCCCCCCCAAACGGACTTTAAGAGAAGGAAGGATACCGTGCGGCCTAAACGATCTCCCATCAAAAGAAGTTAACATGGTCGTAGACTTTGACAACTCAGGAGAACCAAGACCCTTCCAACAAGACAAAGACATCACAGAAGCAGCAACGCCCTCGTCAATCACAGTGCGCTTGACGATCATATTAAGACATTCTACATGCACCAAAAGGGACACATAGTAGGGCAAGAGAGGCTGATGTCCTACGGTTTCAAACTTGATCACTGAGGAAGAATCATCACCATTCACACCAAGAGTGGAAAGCAAAGCCTTTCTTTGCGATGGACAACTCTGAAGCACCTCCAATGCAGACATCGCACAAGGAGTATGACCCAAGTCCTCGACAACTGAATAGTTCTGGGTGGCTTGGGCATTTGGATTATGCCCCGAGCGCTTAAGTACCCCCTTAGGAATGCGAGGTGCAGCTTCAGGTTTGTTCGCAGGTTTCTCAATACGCAAAGGAGTTCCTGGTGGATCAGGTTCTTTACCTGGGCTGGGTTGTGACGAAGAATAATCTTTCGCACGCGTCACAACTTTCGCGGCACGGGCCATATTAATGCACCCACGACCACTAGTTTTAGGTGGATCATCATCACTAGATTGATCATGGGACTTCGAGTTCATATTTTGGTTATGCAGTAAAGGGTTTGTTAACACAGCTGGGCCCTGTGCTATGAACTTCGAAGCTTCATCCATCCTAGGGCACAAGTAAGTGAGGTGATCGTCCTTACAAAGCTTGCAAGGAAACTTAACCTTACGCTTATTCTGCTTGTCCCCCCCAACATTTTTATTGTTCTTGTCATTATTGTTGGCATTCTCATTTTTATTCCCACCCTTCTTATTATTGTTTTTAACCTTTTTTCTATTCCGTCCAGGTTGCTGGTTACCTTTCTGGTCGGATGATTGTACAGCCAGTACATTCACTGTTTGGGCGGGTTGAGACGAAGCCGTAGCTTGTCCCGAGGCAGATTGGTTGATTGACAATTGAGAAACTTGTTTCACAACCGAACCTGCAGGTTTCTTACTTGCACTACCCACAATGGCATTGGCATGTGGTACAGGTTTGACCTTGGGATCAAAACTAGAACGAGGGGCATTAGGTATAATCTCATATAACAAACCAGACTGAGCATAGATCAAGTCTAGTTCCTGCGCCCTAAAGATGGCTTGCTCCTCATTTTGCACTCCGGATGTGGAGACATCCTTCGCTATATATGGTAATAATGATTTAAGGAACCACTCAAGGAGGAATTCTGGCAGTATAAAGGCTTTGATTAATCTCTTCCGTCTACGCCACTCCTGAATATGATTAGAAATATGGGTGGCTTTATCTTGCCGAAACGTCGACAAGAGTTCAGTACCGACATCATATCGTACTGGTAGCTGGAAGTGATTAAGGAAAGTCATCGCAAGGTCATCGAACAAAGTAAAGGCACCCCTAGGTAACTCTATGTACCATTTCGCCGCAGGCCCTGTAAGGGTGCGTTGAAACAGTCTCAAGCGGACTGAGTCCTGATGCAATGAATTGGAAGAGCACCATAGGTGGAATGTCGTAACGTGTTCACTCGGATCCTCTCCTGGTTTTCCTTCAAACTTAGGTATGTCCGAAGGAAGCTTGGTAGGGACAGCCGGCCAAGCCGAGTCATGAGCCACAGGATCGTTCGTAAGTCTCGATAAGTCAGGCAAATTGAGTGTTGCGAGGAAAGGGACCTTAGCATGATGAGGTTTAGGGACCGCTCCCTGGTTCACATAGGATTGATTACCACCATGACCTTGGCCATAGTGGCCTCCTCCTGTATGACCCGTATAGGGTGGCGTGGAAGTCACATAATGAGGTGGAACTTGACTAGTAGGAGCTACAAAGCCATAGTTGGGAGAGTAAGCAGGTTGTGAATACCTGCCTCCATCAGGTTGAGAGACCTGTCCATACTGCGCCCCATAGTAGGGTCCATAGGTCATCGGCTGCGATGGTGCATGAGACACTCCATAGGTAGGAATATACATTCCGGAAGTAGGGATATACATACCAGAAGTAGGGATATATGTTGAAGAAGTAGCAACTTGACCTCTAGAAACATGAACATAACCCCCCGAAACAATGGGTGGTATGTAGACTTGAGACACAACTGGTCTAGTAATCGCAGTACAGATCTGACTCGTAGCTACATGATGACTCGAAGGACCATGAGAGTAAGGTGGAGGATTCGCATTCGAAGAGCTCGGAAGCGAGGACGAAGGAATCTATGTAAGAAGATATGTGCTAGTGCCTATCGTCACTCGTCTAGAACTTGGTATCGCTATGGGATCACTAACTCTAGACCTAGAAGGTACATAAGATGTAGCTTCCACCGTTGGGATGGAAGGTGCAATGTGACTAGTACTCCCAAACCTCTCCGCAAGGTAAGGCATGGGAATACCCCCAGGTATAGTGTTAGGATCAAAATCGGATTCAACATGAAATCTCAAATCGTGCATAGGAAAACCAGTGGTAACATAACCACCATAGCTGGTGCTAGGAGGGTCAAAATGAGTCTTGGCATCTTCCGGCATTCCATACCGGTATCTGGTCAATGGGGAATCTAGCCTAGTAAAAGTAGGTCTATCATGTAAAGATCCTATCTAGGAAATAACGGGACCAATTTCGGCTAGGTCAGGTGAGGGATCATATGTAGGAGTAAGTTCCCCATCGTCAATACGAATAGGAGGAGGTGGGTCAGGAATAATCTCTGAATGATCCTCCATGGTGTGTGAATCAATGTGTGACACAGTCCACCTAGACCGACTAGGCCCCTCTCCCAAAGGAGGAGGAGAAGTGGAAGGCAGAAGTCCTGCTAACCGATGAGAACGGCGCAGAACCACACCCGACTCCACAATGACTCAACAAAAAAGCAAAGACTCTCTATTTACGTCAACCCTAGGCCAACTAGCGTACACAGAGCAATCACTATCAAATCTAAAGCCAAAAGCAAGCAAACAAGGGCTGGATAAGTGAGCTCCCGAATGTGGCCGGTATGTCTCACCTAGGAGAGGCTTGAGAGGCCCTTGTCACCACAAGTGGAGGTTCGAAACCAATTATTGTGGCCCTCAGCTTCAACGCGTATAGCGACTATGCTGTCCAACCCCAACCTGGCCGGGACACATACAAAATAACCTCTACACGTACCCCCTCGATATCCTAGGTAAGGTCACTAAGGTCACCTCGATATAATCAACGCTCAGGCGGACAGTCGCAGGCGGGATTGACCGTATGGGAAGGGTAGCAAAGCCCGAAACTCCTGAAAGAGCCCCCAGATACGAATACAATCCTGGCTATATCACCGGTGCTACACAGTTACCAACCAGGGGTTATCCCGATGAACAACCGCTCACACGGCCTAGTGCTTGACTCCCTTTTGAGAGGAGCTTCCTGAGAACGCTGGTTATATAAAGGATTTCACACACTCCCTAGACAGACACCTAGTTGTTGTATTTTAGTGATTTTGGAGAATTAACTTTCAATGAACTATTCCAAGATCCTAAAACCTAAGCTTGTTGGTGCACCCTAGAAAGAAAAAGAGTGTAATTCATTTTATTTAGCGTTGATTTTAATTTGGCTTTATTTACTCAAAAATAGGATATGGCCGTGCAACTAATGGTGTTATGATGCAACAAGAAGTAAAATGCACACCTAACAATCAATGCAAATGCATTGTGTCCATGAAAACAGGATATGCGTACTACGTGAATGCACAATTTCTTCTTCAAATGCTGAATGCAAATTTCCTATATGAATTCCTAACTATTACTCCAAAGAAAATCTAGATCTAATGCAAGTACAATGCAAAATGCATAATGCAATGCATGATGATAAGCAAATATTTAGGATTTTTTGAAAATAAAGAGATACAAAAAGCAAGAGAATGATTCTAACCACCCCAGAATCTGCAAGCACACATAAATAGCATTCCAGAAAAGAACTAAGGCAAAAAGGACTCTAATGCACTAATCTCAAACAAAAAATCAAAGATGCCATGACAAGAACTTTCCTAAAAAAAAATTTAGGCTAAAAAAAAACGTTTCTAGTCAAAAACAGAGGCCTTAATAGACTCAGGCAGTGCCAAAGGAGACTCAGCAACTAACAGCATTCACCCAGCAATCCACAATCTTCCACAAAAAGGTAAAAAAACGGGGTATACGCGACTGTGCGCAGTGAACCCGCGTGTATACGCAAAAATTCCAGAGGAACCTGCGTGTATACGCGACTGTAAATGACAAACCCGCGTACAGGAAGAAAAAGATGCAAAAAATTCAGGCAAACAGACAGGCTGAGACTAAATTCACACCAATCAGGCTCTACCAGGCATAAATGCCCCCATACCCGACACAGAAAAAAAAGAGAGAGAGCACTTCAAATACATTGAATGCCAAAAGATCAACCCCCAAAGGACAATTACTAGGAACTCCCCAGCGGAGTCGCCAATTCTGTTATGGAGAGAAATTCCTATGGCTTGGGGTACCACAACAGACAGCTAGACTCCAGAAATCAATCTTTCCCAATATGCAATAGAAATTAAAAACATCTAACACTAAAGGATCGAACCTCGTACCTTATTCCGGACGGTTGAAGTAGATCCCCGTTGAGCTTTCCAATCTTCAGCTTGAATTGTTATAGCACGTCCTCAACAACAAGTAAACAATACAAGCATACTATATTTCATGGTGTTAGATCTATTCTAGCATATATAATCAATAATGTATAAGAATTTGACATATTCCAATGGATGCAACATTCATTCAAATACACATTACTGGACAGGAAAAGATATTTCTATTAATATGAATCAGATATTACAAGTGACAACCTCCGACGGCACGTCTGTGAACCGAAGAAACTGAATCCCCCACTTGGGCCTCCACCACCTCAATCCTCCATCACTCCGATAGCAAGCTCACTAGCAAAGGCAAGCTTGGGAAGAACACAACAGTGCTCCAAAGGGACAAAGGGATGCAGACTCAAGTATAGTTCTGGCAACAATGGACTATAGTTTCGGTACTCTCAATTCTCTCTTCCTTCTTTCAATGTCTCAATGGTTCCTTATATAGCTTTCCAAAGTGATACTGAAAGGTCGAATCCGTGCGATCTCAAGGCATATGGAAGGCCAGGAGTCATATGAGTCGTATTCAAGGAAAGGAATGGTCCAACAGTTTTGGATTATGCACACATCCCGATGTACGTGACTATAGAGGGAATATCCGCGTATGTACGCGGTTATCGGGGAAAAGGCCGCGTATATCATTTTTCTAATGTTTTTAGGGATGGTCAATGATACATCAAAAGACAATAAATGGTCCATAGGGAATAATGAGTCTGCAGCGGGATAGGGGAAGGCCATACAATGTATGATTCACTTAGTGTGGTGAAATCCTCTATAACAGGGGCCTTTGAGCTAGGTACTGCACCTGGTACCAGCTCAATGGTGAAATCCAATTCCCTTTTCGGAGGTAATCCCAGAATTTCTTCTGGGAATACATCAACATATTCTTTTAAAACATGGATGTCTTCTATTTTTAACTTATCTATTTTATTTTTACTTTCCTCATCTATAAGTGTTACTGCGTAAGCTTTACATCATTTTCTAATAGCTCTTTTAAGTTGTAATGTAGAAATCTGCCTTACCATAGTTTTTCTAGGAATACCCATAACATTTACTGGTTGTTCATCACCGTTTAAGCATGTGAAAGTTTTATCGCAACAGTTTAAAATTACTCTATGTTGTTCTAACCAGTCCATACCAATCAGCAAATCATATGAGCCAAGTGGAAAAACATTAAGTTTAACAACATTTTCAAATTTATCCATAAGTAAAACACATTCTTTCACAAAACAAGTTACTTTTATTTTAGCCCAGTGGTTAATTGAACTAACCATGAATTCTCAAACTTATCGACAGATAACTTACATTTTTCCACTATCTGAGGTGCAATATAACTAAGACTAGCTTCTAGATCAATTAAAATAATTACAGGGGTTTGTTTAATAATACCTTCTACTTCCACCATGGAAGTTTGGTACTTAGCTTATCGGTTCTCCAAGGCTGCGTTAATTCTGGGCATGCTCCTTGCCATTTCCCCAATGGTCATCTCCTCCTGTACAGTATGAATGTTTCTAACAGTCTTCTTCCGGTTTGGACAAACTGAAGCATAATGTGGGCCATTACATTCCCAGCGCTTGATCGACTCTTTACGCTCAAAATTCTTGGTAAAGTTTCCATGATTACTTGCAGTTTCCTTACCTTTAAAATTATTTTGATTGTTGGGTGTACTATTCCTATTTCCTTGGAAATTCTTGTTATTAGAATAGTTTTTGGCCTTATTGTTCTTAAAATTTTTATTAGGCACAAAATCCTTCTTCTCATATTCAAACTGATTGTTATTTTTCTTAGCCTTCCAGTTGGCCAAGATTTCTTTCTTTCGATTCTGCTCAAAACAAAAGTTATCCTTCCTCATAGCTTCCTCCAAGGTCTTTGGGTTATCATATTCAATTCTGTATTTAATATGATACGGTAGATATCTAAGGAATCATTGTACTTTTGTTTTCTCATCTACAAGGTAGGGTACATACCTAAGTAGACTTAAGAACTTGCTATTCAGATCCTTCATTGTCATCGAACCTAACCTCAGTTCATAAAACTCCTTAGCTCTTTCCTCGTAATACTGCTCAGACAGGAATTTCTTTTTAAAATACCTCTTAAAGGTACTCTAGTTAAATTCTTTCTCTTTTATACCCTTAACTCTCTTCAAGTCCTGCCACCAAATATCAGCCTTTCCCGAGAGGTTATATATAGCCATCCTAGCCTTTAACTGGTTAGAATAATTATATATTTGGAAGTACTTCTTCATCTCGGACAACCAGGACTCAGCTTCCTCCCTCTTCTCAGTCTCCCCATTAAAAGTTGGTGGTTTTATCTTTTTGAATTCCCCTGAAAATTCCTCATAAGGTTTGTATTTCATCTTCTTGTCATATAGATCATCATCACTACTGTCACTAGTAGTATGGTAACTTTTTCGTTCACCAAACCCTTTAGACGACGAACTACTTTTAGTTTTTGCATGCTTCATCTTTTTAGATTTTCTTTGATGATTGGCATCTTTAGATTCTGACCTTCTACCCCTTCCTTCAGTTTGAAACTTTTCCATTAGGATCTGATTCAACTCTTCTTGAGCCCTAAGAATCCTTTCATTCTCCCTCTTTACAGACTCCATTTCAGTTTTCAAATCTTTTATAGTTTGTAACAGCTCTGAGGAATTTTTAGTTACATCCTCTGGTATAGGATCTCAGGGTAAATTTCTTGTTTTTGTGGCTGGAGACTCTTCTTGTGCATACTCTTCTAGCATTTCCATACCTCCCTGTTAAACTTCTAAAAAAGACAATTCTCTATTGAATAACATTTTAAAAATAAAATATATTAGCATAATAATTTAATTTACTATTTTATGAAAGATAGTTGGGCTACATCAAGGCCTAGTGTTTGAACCTTATGCTCTGATACCACATGTCAAAACCCCAAATTTTCACAAAAATTTAAAATTTTGAGATAACAATAAATGCTAAAACCTGCGGTTTACTAACAGCTAACAGTTGGCATAAAAGAAACAGTCCAGTAATTAGTTTCATTAAATTCTAAATTAATAACTTAACAGTTTATTTTTCATAGCAAATAATAAAATCTTTTTGTGTGTTGTTTGCTTCAGTTTATTGATTAGTTCTTTTATGTCAGTAGGTGGAATCTACTTTTGAATCCGAGGCTTACTTAGCGATTGTGCTAACGCAAATGAATACTATTTCTTACAGGTTTTACAGGTATGATCGATCAAGTATATTTTAAAAGATCTTTTAGTGTCAGTAGTATTTTGTTTGCAATTTAAAAAGCTTAGTAAAATAAGCTGCTAAACTCTAGATGACTCCCATAAGGTAAAACCATTTGGTTTTCATCAGTTTTTCAAGTAAACAAGTTTGGAAGTAAGTAACGATAGTAAACATGTTTGCGAATCTCAACAATAGAATCTCAGTTACAAGTATTTCTACTTTTGTTTATGTAATTTTTAATGTTATAAAGATCATTTTTATCAACGTTTAAGTATTAGTACAATATCTTGATTGAGTAACAATTATCCCAAGATTTGTTTCTACCATACACCTACAGTCTGGTAAACTTAGACAGTGTCAATTTGATTATATAAGCTGCAAGCCATCAAGCCTTCCTTCATAAGATCATTGTTTACCTATACTTTAATTTTCATATTAAGCCCTGAGGTTCTCATAACTTTTGGAATCAAAATATTTATTCCTATTTTAGTTATCTTGCTTATTTTTATAACTATTTATTACTAAATTGTCCTAATGAATCTTTTAGTAATTTCCTATTTGAGTCGTAACTCAAAATTCATCAATGTAATGTTGCTATTAAATGTATAGCCAAAATTCATAGCAATACTCTTACAATAAGTTTTTCTTATCACTTCAAAGTTCTGTTATTATTGAGTGGTCATATTTTGTGAGTCTCATAGACATGCATAACTGTTGTTTGATAAACATTTAGTCTATACTTAGTTTAGAAATAACAACGTAATCAAATTTAAGTTTATAATCCTTTGCACTAATGCACCATGTCATTCATAACCTTATGACTGATCATAATATTATTGGAAAAGATTTACCAAGTATAATTATAGTTTTATTATAAAGAAAAACTATAGTTATTTATCAGTTAGTAAGAACTCTCCCAATACCACATAGATATCTTATCTATTGTAAAGAAAATTTGATCTTATTATATATCAATAAACATGCATGAATTGATTTCTAAATTATAATATCAACATTGTTTAACAAGAAATTATACCACCATTCAAATGATAAATGCGATATTGTATTGAAATATGGTTTGTAATGGAAAAGAGTTTTATGTAAGGTTGATTATTGGACTTCTTAACAAAGGTTTAAGTGTCCACCACAATGGGTCAACGTGTCCAATAATGTTGAAAATTTACCTCCTTACATTAGCAATGATATGGTGCAAATTATTATCAACGTCATTGCAAATTATTAGGATTATACTATGGTTTTTAAAAACTTGTTCCAATGATTTAATAATTGGTTTGGGCTCTACGCAGGAACCATAGTCTTGGACCCACTGCGTGTTTGATTATTGGAGACCACATAGCCATCTCCTGACCATGCGTTGAGAATATAAAACATTTCTTGTGACCTAACCCTTATCATTGTTTCTCTGCAGTCTACGCTAGCCTTGAGGCTACTTGGCTTGGCCTTTCCATGGAGGACATCATTCTTCCTCACTTTGGTTGTCTTGAGTCTTGATGTAAAGCTGCAAGTGTTTCTAGTGTGTGGTTTGGAAGACGTTGTCCATGGCTAGGTTCTTATTCTGCTCAAAGTAGAGAGATTCGATACCCTTAGCTCGCGGTCTATGCAATCTTCTTTCCCTGTATTGTACCTTCCATTGTGCTTCAGTTTTTAGTTACTGTTCTTGTGGCTCGCCATTGGGTGGGGTATACCCTTGCATGATGTTAAGTTTATAATAAGGCGAATCCTGTAGGTGACAGTGCTTGTTGAGGCTGCTCTTTGTTCTCTTCTTGCAGGTAAATGAATAACTCAGTTTCAAAACTTCAATGTCAAATTCATTATGTTGTTACCGTGTTTTATATTAGTATAGTTATTTGACAGTATTTTTTTACTTTTCTTACAGGTACTCATTACTATTGAGCTTGTTCAAAGAATAAAAGACAGCCCCTTGCGAAGGTCGTGGCTCGTGGTTCAAACTCGGGTAAGCCCCGTGGTCCGAAAGATGGAATCTCACTCTGTTAATGTTAGGGTGGTCGCTGGACTCACCCAGGATTTTGGAAACCCTCTCTTGTCTTGTCACGAGTTATGTTATTGTTTTTAATATTTTTACAGGCTGTTATGGGCATACTTAAATCCAAACCCTTGTTAGGGTAGAATTAATTTGTATTGTGCACTGAAGCTTTAGCTTCACAGTCGGGTTTAAGTTTGTAAATTTTGTACTGGTAGTACAGTTGTAAACTCATTTTTGGATGACGGGATTTTATACTATATTCTGTGTAATTCTAGGGTTTTTACCCTTCCTGAATATAATGAAGTTTTAAATTCAGTTGAGTACTTTGTAACGTTTTTATACTTAAAATTTTAAGGCTGGTACTTACAGTTGTAACTTAAAATTTAATAGTTTTTATTGAAGTTGTGGATTAGGGTTTGTCCTATAAAAACCCTTAGTTGATTTATACTATTCTTGTTATAATAATTATACTGTTTTTCTACTTTAATCTATTTGTCCTTTAAGGACTGTGAGTAGATGATTAGACTGATTATTGATGATTACATATTTGATATAAAATTTGGTTTAATATTTTGATACTTGTAATGTAGTAGTTTTTAAAGAACTACCCTATGTGTACCCTAAGTTACTACAGTATTTAAAAATACTTAAAGATTATGCTCAGAATTTGAGATAGGGTTTATTCCCTTTTAACTTTGGTAGAGTATTATTTCCTATGTTATTATCTTGTAAATTTAATTACAGTTACACAGTTTTCTTCAGTTTGTTTCTATGAATTAATAGTTTATAAACATCACTGTGTAATGATAATAATGGTATTATTTGTATTTATAATATTATTATCTATGTATAATATATTTTCTTAAGTTGGTATTTATTTGTATAATAATTACGACTGAGAGCAGTCTGTAATATTTGTGTTATTTAATACCATTGTTTCTGTAGTCTTACCGAAAGAATATAAGAACTTTCCTACATGTCAATATTCTTTACATCTATATTGTCTATAAATGTATAAGGACATTTTCATAATAATAATAACTTAAGCATAAGTTACTACTGTCCTTTAATTAACAATAATAAGAAAAGGAGACTAAAGTATTTTACTTGTTCCTAGTTCAGATAGTTACAAGAAAAATTAGTTAATACTAAGGGATAAAAATAACTATATGTACTATTTTTACATCTTTTCTCAACCTAGATGATAAACATAAACATTCATCTAATAATATTAGTTATTCTCTTTTAGTATTAATATACAGTTTACAGAAGTAGATGCTTAAACATACTACTATCACTAAATAATATGAGTCTTGTTATGTTCTAACATTCTAAATTACACAGTCTAGTTCTGACAACATCTGTACAAACAAATTAATATACTTTCTAGAAAACAACTATCTAATGAAAAGTAACATTTCATTACTCTGAAAACATAAGTATTCTATTAATTCATGTTCCTATTATACTTCATTTACTTAAACACACTACCTATGCTAGAGTACGATCTAGATTACTCTAGATGGGGAAAAACACAGGTAGGATTTATCTTTCATCAAAGTACAGATTAATCCTAGAAATAACTTAAGAGATTTCAACTTAACAATTTACAGCCTAACATATAATCATTCATTGTTTGTTCAACCACATATATAAACTATAACACAGAAATTAAAAGCTAATGGAACCTATCTTTTAAGCTGGATGACAACAGCAATGGGAGGTTTTTCCTCCCTACCAACTCCTTGAGAGTGCACAAACAGCGACTTCTCAAGACCCCTGAGCCTGTTTTGGTCTCCTTGGATGGAACTAGGTGGAGCAAACAACAAAGTACTAGTCCTGAGACTTAATACCAACTCTGCATACTGCAGTAAGATCTCCCAGCTGCAAAGCTGTACTAGATCAACTTTCTGCAGTTTCACCCCTCAAACACCTTCCTTTAAATTTCCCTTTCCCAATGAATTCCTTGAAGTGCATTCACCTGAATGATTCTTCTCTTGGAATGAGCAGCCTCAGCTCTCTACATTGGGTACTTTTATTCATATTTCCTAGGTATTTTTGGGTTAGTTGTCATTAATTGAGCCACCTGCTCTGATCCCACTTTCTTGGGGGATCATGACCCCAAATGTAGAGAGGTTTCCACCTGGAACATAGGAAGTGTTTGAGGATGCTGCCACTTGTATTTTTGATCTCCACCTAGTTCCCTCCACCAAATTGACCAATACACTCTTTTTAACAGCTCTCCCAAGCTGTTGTCTCCACTTTTATTTATTTAAAAAAAAAATATTTAGAATTACATTCCACATCTTTTGACTCTGATGAGTCATCAGTTTCAACTTAGCATTAAATTTAACATAATGTCTTGGAATCAAATCAAAATAAAATAACATTATTTTACAAAATTGGGGCATGTGACACTTCTGATATGGCCATAGGAGGAGTCCTAGGCCAAAAAGAAGGACAATCACCCTATGCCATTTATTTTATCAGTATAAATATTTCTCCTTTCGAACTAAACTATATCAATATTGAAAAAGAATTTTTTGCAATAGTCTATTCTATTAATAAATTCTACCATTATATTATGGGGTACTAAGTTTTTGTGCACACCGATTACTCTTCCATTATATTCTTAATGAATAAACCGATCACCAATGGTAGAGTTACCCAGTGGCTTCTCCTATTACAATAATTTAATATTACTATCATTGATCGACATGGTAAATAAAACTTAGTAGCAGATTTTCTTTCTCGTATTCAACACGATAATGATACTAAACCTATTGATGATACTTTTCCTGATGAACATCTGTTTGTTGTATTTGTTCAAACCCCTTGGTTTCGTGATATTGCAAACTATTTAACAACTAGAAAAGTACCACACCATTTGGCTCCATATGAGAAACGCCGCATAATAGTACAAAGATCTAACTATTCATGGGTTCATAATGACCTCTTTCACACTGGCCTAGATCTTATTATTAGAATATGTGTGCGGGAGGATGAAATGACAGACATCCTTCAAGCATGCCATGATGGACCATGCGGAGGACAATTTTCTAATAAATGAACAACATACAAAGTACTGCACTCTGGTCATTACTGGCCAAGCATTTTTAAGGATTCTTCCAAGTACGTTAAAGGATGTGATATTTTTCAAAGAATGGGTAGACCCATGACAATAGACCAAATGCCTTTACAACCTCAGGCCATGATTGAGCCTTTTGAAAAATGGGCTCTTGATTTTGTAGGACCAATCTCTCCCATGTCTCGTAAAAATAAATATATATTGGTTTGCACAAAATATGTTACCAAATGGGTAGAAGCTAAAGCTTTGTTTAGGGCTACAGATAAATCCATAGTAGAATTCATATATGAAGAAATATTTACCCGTTTTGGTGTACCCAGAGTAATTGTCACATACCAAGGTACTCAATTCACTTCCAAATTAATGCAAGATATCACTACAAAGTATGGTATCCGACATTGCAAGTCTTCACCTTACCATCCTCAAGCTAATGACCAGGTATAATAAACCAATAAAGTGTTAGAAGCTATTTTAACCAAGACCATTCACTTACATCATAAGGATTGCGCGGATAGAATTCCAGAGGCTTTATGGGCCTATAGGATAACATGGAGAAACACTACCAGACATACCCCCTATGAGTTAGTATATGGAAAAAATTCCTTTTACCTATCGAATTTCAAGTTAAAACCTTTCGTATGGCAACACAGTTAGGTATGGACTTGGGCGAAGCACAGAAACAATGAATCCTATAGATTAATAAATTAGATGAAATTAGATAGGATGTGCTCCAAAGAACCATGCTAATACAGAATCAATAGAAGCAATGGCATCATTAATTTATCAAGAGAAATCAATTTAATGCCGAAGATTGGGAATTACTATTCGATTCATGGTTTAAAAAATTAAAAGGACAATTAATTACCCATTGGTTGGGCCCTTATGAAGTAGTTGCAGCTTTTGACAATGGATTAGTAAAAATTAAAACAATTCACGGCTCAAAAGTTTCCTTTATAGTGAATGGACATAGACTTAGGCTTTACCACCAACCAACATCTAGACAAGATTTCATACAAAATGGTTTACATCATAGAGAAATGGAATTGATTGAAGAGGAAGTTATTCCTTCTCCTCCTGATCCATGAAATCATTTTGGGTTATCATCACATGTATATATGTAAATATGTTTTTGCTTCTATGAATAAATAAGAGTCACTTCTGATAAAATGAATTACATGCGACTCTTTTGCTTTCTATGTTTTATGAATAAATTGAATCATGTAACAAGTGGTTTTGCATTTTGATCATGGATACTTTATCTCTATAAGCATCTCATGAAGTATTATCTAGAAAAGGTAATTACGCTCATAAGGTATCTTAACTTTTCTTAATTTGTAGTTTGTAGTGACAATTAAGGATAAGTCCTTCCATATCATTCTTAACTATTCCTTTTATGATTCAGATAGATCTGACATTTTGATTCAGACATGTATATTTCTGATTTGTTATTTCAAACAGTGCTTGATAAGACCTATTTTCATTATCATTCATCTTGTGCCTATGGATTACTAGTTCATCATATACTTGCTATCAAAACTTGTCTCTCAAATATCTCTTTGTGATAACTCAAGAGTAGGTGGAACTTTTACCTTTGGGGAACATTACTTATCTCTTCTGCTAAATATGGATTCTAAGGTCAAAGAACAGCTTTAAGTTATTCTCTTTTGACGTGATTTCTAATTAAGGATAGTATGAAAAGCTATTTGTAAGTCTATTCTGTAAAATTGAATTATGTGTTTTAGCAGGGCTTAACACTCTCTAGTACCAATCGGCTTCCATATATTTAATATAATTATACAAGGAAAACCCGCCAAGGTACTGAACATGCCTACTAGCAGCAGTTCAATGCTATGTAACAACTTAAAAACAAGAATCTCTATAAATGAAATTAAACCCATCCGGGTACTGAACAAGCTCACTGGCAGTGAGACTATACTTGCATCGTACCAAGATAAACCCACCGGGTTACTAAACAGGCTTGCTGGTAGCGGGTAAATATCGAGTAAAGAGGTTTGGTTAATGCACTACTATTCACATGATTCATAAAATAATGATAATATACAAGAAATTTTTCGTAAAAAAAAAATTATAAATCAAATGTTAAGGTGCATTATCTTTACTGTCACTTGAGAATCGTTGTAAGTTGGGCTTGGACTTGGACATCTAATTCAATCAATACCTAGGATGTTATTATCCTAGAAATGGGACCCATAGTTATATCTCTCACACACTCATGGGTAAACTCAAAGTATTTCCTGATGACAATATATCTTTACAATGAGGCATAAATGCCAAGATTTTCGTATGGAATTCTTTCGATTATATTATTGTCTCTTTATATCGTTTTTGTAAGGACTGTAATTTTTCATAAATATACATATCTGAATCACTTTCCTTTACTAGTCAATTTTTCTTTTCTTTATAAAACAATAACAACATACTTGCACTTTTTATTATCTGAAATAAACCATTCTTCTCCTTTGCAAGAGGACATGCCATAACTTTGGTTTGGGGGAGGATTAGAAAGATTCAGAAAAAAAATATTTGTCTGCTTTTATCTTTTATTATTATGATGAAATTGCTTATCTCTGGAAAATGTTAAAGTTTTTTCAAGTTATAGCATGAAGCATGTTCTTACAAAAAAACAAATCAATCGATGAATCTAAAGGATTTGATGGAAGACTTTATGAAGGATGTAAATAATGGTTTAGATGATGGACTGAATGTGATATTATAGCATGAATAATTAAAATTTGTCAACCAAATTTCTTTTTTGAACATAGTTTTATTTTGTATGGATGCTTTTACCTTGAAATTTATTTTGTTATCATTTTACTATTAACATCTTTTTATTTAAATACACATGAAAACTATTTATATGTTCAAGCTATCCAAAGTTTTACTTTGGACATGGTTGAACTAATTATAAACTTTATAAATTTATTTATCAAACGCATTGCTTGTAAATGACACACATCTTGAATTTTGATATAATAGCATGGTCTCCTAAGAAATCCAAATCTTTTACTATTCCATCATTTTTTTTCTTACTTATTTTTTCTTATACCTTCCATCTTATAAATCTTATATCATAACCATTGAACAAATGCTGAATTATTTTTGAACTCGAGAAGATATTAAAATAAGTCTGGTAAAATATTTTCTATTTTGACATAAAATAAATATTCTTTTATAATATTAAAGTTTAAATTATTCCCTTCATTCATCAAGTAGAAGGCAGTTACTAGCATAACTTTGACTTCTTTCTCAATCATTTTCTTTTTGCTCAGTGGGGCCTGGCATTTATCTAGTTTGGGGGAATTTTGAGCCTCATTTTATTATCATTTTTGGAAATTAAATAACACATTTAAACACATATTTTATTATCTTTAGTATATTTTATGTCATGTAGATCGTTATTTCAGCACAAGGTAAGAACAAATTTGATTTTATTACAACTTTGGTTATTAATATCATTTTTATGATTTTTTTAACTCAAAATTATATTATTTAAAGCATATTTAATGTATTATTTGATATGTATATTCATTTTCAGATTTTATAGTTTTTTTGGGAAAATGAACACCAAAACGCATTCAGTCTACCTTTCGCATAACATTTCTAGCTCATGATCTAGCTTGGTGTCCAGCTCGTCATCCAACCATCGCATGAAATTTGTTGGTGGTTTTCCATGTTTTCCCTATATTGAAACCTAGCATTTCCAGCTTGTTAGTGCCATAAATTGTTCCCATACTACAAGAGAACAAGCCAACACAATCTCAATAATCACAATAAAGTAAAATAGGGTTTTTAGGGTTTTCAAGGTTTTTGGTTGGGAAGTTTGAAGACAAGAGGGAAAACATTCATATAACCAAAGTAAACACTAAATCATGAGCATTTGAATGATAGAAGATGTATAACACATAAACCATAATCCAACATAAAACACAATACTAAATTTCACCCACAGTTAGCAAACATTCCAAGCATAAAAACATTAAACAAGAAATGGATATACCAGCTGAGTAATTAACACAAATTATAAATGAAACCAGTCAAGAATATGAAGGGAATATAGTGCATAGTTCAGTCTTCAAAAAACACATAAGAGTTTTTACTTAGCTCATAAACAAAGCCTAATAGCCTCCCCCTGTCAGCAAAAAATCGAACCATTTATCTTCTTTTAGACTTACATTTATCCTATTCTTCAAAATCAATTGAATAACTGGACCCTAACTAGTTTAAGAGTACCTATTGAATAGTTCAATCTAAATCATCCTTACAAAAATAAAATAACTTTTTAAACTTAACTAATAACTGATTTTCTTGACTAACTTTACAAATATTTAGCTGCTTCATCTAGTAAAGCAATTCCTTCCAAGACTTGAGCTTTCCTTCTCACCTCCAATTGGTCTGTCTCCATGTTTGCAATCCTCCTTGTTAGCTCTTCACTATGCTATTGTAGGTCTTGGATGGTTTGCTTTAACTCTATGAACTAAATTTCTATTTGCCTTTTCCTTTTAAGTGCTTCTCTGGAAACTGTAATCAACTCCTAGTAATGACTGTTAACTTCCTCCAAATCTTCTCTAAGTCTCCTTTTTGCAGTAACTAGCTCGTAATTAGCTTCATGCATATATTCAATCTGATACTTGTATTGCTTAATGCTTCTTTGTAGATTTTCTTTTTTAGAATCAATACATTTGTCTCATGCTATTGTTTGCATCCCTTCTGGTGTCCATGTGATTTTCAGTCTTTTATAGATTTCTTCATCTTCATTCATAAGTTATGTGGAGGTCACAGGAAACTTTGGATGTTCTTCATTTTCAGCATTGTAGGGAACTTCTTCTTGATCAATCTCCTTCTTCTCTAAACAGGAAATTTTTACCTCACTTTGTTGCTGTTCTTGAAACATTTGATTTTGAATCTCCAGAAATATATCAAAGATCTTGGTATTAGTCATGACAGATTTTTATTTTGATTCTATTGGTTTTTTACCTTTATTTCCATCTTCACTATCATGCAATTTTTCTTCATATGATGAATCCTCTATCACTGTAACCTTTTGTTTAACCAATTTAGGATTCAATATCTTTTTCATGTTTAATCTAAGTTTGTTCTTCAGCCTTGTTTTAGGTCTCCAGACTGTTGCAATCTCTCCCAACATCTTCAGATCATTTCCTTGATGAGTTATCGAGGAAAATTCAACAACCTTCATTTTTTTCCTTCTTGACATTGTTTCCTCATCACAATGAGTGTGAAATTCTTGCTCAACATAAACCCTAGCTTCATTAGTAATAGGAATTCTAGCCTCATCAAATAGGTATTTTTAGTCCTCCTCTGATAGTACTGTAATAGGGATTTTCTTTTTCTCCTCAATATCTTATTTTACATTTTGAATTGATTCTGCAGGTAAAATATCTACAACAGGCTTAGATTCTTTAATTTCTGATTGTAAAATCTTGCTATCCTCATCTTTAACTCACTGCTAAAATTCAAAGTTTTTATTTTCCTATTTTGAAGCTTCTTCTGGTTTATCATTTTCTTCACCCTTTTCTGTTACCTTTTTTCTAAGCTTCTTAATCAAAGTTTGACCTTTATCTACTTGTCTTCTCTGAGATTGTTCCTCCTGATCAATCTTGAAACCTGACCAAAAAATGAAATGCTCCCACATCTTCTCCATTTTCTACAATACAGTACTTATGATGAGCTTAATGAGTCCATGGTGAAAAATAGATTGTTTTGTATGATCTTGGTGCTCTCTCACCCTACATGACATCTTTTGTAAGATTTTCAAAAAGAAGAAAGGTAAATTCATTTTAGACTCATTACTGAGATGCTGGAGGAACCTAAAGTGATATTTGAAAAAAAAGGAAAATCTACCTTCACAGGTGACATAGCTCTGCAAGACTTTAATAGGCTCAATCCACTTAGGTTTAAAATTTTGAATTGGAACACCTTTTCCCCAGTCTGCAACTACACCAGGAAGCAAGTATCTTTGAGCATTAAAGGTGAAAGGAACCTTTTTGAACTAGAACTCTCCTTCATCCAAAATCCTTGTTGCTTCATATATTAACTCTCTAGTTAATTTGAACTTCAAGGGGTCAAAAGAAATTGTATCTTTGTCTAAACATTAAGCAAATTTGTATGACACCTCTGAATGATGACCTTCAATCCTTTCAAAGAACATTAACCATCCTGTGTCTGCAAACAACTGTGCACAATATGGAGTGAAATGAGTGTTGTGAGATGGTGTCCTTGGCTGGTGTAGGCCATAGAGACCTATGTGGGGGATTTTTGGGTTAACAGATTGCCCCCTGATGTGTGAGGGCATGAGCTCAACGTATGGCCGATGGACATCATAAGATTTGTTGTAGAGAGGTGGTGATTTTGGGGCTAGAGCATGGTGGATTTTGGTTTTTGTATTAATTTGGTTCCCATCAATGGGTGGGATACAATAAATGTGTGACATGTATATGGACAAGGCGAGAATTCCCATTCTCTTGAAAATGGCAAAAGAATAATTTGATCTATGCTCTAAAATACAAGAGACAATCATATACAACTGATGTTACAATGTTGGTTTCCTCTCACGTGAGGCTGAATACAATACTGATCTGGTACATTGGATCCATGGAATTCTCATGGAATGTTGTATCTTCATGACTAATGGTCTACTGGATCTGGTACATAGCTGTGTGGACTCGCTGATTGAGAGTCAGATTCTTTGCAGTACAAGTATGATGTATCAATCATAAAGGTATATCAAAGCACTACTGGGGTTTCTAAACACTGTCTGCAACGCAACCCAAAAATCACAAGGGACATAACCTGTTTAGGTCCCTCGAGTGGACTCACTAATGTGATAAAGTCAGGTGACATCTAGGGTCTTCGACCAAGTACTGTGTGGAACAAACCCTGTATGAATCTCAATGATGCGATGATGGAGTTGAAGTCAAGCACGTGAGAAACAACCATCCCAAGAGGCACTAAGGACTCCTCTCAACTGGTCCAAGGAACTCATTAATGATTTAAATGAAACCAAGGTACAGGGACCTATGGGTTTATCCTCTGGAATATGTGTGTTGGCATCAAGGCAATGATGTTTCCTTGACTAGGAGCACGAGGGATAACCGAAAGGTGTGAAGCAATTTGCAGACTGACTCACTGAATTGGGGGGGGGGGGGGGGAAGGGAAAGAACTGAATAGGGGGAGGAGGGGAGTGGGAGAATCAAACTTCCTTTGTTTAGAGCATGATGGCAGGGCGGACCAGGCAGCAAATGAAACTTAACTCAACGGAATGGGATCATAGCTGTAATACTGGGAATGTCGTTGTAGATCGGAAATACTTGGAGGAGGTGGACACTTTTGATACTGACGAGATCCATCGAAAGACACATTGTAGAGTACTATGAACAAAGGTGACCCAATGTGGGAATGCTGCCAAACTGCTTTCTGTGGGGTGGTGTCTAGGGACACCATTGTGGTACGATCTCATGGATTTTTGGCGAGCCCTAGAAGGTAAATGCTCGATGGTGCTTTCAATTTTAGAGAGTCTGAAAGCACGAAGAAGACTCCATTGGGGGTTCTTTTTCATTGGTAGTCTCCTGTTACTGAAAAGGGATAAAAGTATACATAGGAGAGCTCGCCCATCTTGGAGGGGATGAGAGACTTCTTTACCATTGGTAGTCCAATTGGGTTGGAAAAGGTTAAACCTAGACTGACTGGACGGTCATTCAAATACTTTTACGAGCATGAATGAAACCAAGTTTGCTTAGCAATCTTTTCTTGTTGAGACGGATAGAAAATAGATTAACGACAACTGGTGGTGAGATTTTTCATAAAGTGTGGCCCATTTGATTGAGAAAGCACAAAAGTATGTAGAGGGGAATGGTCTTGGCTTGAGTGTGCCAAGGAGGTCCTTTTCAAGTGATGGTCTACATGGTCCACAAAAGAAGGTAAACAAGATGATGTAGATGCCCTTTCCTATACTTTAGCGAGGGAGAAAGGAAGTAGCTACGCTCGGTGATCTTTTCATTGTTTTAAGGAGTCAGAAAAGAGCTTAAACAAAACTCCAATGTATTCAACCGACAGCAGTGGCACGAGCGGTGCCCCATGTCGGGATGATGGATAGAGGTCCAAAGGTCATCTGCATAGTATGGACCAAGCAGAAGGCTCTCAAACATACCAATACATGCGTGGGATAGATCACGGTAGAGGCCTATGAGATGGTGTGGCAGAGGCATACAAATCGAGGTGGCTCTCAGACAGAGGTCAGGAGAGCATGTGTGTGTGTTGTAGTGGACGGACTTGACTACATGTGATGTAAGTACAAGTCCATAGGCATTTATATGCCAAATACATGCAAGAAAAGAAATTATTTTGTGGACAGTGGTCCAGAGATGTGCATAAGGTGTGGTGAAAAGAAAAGACAACCTATGTGTTAAAAGTACAAAATAAAAGCTAAAATTATAGTCCTTAACGGGTGGCGGTTGGAGGACACTTCTATGCCAAATACATGGAAGAAAAATAAAGGGTTTTTTGGACGATGGTCCAAATGTCTGCGTAAGGTGCAGTGAAAAAGACAATTATAAATATAAAAATAAAAGCATAGTACAATCCTTAATAGGCGACAGCCCGTTCGCTCGCATGAGTTGTGACCGAGCAGTGTGATACGAGTACCGGTCCATAGACAATCGCATTGTCATGTCATGGCTCGTGAATCAAGGTGACTTGTGGGAAATGGTCCCAAAATTGAATTATTAAACATGAGAGGATGGTCTCATAACTAGATAAAGGGAGGAATTTTGAAACCCATGGCGTGAACGACGTCTCAAACAGAGTTTGTATGGTCCTGTTATGTCAATCGGAAGAAGTTAGGTCAAATGGGGCCTATAAAAGGGGACGGTCTACATGGTGAAGTGTCATTATCACTGTTCATTGTGGAGATGGAGAGGTGGGCCCTAATTCTTCATTTGCTAATTTCTCTTGATCCGATCGATGGTTTCGCGAGCCGTGACTTGCACGTAAAAGTTCTCTCTGAACCTCTTCATTTTTATGGCTTATTTGTTGAATTTGACCACCTAGAGCCCCCCCATGAGCTGTTTGGGGTTTCTTGTGCGGCAAGTCGCTTATTTCAAAGAGAAAGGTGCACCCTAGGCACACCTGTTGGGCCTATATGAGCGCCCTAGGCACTCCTTTTTCTCAGATAAGTGCGCCCTAGCCTCCTTTGGGTGGTTTTTTGATGGTGGGAATGTCTGACATCAGATTTTTGGATTTGTGCAGGATGGAGAAGATCAAATGGAGGGAGAGAGACTGCAAAACTGTTAGAGATGCATCATTGCATGATGGGGGTGTTAGAGATACACTGGCCCACTATGGGTTACTGAAATTTATGAGGATTTCACTTATGTCGAGCTTGGGTTTGCTGATGCAAACTCTGATTGGTTTCTGGGATGTTGCTAAGGAGGTGTTCCTCTTCCAAGGCCAACATATTGAGATTACACTAGAGGATGTGTATTTCATTACTAGGCTCCCAATATTGAGAGTAGTTGGTGACTTGGCACCTGTACTGTCTTGGGGGGAGACATTAGAGGATCTATGTGATTGGCACTATTACACTACGGTGTATGTGCGTGGTTCTTACATATTGATGTGTGACATCAAGGAGTTGTCCACATGGGCGGTGGGGACTTTACTACAACACATCTTGGGTTCCACGGGGAGCCACAAGATTTTTGGTGGTCAGCTGCAGCTATTAGAGTGTGCCACTGGTGGCACATATTATGCATGGGGTCAGATGTACTTGCAGGCTATTCAGTGTCAGCTAAATAAGTCGAAGACTACTGGCACTAGTTTTTGCTTTGGCTCCTTCCTATGTGCTTTCTTCTTTGAGAAATTACCTACACTTCGTCCTCATCGGGCTGTGGAGGATAGTGGTCCGTTGGAGCCGAGGATGTATAGGTGGTTCCAGATGATGATTCATGAGGGTGGCAATAGAGTGGGTTGCTTCTTCATAGAGGAGTTGGAGTAGTGGCTCCAGCTTCCTGTGGTGATCGAGGAGTACCTGTATGCAGGTATGGATTTTGAGGGAGATCCTGAGATTTCCCGACCTCCTGGTCAAGCTTGAGGACCAGTTGGTATGTATGCTTGATATTTTTATGTTCATATTTGTGTATAGTATAGTTGAGCTGGTTAGTGATTTTCATATTGATGTATGTGGACTGATGGTGTCCTTGCTTATGTGTACAGATGTTGGTCCTTTCCCACCACTTGGGCATCAGAGGCAGGTTGTTACCGTACCTCCTGCGGCGGCCCCTTTCGGGAACTATCGCAGGCAGTAGCGGGATATGGATGGACTAGTACCATACATGGAGGAGGTAGCTACTAGAGTGTCAGATGTTGACTGGTAGCATCTGAATGCTAACTTTATTGCTGCTATTCACAATATTCCTCCCAAGCTGGCGGGTGTGATGAGGAAGATGGATGTTGCTTGCGACCACTTTCATCGAATGGTGAGAGGTGGTCTTCTTACAGAGGATGTGTCTGCTTCAGAAGATGATGAGTTCGAGTCAGATGATGGGTCTGAATTGGATTAGTAGCCTTGTGGGGATATTCCTACTATGTTGGTGCACTTAGGGGTTTTAGTGTCGCTTATGTATATCCTGTTGAGAAAGTATATGCGGCTTCTCATTTTGTATTGGACATGTTGTGGACATGCGACTTATGGATTTATATTTATATATATATCTTTACACACATGGATGCACTTTTATGCTTTTATTATGTCAGTCTTTTTATTATGTTGTGGAATGCAAATGCCTATGTGATGTATTATTACACTGTGTGTGCATTTTTTGACATGATTATGCATTATGTTATGGTTGTATGTTTCCTATATGCTGTTATGGATCTGCCAATTTAGAATATCGTTATCCATTTGATCTATGACACTATTGAGGTTCCTAGGAACATGTGCGAATCTGATGGATTCAAATGTTCTGATCTTGTGTTTAGTGCATAGGTACTTTGTAAATAGGTAGGGATCACGAACTCGGAACAACAAGCAGCTGGGAGTCTAAGAAGACATCAATAAGATGAATTCCTAATTGTAAAGTGGAGGCCAAGAGGCCATTGAGATCATCATACTCCGCCTGGTTGTTGGCCGTGGTGCCCACGCATATTCCATCTATGTGGATCAACTCGTGCGATGGGGATTAGATTACCCATGCAGTCGAGGTGAGGTTCAGGTACCATCTGCTTGCTCCATCTGCAAATCCCATATACTGATCTGAGGTGTGCTCCATTTGAAGCAATGAGAGGAAATGATACATAAGACTCAATTGGGAAAAATGTGTAAAACAAAAAAAGAAAAGACTATAATACAATTTAAAACGCTATCACTCAAAGGGGTGACGTTAGGGGGAAATTCGTTTGGACTTTGCCAGGATCAGCAGTCATTCCATTGTGTGACACGATGAATCATTGGAGACAGCCCATGGGGCATAGAAAACACACTTGGATGGGTTCAAGTGGATCTTGTACTAGCAACATTGCATTAGGACTTGTCACAAGTCGTCTATGTGTTGTGTGTGGTTTTGCGACCGTACGATGAGGTTGTTGAAACACACCAACATGATGTGAAAGAGATCATGAAAGCAGTGCATCATGGCGAGCTGGAAGGTGGCTCCAACATTTTTGAGGCCAAAGGGCATGACTCGGTAGGAGAATGTGCCCCATGGGGTTGTGAATGTCGTCTTGTAATGGTCCTTTTTCTGGATTTGGATTTGGTTGTATCCGAAAAAACCATCCATGAAAGAAAAGGCTTCATGTCTAGCGCATGCATTGATGATTTGGTTGATGAACAGGGTGGGGAAGTTGTCTTTGGGACATGTCCCATTAAGATCATGGAATTCTGTGCAAACATTAATGGTACCCTATTTTTTATTCACGGGAACAGGATTAGAAACCCAAGTGGTGTATGCAATGGGATAAATGAATCCGGTTATACGCAACTTCTCTATCTCAGCTTTCACCACAACCACTTTAGATGGATGGATGGGCCATTGCTTCTGGCGGACGGGTGCCACATCAAGCCATGTGTTGATGTGGTGTTCCACGATGGATGGATCTAAGCCGGGAAATTCAGTGTATGAGTAGGCGAAGATGTCATGGAATTCTTGGAAAAGAGTAGTGTAGGCATCGACCTATTTCAGGGAGAAAGAAGCCCCCAGCATGATTTCTTCAACAATCTCAGAGTTGGTTGAGATGTCAATTTTAATTGTTGGTGAAATGTTTGCCATGTTCCATTCTTCGAAGGCATTTGGTGTTGGGACTGGGTTCTTGAACCAGTCAACCTTCCCATGGATGAAATCTTTGGTCTCCACAGAAAACTGGTCAGACTGCGACACAAGCTCTTCCAGGAGGAAGAATAAGCGATGGTGCATGTCATCCCATGGGTATTCCGGGGTGGTTAGAGCTTCAAGTATCTCCTCATCATTGTTGAAGAAATGAAGAAATAGGTCTCATGGACTGTCATTGGAGGAGGAGATGAGCAGGTCGGTGGAACTGGACATCATGTAGATGGACATGGTGTCTAAAGAAGGTGGTGGTGGGTGAACTTCTTCAATAAAGGTGATCTCAGATTCAAGGGAGTGGTGACATAGGTCAGCAAGAGCCATTCAAAACTCAGGTAGGTCTTGGAAATGGTGGGAGTAATGTCCATACAAGCCACAAAGGGTGCCAGCATGGTTTGTCCTCAATGCCTTGTTCTTTACTATTGGCGCGGTTGGGAGTTCAACCATAGGGATGTTTTCCTTCATGTCCATGGCTTCCATATGCACATGTATCACTGGGATTTTAGGGAAATCCTAAGTTGGATGGCCTTGTTGTTAATAGATGACACAAGGTGGAACTTGTCGTGGTTCTACGGTGGCTTTGTTGTTCTTTCCCCTAGCCCTTTTGGGTTGGGATGGTGCAGGTGCGGGTGCGGCAGTTGGCCTATGTGAACTGGGTGGGGGGTGAGACTCAACCGCAATAGGTTGCACTAGAGTTAACAACACCTACGACATTTATGGTTGAGCTGGTGGATTTATATACCACATCGAGATCCCCGTCATAAAGTTGGGTAGGCTTAAGGTGTCCATGACCGTCTTGCTCATGACATCGGGTGGGGGAAAGAGGAAGGGAATTGTATGGACTGGAGATGAACCCACATAAATCCTGGTTGGTTGCATGTGGGGGTAAGGTTATGGTTGTGGCTGCACATAATGCTGTTGCTGCGGGTGATGTTGCTACTACTGTTTGCGTTGCAGCTATGGATGATGATGTGGTTGTGGTTGGGGCTGCAGCTGCAGTTGCTATTTGGGTGCAACGGTGCTTGATGAAACCATGCAAAAGTCCACAGTTTGCTTTTGTGTTGGTGGTGGTGACATCAACGGGAAAGGATCCATCATAGTGAGATCGATAAACAACCTAGGGCCCACATTCAATGCTGGGGAGGTTGGTGTGTTTTCAACCATAGTGTTGGTTGCAGGGATGACTTTAGAATTTGTGGTCACCCCTTGCGACTTAGTGGTGGTGATGGTAGGGATAAGGTTGGCATGCACTGTTAACCCTTGCGGATCATGGTAGGTGAGCTGGTCAACCATCACAATATTCCCTTCATGGGGGAACATCATGAGGTAGAATACAGTTGACATTATGGTTCGCATGGTGTACATGTAACTCCTCCCAAGGAGGAGGTTGTAATCCAGTTGAGCGTTGATGACCTCGATGTCGATCAGAACTGTCTTCCCATCTAACGTGATAGGGACATGGCAGAGGATTTCTTGGGCTTTAGTGGTATGTCCATCATAAGCCCATAGAGTCATGGAGGATGGTTGCAGAATCGACGATCCACAATTATGCCAAACCAAGGTAGACATGACGCACGTGGATGCCCCCTCATCCACTATGCATCGGTGCACAACTAAGTTCCAGATGGATACTGGGATTTGGAAGGTGATAGTGGAGGGCATGCATGGCTCTTCGTTCTCTGTGACAAATGTGATTAGCTCAAAATCAGAGGGGTCTACTACCCCTAGAGCAGCCAGTAAGGCTTTCCACTGCATTGGGCATGTTTTGAGTACATCAAGAGTAGACATGGCAGTTGGTGTTTGGGCCAAATAATCCACAATGATGTAGCTAACTGTAGCTCTAGATGTGGCGTTATTGGAAATTCTGCATATGGGCAGACGTAGGAATGGGGGTAACTAGAGAGGTAAGTTGGTTGTCTTATACATCGATGCTGCTAATGAGTCAGCAGGTTCGGTGGTGGTACTGTACTAATTTCATCTAGTCTGTAAGTTGACCTCTTCAGTGGTCATGGTCATCAGGTGGTGAACACCTATTTGGCCATAGGCATTGCCCCCGGAGCATTGGGATTGGCCTGGGGAGGGGGAGCGGTTGCTACCAATCCTTGGACTAGTAGTGGGTTTTGAAGCACCATGGGAGGAGGTCCTTGTGGTGCCTAGTTGGGTTGGGCTTGAGTGGGGGCATTGGTGGCTTGTTGGGCCTCATTTTGAATGGATTTCTTAGCATGATCCACGAGGCGACACTCAAATGTGTAATGCCCATAAACATCACAGAGTGTATAAGGTTGATTTGTGCACAACGGTGCATTGCGTCTTGGTGGATTCTGTCTTGGGGGGTTTTGGGCAGGCCAGTTAGCCACGACATTATTGGGAGGGTTCGGTTGCTGACCGCCTCCATGTGGTTGGTTATTACCTTGGTTGTGTTACCACCAAAGTTGTACTTAGTGGTTTTTTATCAAGTGAACCTGGTGAATTGGACAAGGATAACTTGTTCAGACTTCAGAGAACCTTTAGTCTTGCTTTTGGGAAGCTTTGTTGTACAATATCACATGTTCATACCCATTGGGGGAATTGTAATAAATGTTCTAGCATGATAGTGTCTATAAAAGACTCAGTCTCTTAGATTTTATTTGTCAATCCAATCAGCCCAGGGCATTTTTTCCCTTGGTTATTATTGGTTGTTGAATAAACGACTGATAATTTCTGAGTTTTTCACTCCATACCTCCAAAGTTAGGGTGGTCGGCTTGGCATTTAGGCCTATTGAGGTTATTAGAGTCTATGTGTCAATGTATAAACATGTTAGACATCATGGTCGAGTCATATGAACATGTCTAACTCCCCCTAGGTTTTTTCAATTTTTCAATTTTTTAGTTTTTTAGTGTTTTTTATGAAAATTTAATTTTTCCAAAACTTAGGCTATTTTTTAATAGTTTAATTGGAAAAATTGATTTTGTAATAAAAGTGGGCCAAATAATCAGTTTCATTCATGTAGGTGCTCATCTTCAAGCTAAGAGCACCATGTAAAATCATGAACCCACTATTTCCTAGTTTTGAGTGATTTTCCATCACTGAGGTCAGAAAACCCCAAAAATCAACTATTGATGATTTTAATTAATAAATTGATGAATAATGGAGCAAATCCAAAATCCTAAGTCAATGGATTCTCAACCGATTTGATTGTAATCAGTCAGATATGAAGCAGACTGACTGGATCTAACAAATCCTTGACTAAAGGAGGTGATCAAATCAGATCCAGAGTTGATCTTCAACATCCTTTATGGGGAATTTTGCCCTCCCTCTCTCCTCAATATGTTTTGGCTCATCTAGATGAGTTTTGGTGGATGCTTCAGTCAACAGGTTGAGGTGTCAGTCAGATCAGCTCTACGATTGACAATTGCACTCAATGAGACTCAGATCTAGCTCAGTTAGACATAGATCAGGCATTGATGGACTCTCCATCAGCATATTTGGTCTATCTCCTTGATATTTGTGCCCCCACTAGGATGAATCTCCTGGTTTTTGTATATATCCAAGCACAACAGCCTCTTCTACTAGAGTTAGAACTGGGATTGAGGTGTTGCTGCTATTGTACTATTGTATTGTTCATTTGAAATAAAGAGGAGATTTGTAGGCAAGATGGTGTTGTGCCATTGTATGTGTGGATGATGATTGCCATTATTTTACTGAGGTAACCTATATCTGTGTTCATGATTTGCTAATTGCTTGTAGATCCATTGTTAAGATTGATAATAAGCTTATTATAATCTTGGTAGGAAAGGTGATTTTCAATAAGTTTATTGGCCATCTCTTTCCTTTGATGCATGTTTATAGATCTAGATTCAACATGTCCTATAAGCTTATATGCATGTTATTTTGAATCTCTGTGTATGTACTAATTGGATCTCACAAGTTTTTTTGGCAAGTTTCTTGATTTCAGCTGAGCTGTAGGTTCCTACATTGGAGAGGATGCTGATCTAGTCTATTTCTTCACTCTGTCCAAAACCTTCCAAATGAAATAGTCCCTCGACATTCCACCTGAAAGCTCCACTGTGGATCTTCAAGGAAACCAAAATTTCTCTCCTCCTCTTCCTCCCTCAAGATCAACTCTTTACCTGGTTACTTTTTCATAGCTTCGATTTTGTTTAGATATATCATCTTAAAATTAATTTCAACATAGATATATCCTCTTGAATCTCATATTCTATATCTTTCTCTTAACAAGTTTCATAAGCTTTCTAGATCTAGCTTTAGGGAAATCGTCCTTTTTGCATGTAATTTATAAAGAAAATTTGTAGTTTGGATGCATTTGATTTATGTTTGATGTAAGTTAAAATTTCATATGCTGCAAAAAAATTGTACATCTTATTGGCTTCCCAAAATGCAAGCCAAGATCCCAAGGAAATCCTGCCTTCCTTGGTTCTTGTTTTTCCTTTTTAACTAGTTTTCAGCTTACCTTTTTTGGTTAAAAGTGAGCTGAACCAAAGGTACTTTCAGAGTTATTTTGGGAAAATTTTATTCTGATATTATTTCTAGTTTTTATCAGGTTTGACAGAAAATAAAGGAAGCTTCTGTTCAGAGGTGGCCTCAGGAGCGCTCAAATCCCCCCAGGGGTCTCCCGTTTGACTAAAACCTTTAATTTTCGCACTTTGTAAGCTCTTGATTTCATTCCATATAAGGATCAATAGGAATTATATCAGTTCTCTGATATTTTAATCGCTGTTAATAAAAATATTTTTTGAATAGGCTCTTTCGAGCCCATTCCCCATTCCCCCTGGGGGGATTTGCGTCGGTGTCCTTTTTGTTGCTTTTTGCTCATTTATTTTCAAACTAGTATTGATATAATCTACAGGGTAGTATAATTTATTTCATTATAAATTTCATATTCCATATTTTATATTTCAAAGTAATCGTAATACTTACCCCACGACTTCCCGATTGACCTGAAAGGGGAAAGAGATTCGTGGTAGGACTAATTAGGAAACTAGAATTGTGTATATGTTTTCTTTTTCCTATCATTTTTTTCCAGCTAATATAAAATTAACCCCTCCTCAATTCCCTGATTGAGATCCACTTGGATCGAAAGAGGTTCCTAGAGGTTTTTCTTTTAAACAAGAACACCCATTGAAAATTTATTAAAATTGACAAGACTCTGGGGTGTATGCTCTACACTTGGTTGCGGTTTTTCTGATCAATAAAGCTGTATCAAAAGAACTTGAGTGACTAGTATAATTAGGACTCACTCTCCCAAATTAACAAACCAACAGGTGAAAATTCAACACCTAGATCAAACCATCACAGTGGCAAAATACCCAAAGGAAGCAGGAACTTCTGAAAAGTGACCTTGGGGCACCAATATCTGTCACACTCTAATAGGTGCACTATGAACAATAGCCCCAGAGACTCAATTTCAGCCCACATATTCCTTCCGGGCAGCCGTGAAGGTTTAGTTTTGGACATACTCCAAGTACTCTCGGGTATATCTGGAGTCCCCCCCTTCGCCTAATTTTAATCAACTTACACTTCAAATTTAACTTAAAATGTACCAAGAGGCAATCGCAAAACATTCACTCCAAGAACATGCAAGTACATTGATCTTATTTTTTGACTCCATTCTAAGGCACTAGTTATTTTCTTGCTTTATATATATATTGTGTCTCAGCATTGTGCTTTCATGTGTTCATTTTTGTATCTTTCCATCTTTGATTGTCCATATTTAAATCTCAAACTCCTAAGTAACTCATTCATTTTAACATCACCTTACTAAGTAAATTGTCCTTAGTAACATAATAGGGTCTACCCCCCTTGGCTTCATTAGGAGTTGATCCTAAACAGAGGAGTCAAGAACAAGGTGACAGCCTTGACTCAAGACTTGCCCCCAAGGACACACCGAGTGGCTTGAATATTTCTGCCACGTGACCCAGGTTTGTGAAAGGTGGAAACACATTTTGGCGCCATTTCCAGGGATAAATCTTTTTATTCATGAGTATGACTTAGCTTAATTTTTTCCTAAAGAACTAAAAAGATAACTTTTGATTGATCTAGTCTTTAAAAAACATAAAAATTAAAACTCGATCCATCTGGCGACTCCACTATCTAACATCCCTTCAAGAATTTCTAGCCGAAGAAACCGCCAACAATTATTCAATCCTCTCCCTGATCCCAAAAGGTTTATGAGGGGAAGATTGAATAGGAAGACTTCTCATAGAAACCTTGAAGATTTAGGAGACCAATCCCTCTCAGATATCCATCACATATTTCTAGAGAGTCATGTTCACCAATCTCAAGAAATGACGGAATTATTCAAACCCCTTGATTTTTCTCAGATAGCAGGTGCTCCCCATGCCATTCCAAAAGATGCTATCAATAAGCTCCCCATATTTCAGGGAAATAATGCCATCACTGCCATGTCTCACCTTCGAAAGTTTGAAAAGCACCTGGTCAGTTATTGCAATGATGCTGCCCGTGACCATGACGATGTCAAAATGACGCTCTTTGCTTTATCCTTGGAAGATGATGCAGAAGAATGGTACGTCGACCTAGATGATTATTCATATAAAACTCTTAGTGAATTCCTACATGGTTTTAAGAAGAAATGGGGGGAAAAGAAAGAACCAATACATTTGCTTGCTGCCCTCCATAACATAAAGAAGATGGAGAATGAAACCATTGATGAATTTAATACTAAGTTCAGGCATGTGGTTTCAGACCTCCCTAGAGAAATCAAGACAAGGGATGCCTCCATCCTCATATCTTACATCGAAGCTTTCAATGGTGATTTGAGGTACCATTTAAGGGACAAAGAGCTGGCTGATCTAAAAATTGCTCAAGAATTGGCCAAGAAAATAGAAAAGAATATGCAGTCTTCAAGCAAATCCAACATTCCAGGTTACACTATGGGAAACACTTCATACAACAAAGAAAAGGGAAAAGCCTTTGAATCAGAAGAAAGGGGAGCCTCTAAATATCCCATGGAAGAAGTAACAGACATGATAAAAGACTTGGTTACTAGTCAAAACCAACTTATGTCAAATCGGTCTGCACAATTGAATCTTATACACAATAGAATAGTCACAATGGAAAGAAATAATGGACCTAGGAACTTTCAGCCTAGGCAGAAGGATGTATCAAAATAAGTTTCCTCAACAAGAGCCTAGGATTCCAAACTAGTTTGACTCAGCTAACATGGTAGAAGAACTAATTCCATGGTGTAGACCCTGTGAACAATTCCACCAAGAAAGCACTTGTTATGTTGCAAATCAATTCATGGAACATGGACTTCCCAAGGTCAGTAATCAGGAAACAAATTCAAGCGAGCCTAATCATATATACATGGTAGGCTGGGCTTACCCTTTGTTACCATCTAAACAATACAAGCCTAAGGATGAAACCATTGCAAAATATTATAGTGAAACTTATGATGAAAACTATAATATACATGATGGGACTCCTATGAGTTCTCCATATAATGATGACAATCTGGAAGGTTTACTACCTTATGGCCTTTTCTCTAAAGAAAATGAGTATGAAAATGAGGACAAGTATAGCTTGGAGCATGATACAAGTGACAAAGACTCCCTTATCCCCAACAAAGATGTTGATGAGGAGTCCTGGACATTCATGGAAAATCCAGTCTGTGACATAAATAAAGAGGAAAATAATGAACTAGAAACTTTTGATGGTTTTGTTGATTTTTCTGTCTATGGCATATCTAAAGGAGAGAGCATGGACCATGTGTCCTTGGGAAAATTTGATATGAAAAAGGAGCATGCATTTTATCCACATGATTAGTCTGAGCCATATATCAGTATCAGTAATGAAGACAAAGAGAAATCGATATCGGAACCTGATATCAACAATGGGGAATCCATCACATCTAACATAGATGATGGTCATGACTATTGGGATTTTTGTGGATATCTTATTAAGAATCCTATATATGCTATATCCATCAAGGGGAGTGTCTATTTAGAAATTTTTGGAAGTCCAATATACTATACTTCCATAGAGGAAAGCATGGATATGGAGACCTTGGAAAATCCTAGTATGAAAAAGAAACATTCAAAACTATTATATGATCATTCATATTCATATCATGCAGAGCTGCACAAAGGTATCAATAATGAATACATGGAGAAGCAGTGTTGTGAAAAGACAAATGTGATGCAGTTATTAAAATATCAGTCTCAACTATCATCTTCACATATAGAGTTTCCTCATGACTTGGAGCCTCTTGGGGCTTATACAGTGAATTATCATCCAGTAAGCCTTGATGATCAGTATGATAGTGTAATCAATGTACCTCATCATTCTGATTTGTACATCAACCCTATCCAGTCATGGATAGAAGAAACCTACGCAAGCACTTACCAGTTTGGGAGGAATTTTGACGACATTATTCATGCCTATGATTTTCCATCCATCCTGCCCCTTCTGGATCATCATGCAGGTTTTTCATTTTTTGAATAAAGTATCCTTACTTTGGCTAGTAACCAAAGACAAGGAATTTTTTTTTTTATGTTAATTAAATTCTTAGGTGGTTACATTGGATTTCTGATTACACTTAACCCTTTTTGTATCATGCTTAGAGTAGGAAAATAAGCTTCTTGAAAAAGAGCATTTACTTTCCGCATTTTTTTGTTTTGTACTAAGCTATAATCAAACATTTTTGTTTTCATTAGTTAGTTAAATTTATTTTGTTTAAAAAAATCAGCTTAATGGTTCATTTGGTTTTTTATGTAAAGCTTGTGCTACTAAGGTTTTCTTATCAAGTTGATATGTTTTTACAGGGTGTATAAACCAGAGATTCTGGTGTTCTCGTATCCTCTCCTTGCCCTATGACCAGATCAAACACACGTCCTGTATTTGGAGTCAGAATGTTACCACCTAAGTTGTACTTAGTGGTTTTTTATCAAGTGAGCCTGGTGAACTGGAAAAGGATAAATTGTTCGGACTTCAGAGAACATTCAGTCTTGCTTCTGGGAAGCTTTGTTGTACTATATCACATGTTCATACCCCATGGGGGAATTGTAATAAATTTTCTAGCATGATAGTTTCTGTAAAAGGCTCAGTCTCTTAGAATTTATTTGTCAATCCAATCAGCCCAGGGTGTTTTTTCCCTTGGTTATTATTGGTTGTTGAATAAACGACTGATAATTTCTGAGTTTTTCACTCCATACCTCCAAAGTTGGGGTGGTCGGCTTGGCATTTAGGCCTATTGAGGTTATTAGAGTCTATGTGTCAATGTATAAACATGTTAGACATCATGGTCGAGTCATATAAACATGTCTAAGTCCACCTAGGTTTTTTCAATTTTTAGTTTTTTCAGTGTTTTTTATTAAAATTTAATTTTTCCAAAACTTAGGCTATTTTTTAATAGTTTAATTGGAAAAATTGATTTTGTAATAAAAGTGGGCCAAATAATCATTTTCATTCATGTAGGTGCTCATTTTCAAGCTAAGAGCACCATGTAAAATCATGGACCCACTATTTCCTAGTTTTGAGTGATTTTCCATCGCTTAGGTCAGAAAGCCCCAAAAATAAACTATTGATGATTTTAATTAATAAATTGATGAATAATGGAGCAAATCCAAAATCAAAAGTCAATGGATTCTCAACCGATTTGATTGAAATCAGTCAGATCTGAAGCAGATTGACTGGATCTGACAAATCCTTAACTGAAGGAGGTGATCAAATCAGATCCAGAGTTGATCTTTAGCATCCTTTATCAGGAATTTCACTCTCCCTCTCTCCTCAACATGTTTTGTCTCATCTAGATGAGTTTTGGTGGATGCTTCAGTCAATAGGTTGAGGTGTCAGTCAGATCAGCTCTCCGATTGACAATTGCACTCAGTGAGACTCAAATCTGGCTCAGTTAGAAATAGATCAGGCATTGATGGACTCTCGATCAGCATATTTTGTCTATCTCCTTGATATTTGCGCCCCCCTGGGATGGATCTCCTGGTTTTTGTTTATATCCAAGCACAGCAACCTCTTCTACTGGAGTTAGAATTAGGATTGAGGTGCTGCTGCTATTGTACTATTATATTGTTCATTTGAAATAAAGAGAATCTTTGGAGGCAAGACGGTGTTGTGCCATTGTATGTGTGGATGATGATTGCCATTATTTTACTGAGTTAACCTGTATCTATGTTCATGATTTGCTAATTGCTTGTAGATCCGTTGTTAAGATTGATAATAAGTTTATTATAATATTGGTAGGAAAGGTGCTTTTCAATAAGTTTATTGGCCATCTCTTTCCTTTGATGCATGTTTAGAGATCTAGATTCAACATGTCCTATAAGCTTATATGCATGTTATTTTGAATCTTTGTGTATGTACTAATTGGATCTCACAAGTTTTTTTGGCAAGTTTCATGATTTCAGCTGAGCTACAGGTTCCTACATTGGATATTATTCTGATCTAGTTTGTTTATTCAATCTCTCCAAAACCTTCCAAATGAAATAGTCCCTCGACATTACACCTGAAAGCTCCACTGTGGATCTTCAAGGAAACCAACATTTTTCTCCTCCTCTTCCTCCCTCAAGATCAACTCTTTACCCAGTTACTTTTTCGTAGCTTTGATTTTGTTTAGATATATCATCTTAAAATTAATTTCAACATAGATCTATCCTCTTGAAGCTCATAGTCTATATCTTGCTCTTAACAAGTTTCATAAGCTTTCTAGATCTAGCTTTAGGGAAATCGTCCTTTTTGCATGTAATTTTCAAAGAAAATTTGTAGCTTGCATGCATTTGATTTCTATTTGCTGTAAATTAAAATTTCATATTCTGAAATAAAAGTACACATCTTATTGGCTTCCCAAAAGGAAAGCCAAGATCCCAAGGAAAGCCTGCCTTCCTTGGTTCTTGTTTTCCCTTTTTAACTAGTTTTCAGCTTACCTTTTTTGGTTAAAAGTGAGCTGAACCAAAGGTAATTTCAGAGTGCTTTTGGGAATATTTCAGTCTGATATTCTTGTTGGTTTTTATCATGTTTTATAGAAAAAAAAGGAACCTTCTGTTCGAAGGTGGCCTCAGGAGCGTTCAAATCCCCTTAGGGGTCTCTCGTTTGACTAAAACCTTTAATTTTCACACTTTGTAAGCTCTTGATTTCATTCCATATAAGGATCAAGAGGAATTATATCAGTTATCTGATATTGTAACCTCTGTTAATAAAAATATTTTTTGAATAGGCTCTTTCGAACCCATTCCCCATCCCCCCTGGGGTGATTTGTGTCGGTGTCCTTTTTGTTGCTTTTTGCTGATTTCTTTTCAAAATCGTATTGATCTAATATACAGGGTAGTATACTTTATTTCATTATACATTTCATATTCCATATTTTATATTTTAAATTAATCATAATACTTACCCCACGACTTCCCGATTGACCCGAAAGGGGAAAGAGATTCGTTGTAGGACTAATTAGGAAACTAGAATTGTGTATCTGTTTTCTTTTTCCTATCATTTTTTTTCAGCTACAATAAAATTAACCCCTCCTCAATTCCCCGATTGAGATCCACTTGGATTGAAAGAGGTTCCTGGAGGGTTTTCTTTTAAATAAGAACACCCATTGAAAATTTATTAAAATCGACAAGACTCCGGTGTGTATGCTCTACACTTGGCTGTGGTTCATCCGATCAGTCAAGTTGTATCAAAAACACTTGAGTGACTAGTATAATTAGGACTCACTCTCCCAAATTAACAAACCAACAAGTGAAAATCCAACACCTAGATCAAACCATCACGGTGGCAAAATACCCAAAGGAAGCGGGAACTTCGGAAAAGTTACCTCAGGGTGCCGATCTCTGTCACACCCTAATGGGTGCATTATGATTAATAGCCCTAGAGACTCCATTTCATCCCACATATTTCTTGTAGGTAGCTGTGAAGGTTTAGTTTTGGACATATTCCAAGTACTCTCGGGTATATCTGGAGTCCTCCCCTTCGCCTAATTTTAATCAACTCACACTTCAAATTTAGCTTAAAATGTACCAAGAGGCAATCACAAAACATTCACTCCAAGCACATGCAAGTACATTGATCTTATTTTCTGACTCCATTCTAAGGCACTAGTTATTTTCTTGCTTTATATATATTGTGTCTCAGCATTGTGCTTTCATGTGTTCATTTTTGTATCTTGCCATCTTTGATTGTCCATAGTTAAATCTCAAAATCCTAAGTAACTCATTCATTTTAACATCACCTTACTAAGTAAATTGTCCTTAGTAACATAATAGGATCTACCCCCCTTGGATTCATTAGGAGTTGAACCTAAACGGAGGAGTCAAGAACAAGGTGACATCCTTGACTCAAGATTTTCCGCCAAGGACACACCGAGTGGCTTGAATATTTCTGCCACGTGACCCAGGTTTGTGAAAGGTGGCAACATGTTGTGGAGCCAGTTGTTTCTATCTTTGGGCCTTGCTGATTATTGGGGGTAGGCTGGTTGGGACAGTTTTGTTGCGCGAACACTTGTCCCAATGGAGTGGGTGGAGTGGGAGCGGGGGATTGAACTTGTTGCACTAGTGGTGCATAGTATATTTATGGGGGTGGTGGTGCCACTAATGTGGGAACTTGCCCCACATACTATTGTGCTGGCCAAGACATGGCCTAATCCTACTGTGGTGGTGCAGGTTGGGCATAAGAGGTTGTTGCTCTGGACTAGGACATCATTCTAGCATAGTCCGGAGCTCGGTTTTGATAAGCAACATTAGCAATGTTGCTTGGTTGGGGTGTAATGATAGGTGGTGTTGGTCGAGGCTATGGTTGTTGGGAGACTGACCCTATGATGTTGTCTGCTACATGGGATGCCCTCGATGTGTCACCATAGGAGGTACTCAGATGGGGAGCATTTGGAATGATGGTATACAAGTATCCTGATTGGGCATAGATGAGGTCAAATTGTTGGGCCTTCAGTATGTCCTCTTCTTTAGATTGGGGATGTTCAGATGTGACGTCCTTTGCGATGGGCAGGAGAAAAGTGTTGAGGAACCAATCCAAGAAGATCCTGTCATCAATTTAGATCTTACACAAGCTGCGGTGCTGCCGCCACTCATGGATATGATCAATGATGTGAGTGGCAGTGTTTTGGTGACAGGATAGCAAGATCTCCACCCCCTCATCATATTTGATAGGGAGTTGGAAATACTGTAGGAACATGAAGGCTAGAGAGTTGAAATTGGGGTACTTGGCTTGTGGTAGCTCAATGTACCATTTGGATGTGACACCTATAAGGGTGCATTGGAACAACTTCAGCCTGATGGAGTCATCTATGATGTTGTTGGATGAGCACCATAGATGGAATGTCTTTATGTGATTTTTGGGACATTCCCCGGCTTTGCCTTCAAACTTTGGGATGTCTGATGGTAGCTTACTTGGCATGGGTCACCAGAAAGCTTGGTGGTGGATGGGTTCATTCGTTAATCTATCCAAGTTATGCAAATTCAGAGGAGCCATGAAAGGTAGATTTGACCCCAAGTTGATGTGTGATGGGGCTATAATGGGGGCGGGGTTTGGAGGTGCATAATGCATTTGCATGGTTGGGGGTGCTTGTTATGGCACCATGGTGGATGGGCCAATGCCCCCAATTGTTGTGGGTGGGATGGTATGGGTAGCGGGGGCATTTCCCCCATGTATTACAGTAGGGGAAATGTAGGTGGCCGGTGCACTGCCCCCCTATGTGGCAAGAGGGGCAATGTGTGTGGAGGGACCACTGCCCCCATGTGTTACCACTGGGCCAGCCTGGATGGTCACTATTGGTGGTGGAAATTAGCTAATGATACTCTGCATGACTGTGCTTGGAGCACTTACCAAGTTGTGGGTGACAGGTTGTGATGTGGACATGGGTCCACTTGCTATGGTTAGGCCAGAAAATGGATCCAGATTCGCACTAGCCATGGGGCTTAATGGTGCGGTGTGGAGGTTTGGTTTAGATCGATATGGGTCTGAATTAGAATAAGAGGCTATGTGGCCCTCTTACGGTGTAGGATATTGTTGAGAGCGGCTTCGACGGTGCCAGTCAAGTGTTCCAAATGGTGGTGGTTCGCCTCTCAAGCATGAGGAAGATTGTGGAGGATCAATTGTGTTCACTTTTATGTATGAAAATGGTGGGTATGATATTTGGACCCCAGTTTCAATGGCTTCCTATTGGTTGAAGGTGGTCTCTCGGCCACCAAGACTGCCAGAAGACAGCGCTTGGCTTGTTCCTCATGGGTGCTTCTACTCAATCGAAAGGGGTTGTTGCCCATTTTGCTTGGCAATTACTCTCAATGGCCAGCTACTTTGGGGTTCCTATGGTACTCCTCACAATGAGTTTTTGGGAAAATCCCAAGTACTTCCCATAGTTGAAGTAGTCAGGGATTTATGTCCTCAAAGACTGCATAATTGATTGAACTTAGTGTAAATTTGGTAAATTTTAAGGCTTACTCAGCGTCATGAACTGAGTTGGGTTAATTATTTGGTATGGTCTGTTGGTTTGATTTTTTGTTTTGGTATTTGGTTTGCAATATGGTTTATGAATTCATGGTAGAGCTCATATGATGGTTTTGTATTCAAACATAAACATAAATTTGTAAGCAATTATGGTGATTAACCCTGAATTGTTGGCCTAGCTAAATGTCTACCTATCAGTCATATTCTTCTTCAACCAAGAGAAGGTGTTGGGATCTCAACACAATGGGACTAAGCCCATCCATAGATCCTCAGGTCACCTCCCAAGTGCTAGGTTGGTCAACAGGGAGGATGCTTAGCACCGTGAGAAGCCCTCCTTCTCTACCCCCTCTACCTTCTAGGTCACTTGGTTTTAGTGGTTTGGGAAAAATACCATGGAGTGCCTAGATCTATACCAGCTTACCCTTCGTCGTATCCCAAAATACCCCAGAGGGTGATGACTGGGTAGAGGAGGAAGGGGGGCAGCAAGATGGTTAATTTTAAGTTACTTTTAGTTAAGCTAGTTCATTTTATTAAGTCTTAATGATTAATTTATCATATACACATTTTTCATGGATTGATTTGCAAAAAGTAAAAACTGGAATTGAAAGAGACCTGCAATGGTGGACAGATGTGGCTGGGCCACACTGGCATTCCACTAAAAATAAAAATTACTATTAATTAAACTTAAATACAACTTCTATGTGATGGGCCGCACATTTCTGACAAATCCAGTGAGGGGGCCATGAGATTTTCCAAAAATGAGTGAGGGGGTCGCACAGAATGCGAAAACAACCACAAATTGAGCTTCTGGGCTAAAGTTGCACCTATCTGAGGATTAAGTGCACCCTGGGTGCACCTGTTCGCCAATTAAGAGTGCCCTAGTCTCACCTTTTCCCCCGATAAGAGCAACTTGCTCTGAAAAGGGTTTTTTTGGTGATGCAGGGTCAGATCTGGCCGATAGTAATTGGTACTGGGGTCAGTCTAACTCGGCTCGTCCTAGAAGAGGATTTGGCACTGACTAAAACATGAAATAAAGCAGATTTAAATAGATCTAACCTAAGATTTTTGAAAACTATGGTAAAATGGAAAAAACTTGAAAACCTGAAATTTTTGGCCCAACGATCCTGTGGGATCAACCCAAGGGAGTTTCCAAAGCTGTAGCAAGGATTTCTCCCTACTATAGCAACAGGAATGGCTCCCTTGTTCCTATAGGGCATAAGGGTAGGTTCCTACTCTTAGAAAACAATAAAAAATGGAATGGAAATGCAAATAAATAGAGTAGCAAATTAAACTAAGCTAATATAAACAAGAATAAGCAAATGGAAGCTACTGTAAACTAGATATAAGAGCTAATAATAGAAAATAATGGAGAAATGAAGCCCTTGTGAACCCCTCTGCAGAAAACAGGTTAGGGTTTCACCTCCTTGAAACCCGCAAACAACCTAAGCTGCTACAATGGCAAACCTACAAACAATGTCAATGAAAAACCTAGAAATAGAAATGACGGTTAGAAAGCAAAACAAATAAACAGCCATGAAAAGAAATTATACCTCACTTAGGTGGAAATGGGCCACCATGCCCTAGCTCATGGGAGCACCTCTCTCTTGGTTGGGAAGCAATGGCTTGATGAGATGAAGATGGAGGAGAGGGAGAGTGGGTGGTTTGAGAGCAAAAGTTCTCAAAGCATCCATGGGAAACATAACAATAGGCAAGTGAGGAGTGTTTTGAGAGTTACCCCCACCCTCCTTTTACAGTTTTTCCAAGGGATTTTAGAGTATTAATCCCTTGGTTAGGGATTTAGCCCCTTTTATGTGCCTTTATCCCCTTTCGCCCTAACTTTAGCCCCTTTTAGGGTTTTAGCCCCTTTTTTAGGGCTTTAGCTCCTAGGGGGCTATTTTGGGCTCTTTTTGGGGATTTTTAGCCCTTTTCTTCATCCTTGGGCTCTTTTGGATGTGTGGCGGTCAAATGGAAGGTCTTATGGAGTGAAATGAGTGTTGTGAGATAGTTTCCTTAGGTGGTGTAGGCCATAGAGTGCTATGTGGGGGATTTTTGGGTTAACAATTAGGTCTAAAACTAGTATTCTGCCTTCGAATCTATCATTAGTCATTTCTTCAGAAAAATCCCCAAATTAAAAAAATCCCTGCAGACTACCTATTAAGATGACCAATTTGAATGCTAGAAAATAGTTATTTCAATTGTTAGGTGTCGAATTGCATGCTCCACCTTTCTCTGACCGCTTAGACCACTCCAGCTAATCGCTCCTACAAGCCCTAATTCTTGCTCATTTTCAAAATCCCAATTATCAAGCACTATTTTCTTGCCATGATATTCAATTACTCTTCATGCAATTCAAATAAAAACATCATTTGATCCATCATTGTTCCATTATACTCTGCATATCATTATTATATCAGCTTCTGCAAAACGACTGCCACACTTTCGCCCTTATGATAATATTCCACCTACCTTAGTGATTAAGTTGTAGAAGACGTGTATAAAAACCATCATACAATGTGATTGACATCTCAGGTGTGAGAATACCGAAGAAATTGGACCAAAAAAATGATGATTTTAACTTGCGTGATTTTCTTGTAGCGCTCTTCTACATCTGTTTTTGTCTTGCGCTATAAGAAAGTCCAAATTAGTGATTTCACAATATTAAGCTAATGATAAGAGTTTGAATTTGTTTTAGGAGTCTTAATTTAACTTTTATGCTATTTTTAGACTTTTTAAATACATATATGCCTTATATAAGCCCCTCAATTGTAAAATCAAAGCAAAACTTGTAAAAATAAGCTAAGAAATCAAACATTATGAGAGTTAAAAGGTAAAATTAACATTATCCCTATCAACAAAATTTTCTAGAAACAAAAAGTAAAAGCAAGATTCAAAATATGAATAAAAGTATAAAAACAATGGAAGACAAAAACATGACCTAATACATCTCATGGTTCAGTGTTTCGTTCAACTCACTGTTGAGCTTGCGCACTGTCCATAACCAATTTTTGGAATTTAAACATGAAATAGCCTGCAACCAAACTGATCAGCCATGTTCTGGATAACACACCATCTTGCAATCTCCTTCACTCACCACCACATCAACCATCTCTGTGCTGGACCGATGCATTTAACTCATTCTCTAGAAGGATCTCCACCTAGCTTCTCACTATCCACATGATTCAAAGGGATATAATGAATTTCATTCTAGAATACCGACTATGTTGCCACCCTTGCTCTCCACAACACCACCAGTCCACACGCTCACGCTGATGAGGGACCTGCGTTCTAGAAACTTGTTGTTGTGTACAAGCCTGCGTTCAACACCATCCCATCAACCATGCTAAGGAAGGGATTGACGCCATAGCTAAGAGGATCTTCCCATGTGAACGGAGGAATATCACACTACGTTCACGCTGTAGAGGTCACGCCCACACTGAAGACAGAAGAAGTCCATGCGTTGGTTGCTGAAATTAGTTATGTGCCTTTAAATATGAACTAAAATTAGAGAGAAGTCGACCTTTGAGGATCTACTTGCTCATCTCTCATGTAAATTATAAATATCAGTCTATGAATAAAGAGCAGAGTTAGTTAGGAGAGAGTTAGAGAAGTATTTTATTATGTAGTTCATAGTTTTCATAAACACTGTAATTTTGTTTCTGATTTTGAATAAGATCTTTATGCATTGCTATTGAAGATTGTGCTTGAGTAGGAGTTAGCAGGCATCACCCCTGATTGTTGAGAGGGCCCCTCATTAACCAGAGGTTCATTTCTTTGTTTAATTTAGTTCTTTCTTTTCTGTTTTATCTAGTCTAGTTTAAATTCCAGTTTGTTTTTATTAGATAATAGTAAATGATATTTTATTTCTTGTAATGCATTAGCTTAGTTTTATTTCAGTAGTTAAACAAGTAGATGCACACATAGCTTTGCTTTCAGTCATTTGTTTTCCGTCATTTGGTTTCAGTTATTTTCTTTCAGTTATTTGCTTTCAGTTATTTTATTTACAGTCATTTCATTCCAGTATTGATTTCAATATTTATTTCCAAACATATAAAATAGTTTTCTTCCATTCGAATTCAGTCTTGTTTATTTATTTCCTGTTATGAATTTGCTTATATGAAATAGTTTTCTTTCATTTAGATTCAATTATTTTTATTTATTTCCTTCCATGAACTTGCTTAAGTTAAGTTCTAGTCTGTTTAGATTGATTTCTAGATTACTAATTAGTTTAATATGCAATTCTTTCTTTTTGTTTAAGAGTTAGTTTGAAGTTAATTTTCTGATTAAATAGGTTTGTTTATTGATTCCATGCATTAGGTTTAGATCTGCATAGATTCACCTAAAGAATTAGTTCATTTAGGCTAGTTTTTACCATTTTCAATTGTATGGACTGCCATTTGGACTGTTTGTCCAATATTCCATTCAGTCACCCCTTATAGACCTACTGTTAAGTTTGTCATTTAACCCTTGGTTCTGTTTTTAGTGGTTTTTATATATTTTAAGATTCTTTCTAGTTTTGTTTTTTCAATATTTAGATTATGTTTGTAGTTGGTATTTTTATTTAAGAATTACAATTAAAGTTTGATTTTTTTAGTTTATTGATTAAGGTTTTATTATTCTTCTTTTATTTTATTTTCAAATTGTTCTTATTTCTTGAATATTAAACATTGATTTCATTTTACTGTTGTTTTATGTCATGGTTATCTCTCTTTGCATATAGAGTTTAGGGTTAGATGTATTATTTTTAAGAGGAAGTTAGATTATTTGTAATCATAGGAATTATTCTTGTTTTTGGTATGTATTTATGGAAGAATAGAGTTTGAATATATTTATTAAGTTTTCTACTTGCTTCTGTTTAATGTCTTTATTAATTTTTCTACTTGCTTCTTTCAAAGTTTTATTTATTAAGTTTTCTAGTCACTTTTCATTTTTCTATTTTTTTTGTAAGATAAGTTGTCTTTTTACCCTAGCCTTCTGCTTAAAAAGTTGTTAGTTGGTTATTTGTCAGTTCAGTTGCTATAATTCCTTTTATGTATGAGTTAGTGTTTGAATTTATAAGTATTATTGTTTATATCTTTATTTTAGTAGCTGTTGATACTCCACTCCAGTTTGGTTATTCAGATAGTATCAGGAGTTTGACTCAATTTTTCATTTTGAAATATCTTTCGACCTTTTGTTTATTAAAATATCTCCACGACACCCTAGGATCCTTTTTACCTTTGCATATATTTTGTATCAACTCTAAGCTTATCAACCCCAGTCGACAATTAAATATTAGGTGTATTTAATATATTAGAACACACCTAGCACACCCTTTACATACTGCTTGTCCATACAACCAAGGAAAGAGGCAAAAACCCAGTGGGAAAATCCTCCCTTAAACATCTACATGAAAAAAAATTGGAAATATTGTCATCAATCATGCTTCATAGCATGATCAGCAATCCCCAGCAGTGATTTAAGATTGCTGAAGCTCTTCTCACAAAAAAATTTGGTGAATATGTCTGGTACTTGTTCTGAAGATGCATAGAAGAGTAGATCAATGATGCCATCATGCATAAGTTGTCTGATGTAGTGCATATGGATCTCAATGTGCTTGGTTTGCTGTATCTGAACTTGATCATTGCAGATTCAAATGGTACTTTGATTATCATAGTAGATAATAGTTGAAAAATCTAATTCAAAACCACATTCTCCAAGTATCCCCTACAACCAAAAACATTGATTTGTTGCATTTACAACTCCTATATACTCTACTTCTGTAGATGAGAGTGCTATGGCACTCTGCTTCTTGATTGTACAGTTGATTGGTCCTTATAATAGAATGAACACATATCCTAATGTAGTATTTTGATCAGTTTCGACACCTACCCAATCACTGTCAGTAAACCCAATCAAATCAAGATCAGATTTTTCTTTGTAGAAGATCCCATGAGTTTTTGTTCCTTGAACAAAGTTTAGGATCCTTTTAGCTTATCTCCAATGGATCTCATGAGGCTGATCCATGTATCTCAAATCCACACTAACTGCATAAGATATATTAGTTTTAGGGTGTGTAAGATAAATTAAATACCCAATCAACTGCCTATACAGTGTGTTATTTACCATATGAGAAGAACCTGCTTCTTTAAGCTTAACTCCTGAAAGGAAGGGATTCTTACTTGGCTTGCAATATTTCATGTTGAACTTGTTCAGAAAATAAAAATCATACATGGAATGATGCACTTTAATTTCATGTTGATATTGAGCAATTTCAATACCCAAGAATTGGCTCAACAATCCCAAATCTATCATAGAAAATGCATGGTTCATTGCATCCTTCAAAGAGGAAATCTCTTTACTTGAAATTCCTATAATCAAAAGATCATCAACATACAATAAAATAATCATCAAAGAACCATGAATCAGATTCAAATAGACATTAGGATCAGAATTGCATCAAACAAAACTTAGTGATAGCAAAAATCCATCAATCTTGGCATACCAAGCCCTGGGGGCTTACTTGAGCCCATACAATGATTTCTGTAACCTGCACACTAAATATGGATTAGAAACAAACCATTCAGGTTTTTTCATGTAAATATATTCAGTGATATCTCCATTTAGGAAAGCACACTTCACATCCATGTGATCTACCTCCCACTGCTTCGAAGCTGTAATGGCTAGAGCTAGCCTTATGGAGTCCATCTTTTCCACTAGTGAAAATATTTCATTGTAGTCAATACCATGTAATTGTGAGTAGTACTTGGATACCAATATTTCATTATATTTCAAAGGTGAACCATCAGAAGAAAACTTAGTCTTGAAAACCCACTTACATTGAACTAGCTTCCTCCCCGGGGGAAGATCAACCAGTTCCCAAGTGTTGTTCTTTTGGAGCGAGCTGAATTATTATTTCATGGCTGTTTGAAATATTGGATCATGTGCTGCATATTAATATGTATTTGGATCTTATTCAACCATAAAATAACACTTATCATCAAATAGAGTATCTTTCACACAAAGGGTAGTCTCAAATTGAGATCTAGTCCTCCTAGTGTCACTAGGATTTCGAGCTAGTTCCCGAGCTGCATGAATGGTATTTTTTGCCCATTTTTGTCTTATAGGACTGTTAGGATCTGAAATCAAATAATATTTATCAAACATATCATAATCAGCAATATCATTATTCTCTTCACTTACAATAAATGGATCTAGTGGTGAAGAAGACTCTCCAACTTCAACTGCTACTAAAGGCTCTTCTTGGAACTGAATAATTTTTTCAATGAAAGATTTGTTAGTTCTCAATTTGATCAGCTTGTACCCTTTTAAATATTTATAATACCCAAAAAATAGGCACTCTTGGATTTGGGGCTGCAAATCCTTCCTCTTTTCAGTTGGAATTCTATCCCAAGCCTTTGAGCCAAAAATCCTGAAATGGGTCACATCTAGCTTGTGCCCACTCCAAGATTCGAAAGGAGTCATACCATCAAGTTTCTTATGAGGCACCATATTATAGATGTAGGATGCACAATTTATAGCCTCAACCTAGAACTTTGGTGGCAAAGTCTTAGCCTCCATCATGCAGGTTTCCATCTCCTTCAGTGATCTGTTCTTTCTCTAAGCAACACCATTTTGTTGTGGTGTGTAAGGGATTGAATGTTGCATCTGAATACTTGCATCTTTACAATACTAAATGAACTTAGAATTGACATACTCACAACCATTTTCATATCTAAGGATCTTGAGTTTCCTCCAAGACTGGTTTTCAACCAAGGCTCTAAAGACTTTGAGGAGGTCAAAAACTTCATACTTATTCTTTAGGAAGTGAACCCAACAATACCTGGAAAATTCATCTATGAATATAAGTGCATATTTGGCTTGAATCATGGAAATATGATGGAATGGACCAACAATTTCATTGTGGATCATCTCAATAGGTGCAGAGGTTCTCTCATGACTAGCTTTCTCATACTTGTATTCTGGGTGTTTTCCTAGGATACAACCTTGACAGACTCCCTTAGAAAACTTGATCTTTGGTAACCCTACAACCATATGTTTTTCATGCAAATCAGAAATATATTTGTAGTTAATATGGCCAAATATTTCATACCAAATATTGCTTGCTTCATTAGCATGAATCAGAAGAGCAGAGGGGTTTGAGTAGGGTAGAAAATGGGGAAAACTGTATACCTTCGAAGTGTGATCTACAACAGCTTTTTCTATGACTTTACCATTCAAAATATCAGTGATTTCAACATCATCAGGGGAGAACATGAACTTATTTGGATACCCAGTATGATTCATCTAATAAACTGACAAGATATTAGAGGAAAGACCTGGAACATACAACACATTATTGAAATTACCATGGTAAAGATCAATCCTTCCCTTTCCCAAACTGCCAATGAGAGAGTCATCTTCTAAAACTATTGGTGGAATTTTTGGCATGTCAAGAGAGGATAATGTCTCTTTTTTCAAAACAATATGTCTAGAAGCTCTAGAGTCTATGATGAAGCTAGGTGAGCTTGATGTTCCAGCAACCAAGGCATGTACTCTCTCTCTGTCCTCTGAATTTGATCCTCCTTGCCTCTTCTTTGAGCAATCAGGAAGGGATATATTATTCTTTTCTAGGATCTGGGTCAACATGTAACTTTGATTCTTCATACAAGAGCTCTCATGATGATATCCCTTACTGTAGTGTGTGCACTTGATCATTTCTCCTTTTTTCTTCTTCTTCTGGGAGTTCTTCTTGGAACCTTGGGGCTCCTCTTAAGAGTTGTTTTTGTCTCTCTTTTGCTCAGGTGGATTTTCATATTTTTTCTTGCTTTTTGTATCCACCCTTGAATCTCCAACAACCAAATATTGGTCTTCAGAAGGTTTGATGGTTCCCATCATCACCAACTTATCTTTCTCATGTGTGAGGGATTCCATGAACTCTGCAAGTTTAGGCATCTTCCAGGCTCAAGTTGTCAACTTGGTGACATGGAAGGTCAAAGCAAACACTGAATATTCAGGACCAAGCTTAGAGAGTATAGCCAAAACTAGTTGCTCTTCCTTCTTTTTGATCCCGCACTATTTCAACTGCAAAACAAGGGCCTTAAACTTGGAAAAAGTAGAGTTTCAATGATTGAAAGATACTGGTACTCAAGGAGATCAGCTCATTCTCTATTTGATGTCCTCTCATCTCATATGTATTTCAAAAAATCTCTTCTAGCTTATCCCACACTTCATTAGGTGATGTCAATCCATCAAGATGGAAGAGTAGGTCTCTTGAAATGCTCACACACAAAAGGCCATAGGCCTCATCCCTCATGTTATGCCATTTAATTTTCTATGCAACTACATTGGGATCTTCCTCAGTGTTGTAATATAATCTGTCAAGATTATACATTATTGTAAATATTAGGAATATGAAGAGACTCTCAGATGTGTGATCCCAAGAGTCATCGTAGATGTATAAATAAAGGAATTCTATGGAGAAGTAATATGAATTCGGGAGTTATTCTACCTGACAGTGGTATCAAAGCTCCATAACTCCTGCCTGCATGCCTGCCAGTCTACCTGCCATTCTCCTATTTTCAATCTGCCTCAGCTCATAATTGAATTGTTTTCTTGGCATTTCTCTTCCAATTTTGCTACACACCTACCTATTACTCGAGTCTCTCTCCTAGCTTCTATTCATTCATGTATGCATTATTTTCTTCAAGACCTATACTAATGAATAAAATGATCCAAAGATGCTCAATTTTCTCCATGGTTTTGACAGTTTGTTTCTAGAACGATTGAATTAACTTTCTATATACCTAACCCTAATTATGCATCACCGCTTCTTTTTTATTTTGATAATGCTTTGAGTCTGCTGCTGTGTATAGTGCGAGCTCTGAGTTCCATTCTTACTTTGATCTTGTGTATAGAGTGCTCTCAATCCAGTATAGCTCGATATCTCATTTTCCAATACTCGCTTAACTCTTAATGACTGTGTGGCAATCATCATCTAAATATTATTTTATGACTGCGCTCTATCAAATATTATGTGATATCTATGGGGAGTCTTTGAGTTAGATATTTGTTGTCATAATAAAATCGTGTTCTTAGTGAGCTATGATATAACTGTGAGTTGCATTCCATGGGTGAAATACGACCTCAATGAGAGGGACATATCCTGAGATTTGTGAATTCAATTGATAATTGAAAGCTATGACTAGTAGATATTGAAGATGCCTTGTTATCAAATGTTTATTGAAGACCAATGAGAAGACTACGATGAAGAATCCAACATTTGCATGAAGACTGAACTTGTGATTTGTTTTTACAATTTTCTAGAAGCATAGTGACTGAAGACTATTGGTGGATATTCACGCCCTCATTCAGTTGCGTGGAGTCTATAAACATTTTCATTCATGTTGTTGGTGTATATGATATATTGGAGACTCCATTTAATGATACATGTTGCTGTGTGAAAGAGCGTCTACTTCCTAAAATGTTGTGACTGCCTATGACCACTCTATTCAACGTTTTTGTGACTATTTGCAATCTTCCTAGAGAGGGTTGTGTAATATACCACTCCCTCCTCACATCTGCGACCACCATTTGAAGCTATCAAAACTTTGGGTTTTATCTTCTTTCTTGGAGCTGTGACTACCAAATTTGGAGTCAACAATCTACAATTGATTGTGAAGTTGTTGCGACCTGCCAAGAAAATTGCTGAGAGTTGCGAACTCGTGGAAGACTATGCTTGAGCTTGTGTGTACCAATTGAATTTGGACATGAGCGATTTGCAAAAGGCTGAGAGAGATTGTTGAAATAATCTTGCTAGTGGAGGTAAAACCCTTTTACAATTTTTGTTGCAATTGTTTGTGACTGTTGGGAACCACAGAAACCCTAATTTCTACCCTAGAACTATGCGTGGAGTTTAATTGGTAAATGATGCACATATCTTCCTTTGCGTTGGTGAGAGATTGTTTTCTACTAGTTTGAAAGCCATTGAAATCATATTTAAAGCTGGTATTGTAGGCCTGAGAGGATTAAGTTTGTATTCCAAAGTTTGTATGATAATAGCAGAGACATTGACATTGTTGTAAAGCTTGAGGAAGGTGGCAGAGACTTAGACCTGCACCTTTACTCTTTCTTCTTTTTCTCCTATTGTTTTAGTAGCAAGATTCATCATAGAAGATGCAATCTATAGCATCTGTAGTTGGTTCCACTCTCTCTGACAAAGACACTTATCCAGAATGGTGGAGGAAGAAGAGAGGTAGAGGAAGAAGAAACTTTATACGTAGAGGAGGCAAAAACAAATCCAGTAAAAGATCATATTTGAAGTGCAAGTGTTGTGGAAAGATTGGACACATAGCAGATCAATGTTGGTCTTCGTGGGACTCCATCAAAGATAGACATAACCAGAAGAAAGATGAAAATAAGAACCAAGATGCTAGTAAATCTTCAGATTCTGCTCATTGTATTGTTGCACATTGTAATCTTGGTATTAATGAAATGATTTCACTTTCATCTTACACAGATTGTTGGCTACTTGATACTGGTTCAACATCACACATGAATTTTAGAAAAGATTGTTTTGGAGAACTTAATGAAACAATAAATGGCATAGTTTACTTTGCAAATAAGTCAAGTATTAAACCAAAGGGAATGGGCACCATTCGGCTGAAGATGCCTGGATTCCCTGATTTCTTGTTGAAGAATGTTCTTTATCTTCCAGAGTTGTAGAGAAGCCTGCTGTCCTTGGTGTAGATTCGATAGCAAGGCCATTCCATCCACATGTTTGATGGAATTGTAGAAATAAGAAAGTCCTCTGACAACCAAGTCATCGTGACTAGATACGAAGACTGTAACATCCCCGACCCTCTGACCAGTGAAGAAAACGCTACCATAGAGTTAACCATCTAGGCTACCAGCCCCATGAACATGTGAATTCATAAGAGATTGTTGAACTAAAATGCTTGAACTAGACATGCATATATGGTTATTTATCATATACATCAGAAGTCACGTACATTCATACAAGCATTCAACATGTTCATCATGATCATTAGTAGTAAATAGGATTGCAGAAGTAAAATAGAGAAGATTACTTATATTTATAAAGAAATCGTTTCGCAACTAGCTATGTCGTTGCAACGTTCCACCCAACCATAGGCTAGCACGCTTCTAGATCTCTCAGCAATGTTGCTACCCCCGAGCCGGGCATGAATCCACAAGGATTAAGGAACTAACAGGCTTACACATAGAAAGAAATAACAACACAACAAGGGTACAAAGTTTAGCCAAGCCAACACTGTTGGTTTTATCAAGCGAACAACGGATCAGCCAAGCCCACAGAGTTGGGTTTATTAGGCCATCCAGGAGCTAAGAAAGGCTAATGCTAAGCTGGTGAGCTCACTGAAGAGCTGCAGACACCAACACCAGAGCCAGCTTGGATTCTAAGACACCCAAACACACCCAACACAAGGAAGTCAGCCCTTTCTCTACAACGCAGTCCCTCAGACCCTGATCTTCCTTCCAGTGCTCTTCAGGGGTTGTGGAGAAGAAATCCAGCTCAAAATATCTATTCATGTGGTTCTTAACCCACCATGTTTTTCAAGCATCTCAGGCCATCATTCACCAACCCAAAACTAGTCCAGGGACAATTATGATGAACCCATAGTGGTCCAACCTTCAATACTATCGCTGGGGAACTTGTACAAATTGGAAAACGATCAAAATTCATGGCCAAAATACATCGTTCAACATGGATTCATAGGAAGAATCACCCCCGATCCCATCAATTCGTGGAAAGGAAATTCCCAGAATTCCCACTGCAATTCCCCAATGGTGAACAAAACTGTGCACAGTCTAATGCGTGCAGACAAAATTTGGTTCTTTATGTGGATGACAAAATGAATTGCAGACCAGCAATCAGTGCGAGGGAGAGAAGACTGAACCCAACACAACGGTTGGTAAAATGTTTTATTCTCCGTCCTACATGAGGAAGACGAACGGCCAAGATCTGAGGGAGTGGGAAAAATGGTTCCTACGTCGTGGAGAGGAGAGCAAGCATGGCATGGCAATGGTCTTCTTGCCAGCAAATCACTGCCTCAGCCAACAAATGGAAAAAAAATAACCAAGGGAGGTGGCGACTTTTCCTCGTGACTCAATGTTCCACATTCATGTCCCCTTTCCTTACCCTATGGAATCATGCCCCTTCTCAATTTAGTTGCTACGAACATAGCTAGTTGAGTGGTTTTAATTAAAAATCATGTTTACATGATGCCATAAATAAATATATGCCACATGTCTCGACATACCATCGGTGACCATTCCTAATCAGAAACACAACATAACCAAATCTTATGGTGGGGCCTTGGCCTTGAGCTCTGCACCAAGATTATTTACAACATAAGTGTCTTATTTATTTTAATGCAAGCAGGGATTAAAACTGGGGTATTACATTCCCCTCCCACTTAAATAGCATTGTCCTCAGTGCTTTAAAACATTTGAACAAAAATCTATACTGGTACCACCTCAGTGTTTCGCAGGATTGAACAAAAATGGATGTGCCAATCGCATGGCATTCTCCAGCTCCCACGTAGCCTCTTCAGGTCCGTAATGCTCCCACTGCACCTTTACCTGCCCTATGGCTCGGTTCTGGAGCATTGTGACCTTCCTGTCGAGGATGCGCATTAGCTCGATTAATTACATTATATACATCATGCAAATGGGGTCAAAACCAGGGACATTACATTCCCCTCCCCCTTGGAGTAACACCATCCTCAGTGTTCCATTACATATATACAATACATATACAATTGTACATCAAAATTTCAAAATTGTAGATCTGTCCCATGCTCAATCATTTACTTTGAACGTTCAAGACCAAGCCCCTCGGCTTCCATGGACTTCTCCTGCTGGTTCTCAGCTTCTAGTTGATCTTGAAGTTTAGGAACTTTGCGGTTATTGCCCTCATCATGTTCCCTTATTGGACAGTCCCAGCGTAAATGATGTCCTCTGCATCTCCAGCATCTCACTGGCTGCTTCATATTTACCTGCTCAATTTCCTTTGAGTCTTCATGCCTGGACCATTTCTTATTGTGTCGCTTGGATGATTGTCCCATCGGTGATCCGTATTCCTTTCCTTTGCCGACTTCTCCAAGAAGGATTTTCACCTCCCTTTGCAAACCAATAGAGTCTTGCAAAATATGGTGATTCATCTCATTCCGCCTTCTCTGGATCTTGAACATCTCCCCAATATTCTCTTGGGTCTTGGAAATCGTTTGAAGGAGACTTCCAGCTAAGTCCATCAACTTTTGATCTGCTACCATATTCAATGTGCACCACCTGGTTTCACTTTTCTCACCTGTGAAATGCACCATTGAAATTTTATCAGACCAAGCATAATATAGACATTAAAATCAGTCAGTTAATTACCCAATGGGCATGACAGTCCAAGCCTCATCAAGGAGACTTTCATATTTTTCATGCCTTCCCAACAGGAACACAAGCTCATCCATGTCCATTCTTGGGCAGGGAATTAACCATTCCAGCATTCACAATTTACTTTAAGCAAATACACACATTTCATTTCAATCATACATGCATTAAACAATCCTTTGTTTTCACAATGCATAAACTTATATATAGATATATAATCAAAAGGCAAGAGAGAGAAGTAAGAGTTTTCCCCCTCTTTGTTCTGTTCCATCCTGGAACCCACACCACCGCTATGGCCTTTCATGCTCTCAACCTCTTTCACTTTACCGTGAATGCTGGACCAATCCTTCTTGGTCATGACACTTAGTGTCTTTGGTCTATTCCAGACCTCTAGACCATGGAGTCTCTCCACATGGTTTGTCTCGGCTGCTAGGACTCCCCCGTCTTACTAGCACCTTTTTCATTACCGCTCATTCTGAGCTTTCCAGGACATTCTCATGTCCACATGCACCCCTAGGATGCTCTCATAGTCCTTGCTCCCAGCGATAGCTATATCCAAACATTGAATAGATTCACATGTTTAGTTTATTCTCATCAGTTTTATCTTGTTCTAGAGATAAAACATCATAACCAAATCATATACACATGTCTAGTCATAAGCAAAATAATCCAATACTTATCTGTATTGTGCGTTTCCTCATTCGTCCATAGGATCTTGCTTCGCTTTTCAAGCCTTGGGATCGCCTATGGACTTAGATGTTAGGTCAGCATGCAGGCTTCTCCTCAAAATCAAATAATTAATGTCCAGCCAGTACATAACCATGTCAACTGGGCTTGGAACTTTATCATGACCATTTCCAGGTCTAGGATCTACTATGGATCCTCAGGCATATAATAGCCCAATATACACTTACATCAACATGCACTTATATCAACCATGCACTTATATCAACAACACACTTATATCAACCATGCACTTATATCAACAACACACGTATATCAACATACACTTATATCAACCATTTGCCTTCACCTTTACCTGTTAACAAAATCAACACAAGCAATACAAGCGAACTCATCAGCATTATTGCTTTAAAACTATAATCACATTTCATATCATTCACTATCAAGTATTGAGACACCAGGAGTGTATCCACTCTGCAGAGTGTAATCAATATTGAAAACCCTTTCATGACAAGACATCGGAAAAGTGTGCACTCTTCTCTGACGTGTGCCATGTAGGCCCTATTTATACTCAAGCAATCGGTCATCATGGAAATAAAACCAAAACATGTTCTGCATATGGAATTTAATAATTAAGCATGCATATTCATAGCAAGGGTTACAGAACACTTATCTATTTGTCGACGCGATATTTCTTTTTCAAGGAGGAATGGAGGATCCTTTTTACATTTCACATTCACACATGTCTTACCGACATAACCCATACCATCTCACTCATGTTATCACCAAACATGCAATGCAGATGAGACATTTCCAAAATGTCCAATGGCGTTTCACCCGAAACCCATTTCCAAGGGAAAACCTTCCCATGAATTTTAACTCTTGCAGGTCATCACACATGATCTTCCTGCAATGTGTACTCCTGACACATTCATCAAATAGCCAAACAGTCAGTCATTACCTGATACTACAATCCAAATTGATTGTTCCATAACCAAGCAATGACATTAGCAATCAAATTCCATAAGAATTTGCAATTCTATCTACTACAAAAAATTGACTTGCTCAATTGTGGGTCTCCTGTAAGCAAGAATACTATGCCCATTATAAGTTTATGCTTACTATCATAACATGATTACCCACTTACCATGTGTCCCTCCTGAAACAATCTCACACAAGCCAACAATGATTAGTAGTCGTTAGCACTTTCTTAAATCCAAAATCCATAATTCAAATTGTAACAACCTATTGTGCATATCATATGGTAGATTCTGGCATTGGTCAGGATCTTACCTCTCACTACCATGATCAAAATAATCTACCTGAAACATAAGCTTCAAACATCCAAACATAAGCTTATGCAATCCAGTAGTGACTAGTGGTTGTCAGTAATTTCTTAAATTTGAAATTCATGATTCAAATTTAATAAGCTCTTTCACATGATAGATTCAGGCATTGGTCAGGGTCTTACCTCTCACTGCCATGCTCGAAATAATATACCTGAAACATGAGTTTCAATCAACCAAACACTTGGTAAGTATGGATGCATATAATAGTTTCATTGCTACAACCATCAATGAAGCATTCTCAGAATTTATAAAATTCAAATACTTCCCGCTGTTAGTCACATCAATATATACCAAAACTCATTTACTTCATGCATTCATTATCATATTAATATTTCAAGGTATAGTCATATCATTCATGCAATTAAATGAAGGTTTAGATACCCTTACTTCACAAGCATATCATTCATACCACCTTGCTCTTCAATAGAGCATTGCTGGCAGCCAATTGATCATGACTATCCTGCATTCATAACAGCCTTCAAAATAGTTCCAGAATTATTGTTAATTGATCATTTCAGCTGTTAGACATTTGTAATATCACATGCATTCACACAATACATCACAACATTTGCACCTATACTTATGCATTCGACATACCATGTCCACTTCATATAGGGTGCATTACTATAACCAATATCATCAACATATATAGGCATGACACCTATCTATATTCTAACATCCACATGGTATGAGGTCTCTTACCTTTACCAATCCATGGGATTTGTCATAAGCAACTCTTACCTGCATGGGTCTTACTTACACCCTTGACATGACCAATTTGGTTGATCCTTTGCAGGAGATTGCCGAATTGGCTCACCAACTTTTGTTATGGACTTGTTGCCTTATCCCTTTCTTCATAGGGTTGCTAGTCACAATTCCATCAGCATCAGCAACATATTCATCCGGATCCATGTCATCGTTGGTTTTTCCACTAATGCCAACATCAAAACAATGATTATCATTAGTGGTTCATTATAATTATATAATTTCCAATATCTTACCAACATGCAATATCCTATGCATGCAATACATATCCTCATGCATTTCAAGCATAAACTTAGGAAATGCAACGTAGTTAGCAAGACAGGGTTTTAAGGAAAACTTCCCTTTCAAGTCTTCCATCCTAGCACGGAACTCCATTTCCACACAACAGCTGATTGACTTTATAGTCCTTGCTACCCCTGTGCATGCAACTGTCCAGATTTTTCCATCTAATAGTAGCGACAATCATTAGCACTTTTCTACTTCATGCTTAGATTCTGGTGACTTACCCTTGTTCCCTACTGGATAATCTTTCCAATGCCTATCCACATGCTTCATTCCGACCTCAGGTGTGAAAACCACACCACTTCTAAAAATGAATACTTTTCACCAAATCTTTGCATTTTACTCACAGCTGCATTTGGACTAAGTGTCAACTTCAGCCACCTGTAGATCCACTAAAAGACTCCTGAATCTGTTGAGGAATCCCACTAAAATCTACTGAGAGATCCCCTTCCACAACGACGGCTCTCGGAAGGCTTTCCCCTTCCGCAACGGCGGCTCTTGGAAGGCTTTCCCCTTCCACAATGGTGGCTCTCAGAAGGCTTTCCCCTTCTGCAACGGTGGCTCTCGGAAGGATTTACCTTCTGCAGTGAGGGTTCTCGGAATGCTTTCCCCTTCCGCAACAGCGTCAGCAACCTTTCTAGTCCAAAGTCAAAATGCTTTTGCTTCCACAATGACAAACATTCATTCACTTTCTTCTTCCGGCGACCAATATTTTTCTATCTTTCTTTTACTGTGTCAGCTGTCAGCGGTCTTTCTACATCAGAAACCAAATGACTTTGGATTCCGCAACGGTGGAACATGAAACGATTTTACCTCCGATGAGTGAACTAACTTTTTGCCTTAGAAAATTTTTCAACTTTCTCTCTTTACGTCGAAGGCCTTACCCATCGGCCGGGAAGTTGTTTCTCCGTCCGCAACGACGGATGCCAAATCCTTTCTCCATCCACAACAGTGGATGGCTACTGGCTCCTCCATCCGCAATGGCAGACGCCAAATCGTTTCTCCATCTGCAACGACGGCACACGAAACCTTATCTTCTTCCGGCGGTAGTCTTTCTTCGTCGGACGACTTACCACTTTTCTCTTCCGGAACGGAAGCAATCATTCCCCTTTTTCTATTGATGATTTCATACTTAGACAAATTTTTAAAAAATTTGTCTTTCTTCTTCCCACCGAACATAGCACCTATTGGCGGTCGGACCACTTTTCATTGGACGCTTAGTTGCTTCTTCTTCCACAATGGTGGATGCGGAACCCTTTATTCTTCTGCAACGATGGAAGTTCACTTTGCCAACTCTTCTACAACGGTGGAAGCTAACTCCATGAACTCTTCTGCAATGACGGAAGTCTTTCCCTGTCGGAAGACTTATTGCTTTCGCTTCCGCAACGGCGGCTCACGAACCACTTCTTCTTCCGATTGGTGAACTAACTTTTGACTGCATCAGTGGGATTTTACATCGAAAACCAAATGAATTTGGCTTCCGCAATGATGGACGTCAAAACACTTAGAAAATTCCTATGATTTGCTTTCCCATCGGAAGACTGAGCGGTTTGGGCTTCCGATACGGCGGATGGGAAACCACTAACTCTTTCGCTACATCAGAAGTCTTTCCCGCGGCGTTGGCAGCCTTTCTACATCAAAATAATTAATGCTTTTCGTTTTCATAACGGCGGCACACGAACCACTTCTTCCTCTGATTTCAAGCCTTAGACAAATTTTTAAACTTTCGGCGTCAGTGATCGAAGGAATTTTCCATTGGGTGCGTAGTTCCTTTTCCATCCGCAACGGCGGACGCTCAATCAACTAATTCCGTCGATGGTCGTCCAATTCCCGCAATTTTCTTTCCAATGGCTCTCCGTTGGGCAGGATTCCCTCTAACTCTTTCGCAACAGTGGAAGTCCACATCAATGACTCTTTTGCAATGGTGGAAGTCAATTCCACTAGTGGCCCAACCGCTCAATCACTTAGACCATTGTTTTTTTTTTTTTGAATTTTGCTGAATTCTACCGGGCAGACTATCACTGTCACTGCACCCTTCATGGATCATGCAGGCCCATGCTGTAAAATGAGCTCTGATACCACACTGTAACATCCCCAACCCTCTAACCGGCGAAAAGGACACTACCATGGAGTTAACCATCTGGGATACCAGCCCCATGAACATGTGAATTCATAAGAGATTGCTGAACTAAAATTCTTGAACTAGACATGCATATATGGTTATTTATCATACACAGCGGAAGTCACATACATTCATACAAGCATTCAACATGTTCATCATGATCATTAGCAGTAAATAGGATTGCAGAAGTAAAATAGAGAAGATTACTTATCTTTATAAAGAAATCGTTCTGCAACGTTCCACCCAACCATAGGCTAGCACGCTCCTAGATCTCTCAGCAATGCTGCCACCCCCGAGCCGGGCATGAATCCACAAGGATTAAGGAACTAATAGGCTTACACATAGCAAGGAATAACAACAAAACAATGGTACATAGTTCATCCAAGCCAACACTGTTTGTTTTATCAGGCGAACAACAGATCAGCCAAGCCCACAGAGTTGGGTTTATCAGGCCATCCAAGAGCTAGGAAAGGCTAATGCTAATCTGGTGAGCTCACTGAAGAGCTGCAGACACCAACACCAGAGCCATCTTGGATTCTAAGACACCCACACACACCCAACACAAGGAAGTCAGCCCCTTCTCTGCAACGCAGTCCCTCAGACCCTGATCTTCCTTCCAGTGCTCTTCAGGGGTTGTGGAGAAGAAATCCAGCTCAAAAGCTCTATTCGTGTGGTTCTTAACCCACTAGGTTTTTCAAGCATATCAGGCCATCATTCACCAACCCAAAACTAGTCCAGGGACAATTATGATGAACCCACAGCGGTCCAACCTTCAATACTATCGCTGGGGAACTTGTACAGATCAGAAAATGATCAAAATTCATGGCCATCATACACCGTTCAACGCGAATTCACAGCCAGAATCACCCTCGATCCCATCAATTCATGGAAAGGCAATTCCTAGAATTCCCACTGCAATTCCCCAATGGTGAACAAAATAGTGCACAGTCTAATGCGTGCAGACAAAAGTCAGTTCTTTGTGTGGATGACGAAACGAATTGCAGACCAGCAATCAGTGCGAGGGAGAGAAGACCGAACCCAACACAACGGTTGGTAAAATGTTTTATTCTCCATCCTGCATGAGGAAGATGAACGGCCAAGATCCGAGGGAGTGGGAAAAATGGTTCCTACGTCGTGGAGAGGAGAGAAAGCATGGCATGGCAATGGTCTTCTTTCCAGCCAATCGCTGCCTCAGCCAACAAACGGAAAAAAAATAACCAAGGGAGGTGGCAACTTTTCCTCGTGACTCAATGTTCCACGTTCACGTCCCCCTTTCCTTACCCTATGGAATCATGCCCCTTCTCAATTTAGTTGCTGCGAACATAGCTGGTTGAGTGTTTTTAATTAAAAAGCATGTTTACATGATGCCGTAAATAAATATATGTTGCATGTCCCGACATACTATCGGTGACCATTCCTAATCAGAAACACAACATAATCAAATCTTATGGTGGGGCCTTGGCCTTGAGCTCCACACCAATATTATTTACAAAATAAGTATCTTATTTATTTTAATGCAAGCGAGGATTAAAACTGGGGTATTACAAAGATGGGAAGCTGCTGAAGCTAAAGGGTTCATCTGCAAGGGTTTAAAACTATGTCTACTTCTCTCAGCATGGAGAAGGTAATTTGTCATCAAGTTTATTGTGGCATGCAAGATTTGGTCATATGAAATATAACAGTCTTCGTTTGTTGAGAAATAATGGTGTATTTGGTTTTCCCACCATTCCCAAAGAGAAGAGAAAATGTGATGCATGTATATTAGGGAAACACAGTAAGCTGCCATTCCATGAATATAATTTCAGAGCAAGTAGGAAATTAGAATTAGTGCATTTTGATTTATGTGGCCCAATGTCAACTCCTTCTACCAATGGGGTTAAGTATTTTATGACCTTTGTTGATGACTACTCAAGAATGTGCTGGATTTACTCATTAAAGACAAAATCAGAAGCATTTCAAACATTCAAGGACTTTCATGCATTGATAGAAAAACAAGCACAATCTAAAATTGGTACACTTCATACTGACAATGGGAAAGAATACACTTCAAATGCTTTTGAAGATTATCTTTTCCAACATGGAATTGCACATCAAACTACGGTTCCCTACAATCCTCAACAAAATGGTGTAGCAAAAAAAATGAACAGAACCATAATGAATATGGTACGCTCAATGATGTTTTTTAAGAATGTAAAACTAATGTTTTGGGGTGATGCAGTGAAATGTGCAGCCTATTTGAGAAACTAAAGTTCCTCAAATGCTCTTGATAACAAGACTCCACATGAAATGTGGTTTGGCCATCTCCCTTCAGTCAGGCATCTCAGAGTTTTTGGTTCCACCTGTTATGCCTTGATTCTAAAGGAGCAAAGAAACAATCTTGGTGCTCGAAGCAGAAAATGCATTTTCCTGGGGTATGAAGAAAACTCCAAGGCATCCCATCCGTATGATGAGGTAAACAAGAATTTTGTTGTTTCCAGAGATGTCATTTTTCTTGATACTAATAAAAATGACCAGTCCATTGAGAGATAGCTTGATCATTTGGAAAAATATCCTCATCCAAAGGAATATTCTAAAAATGAATATGAAATTCCAAACTTTGAAGGGGGAATTCCTATTCTAGATCAACCTTGGAATTTCCATATGAAGCACCAACTCCCCTGCATGAAGAAGTTCTTGCTACTTCACCTAGACAAGAGATTCAACTAGATGATGTGATTGAGAGACTTGGAAGACTCAACCTTGAAGGAAATGAAGCACCACCAGCTGATCAACCAGGACCATCACGGAAGATTCCTAAATGGGCCACAAAGACACTTGAAAGTGTCCACCCGGATGAAGTTGGAAAGACGGGAACGAGAAGTTCAAAAAGACATGAATATGGAGGAGAAGTAGATAATTCAGGTGATGACATGGATGTATCATTTGATTGTGAATTTAATTTATCTGCTAACTTTGAACCAACTTCCTTTGAAGAATCTTCTACTCGAGTTAAGTGGAAATAAGCTATGTAGAATGAGTATGATGCACTCATGAAGAATGGAACTTGGAAGCTGGTTGACCCTCTAGTTGGAACCAAACCAATTGGCTACAAGTGGGTGTACAAGAAAAAATACAGATCAGATGGCTCACTTGACAAGCACAAAGCGAGGCTTGTAGCAAAAGGCTATGCACAGAAGGAAAGAATTGACTATGAAGAAACATTTTCTCCTATAGAAAAATGGGATACCATCCGTACCTTACTCTCTTTAGCTACTCAGAATGGGTGGAAAGTTCATCAGATGGATGTGAAGACTGCTTTCTTGAATGGAGACTTAAAAGAGAATGTCTTCATGTCTCAGCCAAAAGGCTTTGTTGTGAAAGGAAAAGAACAAAAGGTATGCAAGCTTGTCAAATCCTTGTATGGCCTAAAACAAGCGCCCCATGCATGGTATGAAAAATTAACCGAGCATATTTTGAAGTTAAATTTCAAACATTTTGATCTTGATGATGCAACACTATTTATAAAGAAAGTTGGAAGATCTGTTGTGTATCTTGTGGTGTACGTAGATGATCTTTTGATGAAAGGGAACAATGAGAGCTATATAGCATCCATAAAGAAAGATTTGAAAAGGATCTTTGAAATGACAGATATGGGACATCTCCACTATTACTTAGGAATTGAAGTCACTCAACATCCTAAGTACATATTCCTATCTCAGAAAAAATATGTTGGAGAACTACTAGACAAATTTTGCATGACATAATGCAGCCCTATCTCTACTCCAATGGAACAGAAAATGAAGTTCACATCAAGCGAAGGAAAAGAATTTGAGGATGCGACCAAGTATCGACAACTTGTAGGAAGACTTATCTACCTTACAACAACTAGACCGGATATTTCTTATGTTGTTGGCATACTTTCAAGGTTCATGCATAAACCTTGTGAAGGACACTGGTCAGCTGCAAAAAGAGTTCTAAGATACTTGAAGGGGACTCAAGACGTTGGACTCAAGTACTCTAAGGTGGATGACTTCAAACTTATTGGGTACTCAGACTTAGATTTTGATGGTGATAAGGAGACAAGAGTATCAACTTCTGGATACGATATGAGTCTTGGATCAGCAGCTGTCTCATGGAGATCACGCAAACAGTCAGTTTCGGCAGATTCAACAACAGAAGCAGAATATGTGGCTGCAGTTGAAGCAACAAAAGAAATAGTATGGATCAAGAAAATACTTGAATATTTGCAAGAAAAACAAGAGAACTCCACTCCATTATTGGTCGACAATACTTCTGCAATCAAGCTGGCTAAGAATCCCAGATTCCATGATCGAACCAAACACATCAACACAAAGTATCATTTGATTCAATATCATGTAGAGGCCAAGACAATCCATCTTCGACATTGTTCCACAAATGATCAAGTTGCAGACATCTTCACCAAAGCGCTTGGACGAGAAAAGTTTGAAAGATTCAGAAACATGCTTGGACTTACTAACACCCCTTCAGATTAAGGGGGGGATTGTTGGAATATAATCCGTCAGGATTATATGTTATTGTAAATATTAGGAATATGAAGAGACTCTCGGATGTGTGATCCCAAGAGTCATCGTAGATGTATAAATAAAGGCATTCTATGGAGAAATAATATGAATTCAGGAGTTATTCCACCTGACACTCAGTTTCCATAGTCACCTTGTAGATAACTTTCACTCTCAACAATATCTCCATATTAGCTTTCCACTCAAATAAATTGAATGGAGTAAAGATGATCTTCTGAGATTGGTCCATAGCTCAGAAATTGTGCCCTCCAGTCAGCAGAATGTGCTCTCAGTCAAGATGTTGAATGTGCAATATAAATAAGGAAGGAGAGAAATTGATCTACAAAGGATCTGATACCATGTGGAAATTGATCCCAAGAGATAGAACAATTACACTCACAAAATTGCTAATCAAACATGCAAAATTCACACCAAAAGGAGACTGAAATTGGAGCATAACACTAATCTGTATTCAATAAGTGTACAATATCCAAACTTGTGAATTGATAGGATGCATCAATATATCATTACATAAGAGAATCTAATGCATAAATATTCCATTCGAAATAGTCAAAAAGCAGGCTTACTAAATCTAGTCAAATCCCCCATAGATGCATAAAGTAGTTTCCAAATCTATGAAGATGATCAAAAATTTGCTAATTCAATTGGGAAATATAAAGAGGGATAGAAATACAACTCATACATTATTTTATTTGGAGAAAGAAAGAGAGGATGATGTGGATAAAAACAAGTCAACTACACCTAGTCTAGCTTTTCCTTTTTTCCTTAAATCAGAATAAAACAAGGCATCTTTTCAGAAAAAATAGATATGCAATTTGGAGGATCTAGAATAAGTCATACATGATAAATTGGGTTTCCAATATTTTTCCCAAGTGATCCATGACTCATTTTTATCATGTGATGACTTGTAGGACTTGTAGAAGGAAACTAGCATAGAATGGAATCTAGGAAACTTGATAATAAGATAAAAATAATTAAATTAATGTCTAAGGTAGGTAACTATGGGTTTATTATTCTGAAGGTAATAGACTAGGTTCCTCAGCCATAGGCTTCATAATTTGACACAAGTTCAAATACTTGGTAACAAACCAAGCATGTCCATTCTCCCAAATAATGGCCCTCGGCCCCAGGTTGAGTCCCTAGAATTGGACTAGGTAAATTTTTGGTAACTAAATAGGTGCCTCCATTCAAAGAATGGCCACTAAAATATAGGATAAGTCCCCCAGTGCTAGACTAGTCCCACATCCTAGTCCTAGACTAGATGTCTCAATTCAACAAAATGGTCACTCAACTCAAGTTTGAGTCCCCCAGTGTTTGACTGGCTCCATATCTTGGTCTCGGACTAGATATCCCCATTCAAAAAAATGGTCACTCAACTCAATATTTATTCCCTCGTAATGGATTGGTTCCACATCCTGGTCTCGGACTAAATGTCTTCATTCTCCTAAGAGAATGTCTCTTGATGCTGCTCAGAAAAAACAAGCTTCCACCTTTACTCATTTATGTGGGTTGAGTCTATGGACTAAAAACTAGACAATAATACTTATGTTCCAAACCATGGGTGTTTTGATCCTTCAAGTTCCACCTACGTGATTTCAATAGGGTTAGCTATTTTGAGACTTCCTCCATGCATACATGGGTTGGTTCATGTTGGGTTGGTCATTTATGGACCTAGTCTTGCAAGTGGGAAATGATTTATATTTTCTCCCATCCTTGGATGGAGAACAGGTGCGCACTTTTCCAACATATGAGTTTCCCACTATTTTATTTTATTTTTCCATGGACAAAAAACTTCTAGCAATGTTTGTTGGGACATCATTATTAAGGAATTAGTGGGTTGCCGCTATCTATTTCCCATGTTTGTCATGGAAAATCATTCTAGAAATACATATTAGATGAATATCCCCTCTTCCATTCATTAAAAAAGTGTTCCATCCATTTACATTGTTGTATTGTAGATTCGCAATCATGAAATGAGATGCAACCACTAAAGTATAAAATACTTGTTGGTCTGAAGCGAGCATTAATCCTACACCTACCTCATTCCTCATGTATAATTGTATTTTGTATCATCCTATGGATTGAATTTCCCTCATTCTATGAAGATCAATTTTATGATTCATCATTATATAATATAATAGGTTTCCATAATGGGAGATCTAACTTAGATATTTTTTAGTTCCACATTTGAATTGTATATTTCGTAGGTGTTGGTTCAATAAGATTCACAATGTCTATTTCGTAAAGCTTTTGATCACACACGGGACATTTTGAAGCTAGTCCTTATTTATGATACCAGTGTCTCTAGATCAAGTGTAGCAGCAATTTTGATTCATGAGAACAACAAGTATGGGAGTTTCTTCCCACTCTTAGATGCCATTCACAAAAGTAAAATTCCTCCAAAAGCATTGCTCCATGTGTGTAAGTCTCCCTAGTCCACACCACAACAAATGGATTCTAAGTTAGGTGGGTGCTTTAGTTCAAAATAGGGTATCAAGAGCTAATTCCTAGATAATAAAACATTCTATAATATATTCTCGGGCTCAACTTCATAGTTACTAGTTTTTCCTTTTCTCGGTTCTCACTACTTCTATGTCCTATATTAACTGAATGAAATTTGCAAATATTTATTATCAAGGTATAACCCATGTTTTAAAATAGAATAGGTAGAAAAAATTGAATATATTAGTGACCATAGTAGGACACCATCCTTGTATTCCAATGATCAATCATTCATTTATGATCCAGGAAGCTCCCTCCTTCTCCTACTCATAGAATTAAAGCTCCCCATTGCACTATCTCTAGGATGGTTACATAGTTCTGGCCTACTATTGGGAGGCACCCTTTCCTTGGTTTGGGTTGGGAATAATACATTGTTACATGGGAACGTGTCCCCCTCTCTCCTCGTGCCTCGGTGACTTCGATGCTCTTGGTGAAATGTTTCTCCTTGTCCCCAATTTGGTAAAACTTGAGGAAACATAGGGAACCTCTCATTCACCTATTTGTAAGTATGCACCAGTGAAATGGGTAGCCCCTAGGCACTCTAGTAGTAATGGTTATATTAAATTCTTAAAATAAAAGTGGTATTTTCCTTATCTTTCATTTTCTATCCTTTTACTTAAATTTTTAACATTATGATTAATTGTTTCAGGATGTTTGAGAGTGGTTCCCCTATTGCACTACCTACATGAAGGTTATATAGTTTAAGCAGTTTATTGGAAAAACTAGTAGGGATAGTGTCCAATAATAAAATCCAAGGAGAGTGTGACCCATTGTCACCTCAACCACATTTCCAACTATTTTGGAATTTCATAACCTCCAAGGGGTGATCCCTTATTATATGCAAGCACTTAGACACCAACAACCTAGATATTCCTATGCAAGTGTATTAGTGACCAATTCCTTCATGGATTCGGATAAAGAATGAAGAAGACATACTAGGAAGGTTTTACATGTTGTTAAATAAAACTAAACATATCACTCTTATAGCAAATCCTTCTTCATGAAGCAATTATCATGGACATGTGATCATTTATCCAAGAAACAAGTAAAAGTATGAGCACTGCTATAACAATTATATTTTCAAGGCAGTTTCAATAGTAATAACCAATTCAATACATTTATTTCCAATAGTTCATTGTAGACAAATATGTATACAATAATTATCAAACAATTGTGATATTCAAGCAAGAATTGGAATATTTAAATATCAACGAAACCATACCAAAATTGAACCCCATCAACCTTTAGATCACGTCTAATTTACAACTCCTGTAGCATGCATATAGTGACCAATAAGGCCCCCTGATATTGGAACTTTCTAGACAGTGTTTTAGTGACATAGATATAACAGCAATAAACCTTTATAAAACTTATCACTCATTATATCATAAACATTATCATATATTGTTTAAAAGTACTATGGGCAGCTTATAAGAAAAACTATATACAGTCTTCAAAACATCAATCATTAGTTTGCAATTAACAACGATCCTTAAGCAGTCACATACACAATACTTTAGATGTCCAAATCCTCACAACTATCCCCCAAAATTCATTAGATTCAGTCATTTGCTTCATCAAATCATAGGTATGGTTTTTGTTGGCCTTTTTTGGTGTTTTGTGGTAGGTTTTAGAAATTTTTGCAGTAGAAAAAAAAAAGGATAAGGAGCAGGATGAGGCCTTGAAAGGAGGGATGGAGGCCTACTAAGGGAAGTAAATAAGGTTTAGGGGAGGAGAAGGCAACATGATGTGAGGCCTAGGGGAAAAGGGAACATGGTAGGGTGTAGTTCTAGGGAATATTTTAGGTTAAATTTTCAAACTTTTAGGGTTTTTATATATTTTATACTTTTATATTTTTAGGGTTGCCACAATTTCACCCTAGGGTTTCTAGGGATTAAAATGGTAGAACTAATTTGTAGGAGGGAGGGATGAAATTTAGGGAGGCAAAAAATTGATTTTTTAATTTTTTTTAACTTTTTAGGGTTTCCAACGTAAAATTATATACCTAAATAAATGACCTAATTTACCAAGAAATGCAATATTTACACATGAAAATGTAATATTAATTTGGAAAAAGATGTATACTTAGGTTTTTTTATGGATGATACCCTTAAAATATATCCTAGAGGGAGGTGACCAACCTTTCTCTTGGAGTATTTCTCTTTGTATACTAAAATAGAGCTTCTTGTAAAAACCTATATGGTTCATTACAAGATCCTAATATAGGAAAAAAATTGGAGATCCAAGGCTAAACTAGGGAAAGCCTCCTCTTGGGAGTGTTTTCTACCATGCAAAGAGGATGGAAGGTAGGAAAAAGGTTATATTCCAAAAAAATGCAGAACCAGGGCTACCATTCAACGATTCAAGAGATAAAAGTTCACCTACCTTATACCAAGAAGACAAAAACATTGACTTACTTGAGCTATGTTCTGTCCAACAAATCCTAACATCCACTAAGCATGAACATAACCAAAGAATTCAACCAACTTTCATCCACAAGAGGAAAAAGAGAGAGACTCTAAGAGGTGTGCATAATTCTAAGAGACTGTATTGGGTAAAAAATAACATATCAAGTTTTATATCATAAGTTGTATTTTGAAAATGAAATGAGGAGTGTTGATTGTACAACATCAGGAGTCATTCTCCAGACTTGTGAGTAACATTAAGTAGGACTTGTGAGACATATCAAGTCCTATGTATCCTTGTATGATTGAGGTGGTGATGTTGTAGTGTAAATATTGTGACTAATATCAAGCTAATTCTTGTGACTAATATTAAGACTAGACTTGTGAGTAATTTCAAGTCAAGTATTCTCATAGAAGGTACCCTATGAGAATGGATCTCCAATTTTGGAAATGATCTTTTGTTGTATCAATATTGAAGTGTTGTGTTGTATCAATACTATGGACCTCAATTTGTTGAGGTGGTTATACTATGTGATATATTGCTAGTCATGGTCACTGAATGCTATAAGTCTCTTTTAGGGCTTAGCTACCCCTAAAGTGAATTACTTTAGCATGTGAATATATGGCTTGGGGTAATATATATGATCATCAGTATGTATGGAATAATTATTTTGAGTATGATATGATAATATGGATAATTAATTAATACACATATGGGCCATGCATTAATTATTTAATAATAATGAGATAAAGAATAGAGAAAGAGAAAGAGAATTTCCCATGAAAATGTTTGAGTGAACTCAAGTGATAAAGCTTTAGTAAAATATGAATGTCTGAATCAATGCCTCAGTTAAAGCATCAGTTGAACTATTGATGAATGTAATCATTTAAGTAAAGAGGAGTTTAATGTTCATCAATCAACATGCATTAGTTAACTAAAGAGATCCATGAAAAATTTAATAATAGAAATTGTGCATGGATGGTGCTAAGAGTGAAGCATCGATGAAACTTAACATAGTTTATCAACTAACTAATCAACAGTCAGTTAAAGATTGAGTTTAGTTGACATTCCGTTAAGATTCATTTCAAGTAAGTTAAGATTCTATTCAAGTAAAGTTAACATTCAATTCAAGTCAGTTAACATTTAGTTCAAGTAAGTTAACATTCAGTACAAGTCAGTTAACATTCAATTCAAAGTTAGTTCACTTTCAGTTCAATATTGAACATTCAATTAAGGATAATTGAGGAAAGGAAAGGTGCTCATGGTTACATGGAGGGAGTTATAGTTAGATCCTTCTTGTAAATGCACTATGTGGTGCTCTCAATGTGTTTACTGAGCCTTGTATGTGCTACCTTCTGCATGCTAGGGTTTTTGGATTATTATTAATATGCTAGGAATATGGGAAGTTCAATACAGCTGCATACAATTGTTTCTACAAGGTTGCATTGGATTTCTCTTCTCTATTGCTGAGGTGATATATCTTATCGGGAAATTTGCTTATGTGTTGTAAACCATGAGTCTGCAAATCTATCTATCACACTCAAAGAATCGCTAGGTTTTTCATCCTTTGTGTTTGGTGGGTTTTCCTAGGGTATATCTTGTCTCTAATGGTTGATTGATTTATATGGCTGATTTATGGAGCTAATTTATATGGCTAATTTATGAAGATCATTTATGTGGTTGATATATTTGTAAGATTTACATGTGGCTTCTATATTTATGTGACTTATATATTTATGAGATTCACATGTGGCTAAGATATTATATGTGGCTGATTTATGAGATACATATGTGCTAAAATTGATTGATAAAAGTTTTAAAGTTCAAGCTTCTCTGATTTTGCTCAAAAATAAACAAGGAGAAATATTTATATGTTATCGGTGATCACACTCACTTTTACAAATAAACCAGTACAACATGCCTTAAAATGGAAATTTGAAATTATAAAAATTCAACTTAAAATTATAACATAAAATAATATATAAATTTGTGGGTAACTTCGGGCATTATCCTGAGAGTTTACCCAAATTTGACTAAAATAGATAAAAATGAGAAAATGACTCCAAACTAAAGGATGGAGTAACCAGGAGGGGCCTCATGCCCCATATAAACCCAACAGTGATGATAATCTCTCAATGCCCCCACCAAATCAAGGATTATGACCTGGATGAGGAGATGACATCATCACTAGAAAATTCCCAAGGAAGGAGGGCACTATGCTAAAAGAGGACCATGAAGGGAGTACAAGGTGACCTAGAAGGGAAGAAAAATCCTAAGAGATGGAACATTATCATTGATGTAAAAAACAAGGAGGGGGGTATGTGACCTAGTGACCTATCCCTAGGATCCCCAGACACCAACTCCAGGGTTAAAAAGCCTAACAAAGGGAATTCAACAATGCCATTAAGCCAATAGTAATCCTAATGAAAGAATCAATGGGTCCAACCATAGCCACCACTAAAAATGTGTTGATAACACCCCATCTTGGCTCTGAAGAAAAAGTGTGACACCTCTCTTTGGGCATACATATAAAGGTGTGTTGGTATAGGTGCAATGTAGCACTAGCTTCAACTGTGGGACAAGTGCTCTTCTCGAGCATGCTTGAGAACCTATGAATATTTTGGGTACTTGTAGACCTACACACACATCAAATATCCAAGGGAATCAACAACATCATGAGGAAAACACTTATATCCTATCTTGCTCAATATAATGAAATGAAAATAACTAAATCATGAAAGAACAACAAATACAATGCAAGGTAACAATAAATTGTAGACTCAAAATGCAACTAAAACTACTTATGCTAAACACTAGCATAGATCCATTTTAAACCCAGATCTATCAAGCCCCAAGAGGGATCCAATTTCTTGAGGTGTACATCTTTTACCTTTGGATCCCTCTCAGTACTTGATAGATTTGGGTTTAAAATGGATATATGCTAGTTTAATTTTTATTTTATTTTATTTAAGTCATATGTCATTTTTATTGTTCATTTTTATTTATGTCATCTAACATAATGTGACTAATGTGACAAGATCTCCCCCATACTGGGTTGGAGAGAAACTCGCTTCTCTCAGTGCAATAAAAATCAGAAAGGTTTAAGTAAAATCATACCACCAATGTAGTCAACTTAGTAGGCCATTCATACTTGACCTTTTACCTTTGTCTTTGGAGATCCATGATAATATATCATTGATAATAAGCTGAGTACATACCAAGCTCTCCATTAGGATTGGAAATGGAGGTTGGATGGTTGTGGGAACCCAAAAGATTTGATATTGATGCCACAAAGAGGGATTTCTTCCACATGATTCACTTATTCATGGCTCTCTTAGCCATATTCATCATTCATCTGCATTGAGAATTTTTCTACCTAATACTGGTGAACTGATTTTATACTTGGGAGGCCATTAGTAAAGGTGGACCTTAAAAATATTCATATTCAGCTGCAACCTAACCCTACACTTGTTTAAACATTTCTTTGGACACACAAGTATATTGTTCATCTTTTTAGTGATCATGTTAGTATCCGAAATAATATTCAAAATTTTGAAATTGTCAGCCACAAGATTTATACCTTCACATTTCAAGAAAAAAGATAAATAATATATATACTGATAATGTGAAATTAATATCATACCTACCCACATATATGTATTGGTATTATTGAAATGCACCCTTGTGGAATTATTGATATACGATAGACAGGGTTGAACAACTTGCATAAGATTTATGGAGAGATGTTGTAGAGAAAAATAGGTTGGACCCAATAGGAGGGATGAAAACCCAATAAAATATTTATCTATATTCCATATCACACTTCTCTTGGTTCTAGGCAGGCAAGACTAAACTAAGGATTTTTTTCCCCAAATCTTCACCCTCTGTATCATAGTGGGGCATTTGGGTATAGAAATCATTTGTAATATCTGGAGGTACGTCAACTTCAATTGTAGTCACAAAAATATTTATCCATTATTCAGCATGAGTAAAAGGTACAAGCGTAGTCACTTGAATAGTTTCATCATATTGCTCGATACCAATATAATTGTTTAGCCAAGATTGATTCATGTTAAATTATTCTTCCACATCTATGCTACTGGAGGACTCAAAGATAATACTACTTGGTCTTGAGGAATCATATATAGGTGTCCCAAAGAAATTCCAATAATTATTTTCTCCAAGAAACTTGTTATTCTCTTCCAAGAGAGCCAAAACATGTTGGGGAGTTGTAGCAGGAGATACCAATACTTCCTTATATTCTTCAGTTTATTCTATGAAGGCATCTTGGTATTATTTTCTGAGAGCAACATCGTCTTTATATTTAGGATTAACTTCAATCTTGGACATAATAACATCATTCATAATGCCTTGAACCATTATTTCTTCTAGCAAGTTTTTTCAAACTTGATATTTTTCAAGAAATTTTTCCTTAACCACTCCTTCAGAATTTTCTTGTACTTCATTAATTGGATTGACGTATTTCTCTCTCTAGAAGAGATCCTTTTCTATTTTTATTTAGTCCATCCATACATTTTTTTTCTACGGTATTAACGTCTACCTAATGTTTCAATCAATGTTGGAAGAGAAGGGTGAACAATCTCATATAAACCCTTCTTCCCACTCAACTTCCTCTGGGAATAACAACAAAAACTTTGCTACCAGGTCTTCAGAAACACCCTCATTCTGATCAATGAAGGGATTCCATTTTTCATGTGGAAATCCATATGGATAACCCAAAAACTTTCATAGCTCAAGCAAAGTGAAATATACTTCCACTTTTGCAACAATCAGATTATCATGATATTTAAACTCACATGGAGTATCCTCATTGATTTCTTCATTAGGACCATCTGTTTTTTTTTCTGTTTCCAAGTTATCTTCCCATATATGGTTGACCATGACATTTATTTCATGTTCTTCTATATCATTATCCCATTCCTCATTGAATTCATTGATCAACTATTTGAGTAAAGAATTCTTTTTACAAGGAAATCCTTCATTCCAATTTCTGACATCCCAGTTATCTTCTAAGTTGAGAGATAGAGAAATAAAGTTCATTTTAATATCCTCATGTATGAAATTGTTTCCTTAGACAAATTGCAAGAATTCCCAATATGTGTTGTTTCCTGATACTTATATTCATGACATAATAGAAAAAGTGCCTTCCCATTGTATTCAATAGCATATTGATGTGGATGTCTCGGAATGTGTGAAAAATCCAATATATCCACACACAATTCATAAGATTCCATATCATATATATTCCTTGTCTTTATGGATTACTTATGTTATATTTCTTTAGTTGGAGTCTCCAAGAGATACCTTCCAAGTTAACTCAAGAAATATCATCAAAGTAAGAAAACAAGGGCGTACCTAAGATAATGGTGATTGATGGGCTGAGTTCTTTGTCGAGTCACTAGATAAGCCTTCATATTATCCCTTACAAGTAATATGTATGCAATCATGTAACCAAGGTATTACCTTTATACTTACCAAGTATCATTTTTTTCAAGGGTGTAAATGACTCTAGATAAACCACTTCAACCTTTGAAACATCCCTGCCAACGGTGCCAAAAACATTACTAGACAAACTAGCATTTCTTTCAAATAATCAAATGCAAGTAGAGTGTGACCCAATGTCGCCACAACTACCCTTCCAACTTATTCAGAGTGTCGTAACCTCCAAGGGGAGATCCCTTATTATCTACAAGCGCTTAGACACCAACAACCTAGATATTCCTATGCAAATGTATTAGTGACCAATTCCTTCATGGAGTCAGATAAAGAATGATGAAAACATACTAGGAAGGTTGTACATTTTGTTAAATGAAACTAAATATATCACTCTTAAAAAATCCTTCTTCATGAAGAAATTATTGTGGACACGTGATCATTCATCAAAGAAACAAGTAAAAGTATAATCATTGTTGCAATAGTTATAATTTCAAGGAAGTTTCAGCAGTAATATCCAATTCAATACATTTATTTCCAACAGTGTGTTGTACACAAAGATGTAGAAAATAATTATCAAAAAATTGTGATATTCAAACAACAATTGGCATATTTAAATATCGACAAAACCAGACCAAATTTGAACCCCCTTAACATTTAGATCAAGTCTAATTTATAACTCCTATAGCATGCATATACTGACTAATAAGGATCCCTTATATAAGTCTTTTCTAGACAGTGTTTCAGTAACATAGATATAACAACAATAATCCTTTATAACATGTATCACTCACCAAATCATAAACATTATCATATATTGTTTAAAAGTACTACAAGAAGATTATAAGAAATACTATATACACTCTTGAAAACATCAATCATTAGTATGTCATTAACAAGATTCCTTAAGCAGTCACATACAAATTACTTTATATGATCAACTCTTCACAAATATCCATCAAAATGAATTAGATTTAGTCATTTGCTTCATCAACTCATAGGTTTGGTTTTTGTTGACCTTTTCTAGTGTTTTATGGTAGTTTTTAGATCTTTTTGTAGTGGAAAAACAAAGAGGATAAGGAGAAGGATGAGGCCTAGAAAGGAGGGATGGAGGGATACTAAGCAAAGGAATGAGGGTTTATTAGAGGAGAAGGAGACATAATGTGAGGCATAGGGAGAAGGGAACAAGGTAGGGTGTAGATTTAGGGTATATTTTAGGTTAAAATTTCAATTTTTAAGGATTTTTTAATATTTTTAGGGATGCCACAATTTCTTCGTAGAGTTTGTAGGATTTAAAATGGAATGCTAAATCTATAGAAGGGAGGGATGAAATTTAGGGAGGCCCAAAATTGGGAATTTTTTTTTTTAAACGTTTTAGGGTTTCCAGCCTAAAATTACAGACCTAACTAAATGGCCTAAATTACCATGAAATGCAATATTTACACATGAAATGCAAGATTAATTTGAAAAAATATGGAAACCTAGGGTTTTCATGGATGATAACCTTAAACCCTATCCTAGAGGGATGTGATCAACCTTCCTCTTGGAGTATTTATCCTTGTATACTAAACTAGGGCTTCTTGTGACAACCTCTAGGGTTCATTAGAAGAGCCTAAGCTAGAGAAAAAATTGGAGATCTAAGGATAAATTGGAGAAAACCTCCTCATGGGAGTTTTTTCCACCATGTAAAGAGAATAGAAGGTAGATAAAATGTTCTATTCCAAAAAATTTCATCCCTAGGGATACCACTCAACCATTCAATCATTCAAGAGACATAAGTTCACCTACCTTACACCAAGAAGACAAAAACATTGACTTACTTGAGTTATGTGTTGTCCAACGAATCCTAGCATCCACCAAGCATGTGAAGAACCAAATAATTCATCCAAATTTAATACACAAGTGAAAAAATAGAGAGACTCCAAGAGGTGCACATCAATCCAAGAAACTACCTTGGGTAAAAACGTAACATATTGAGTTTTATCCCATAAGTTGTGTTTTGAAAATGAAGTGAGGAGATCTATTTATATGTTCTCAAACTCACTTTTACAAATAAACCAGGTCGGCATGCCTTAAAATGCCAATTTGAAATTATAAAATGTCAACTTAAAATTATAACATAAAATAATATAAAAAATCAAATATGTGGGTAACTCGTGGAATTTTCTCTAAAGTTTATCCAAAAAATGACTACAATAGCTAAAAATGAGCAAATTACTCCAACCTGAAGGATAGAGTAAGCAAGGGGGATTTCATGCCCCATATAACCCCAACAATGCTGATAAGCCCTCAACCCACCCCCAAATCAAGTGGTATGACTTGGATGAAGAGATGATGTCATCATTGGAAAATTCCCAAGGAAGGGTGGTGCTATGTTGAAAGAAGACCAGGAAGGGAGTACAAGATGAATTGGAAGTGAGACAAAAGACTTAGAGTTGGAACACTATCACTGGTGTAGAAAACAAGGAGGGGGTATGTGACCCAGTGACCTGCCCCTAGGAGCCCTGGACACCAACCCCAAGGTTAAAAACCACAACAAAAGGAATTTAGCAACACCATTAAGCCACAACACTCCTAAAGGAAGAATCAAAGGGTCTGATGATAACCACCCCTCAAAAGGTGCTAATTATACCCCATCCTGGTCTTGCTAAAAAAATTTGAACCTTGTCTTTGGGTATATATTTGAAGGTGCACTGGTATAGGTGCAACGTAACAATGAATACTATTGGGAGGCACCCCTTCCTTGGGTTGGGTTGGGAAGAGTATGAAGTTCTGTGCCTACTTCCAATTACAATTGTCACCTTTGATAATCGACAAGTAATTATATATATCTTCATATAGAAGGGAGAGGCTTCCTTGCTCTCCTCCTAAGGGGTTTATTGTGATTTTGGATACCTTGTTAAAAATGCAACCCTTGAGTTCTTAGAGAACGAATAGGAAGATGCATTGAGAGGTTCCCATGATCTAGCTAGTTCTTCCACTAGGTGGGTGGGGCTTTCCTATCAAAAAAAATTCAATGGGGAGGTACTTTTAATGCAAAAAAAATGTGCATCATTTAACTTCCTCAGTATTTAATTACTCATACAACAATTAAAGTGTGCTTTGCTACTAGTAGAATTCGATTGAAGGCTCATGGAACAAGAAATCATGGTGTCTCCTTATTCTTGATGCTTCTGAAGGAAAGAGCACTTTAAGAAACGTCAACACTCAATAAAGTGAGCTCACTGGAAGATATGTTCACTTATGAGGTATATTTATGCTTATCTCACTACTATAGTGGACACTTATCAATGCACCTATGCTATTTTACCCATGCTTAGCATATCTGCATCCCTACATCCCTAATTTATTATCACAATAAGTTCATTCTTATTTTTATTTTTCAAGTTGATTTCAAACATAAATATAAAAAAAATATTTAAAATTTGAAATATATATCATTCCATTCAAAAATTATATTAATAAGTGTTTATTTTTTTGAGCAACATCGAGAGCCATTCTCTTAGAAGAATTGAGACACCTGGTCTGGGACCAAGGTGTGGACTCAACCTAGATTTGAGTGACCATTCTATTGAATGGGGATATCTATTCCAGAGCATGATAAGGAAATATTTCAGCACTAGGGAACTCAAACTTGAGTTGAGTGACCATTTTGTTGAATGATGACATCTGGTTCAGGATGAGGATGTGGAACCAGTCTAGCACTGGTGGACTCAGCCTAGAGCTGAGTGGTCATTCCTTTGAATGGAGGCACTTGGTCAGTTACTAGGAATTTACCTAGTCTGAGACTAGGGACTCATCCTGGGCCTAAGGGCCATTCTCTAGGAGAATGGAGGCACTTATTCTATTACCAAGTATTTGACCTAGTGTCAAATTATGCAGCCTATGGCTGAGGCACCTGGTCTGTTACTAGGAAAACACCATAATCCCTAAACCGGGTCTAGGCATGTGTGGCACTCTCACCATTGATTAGTGGGATTTTTTATCTTCTCCAAGGATTATCTACCCTTGGTTAAGACACCTTAGTATCCGATCTTGGCGTCACAAAGAGTATGAGATAAAAGTATTAGTAATTCTCTCTGTTTATGATGATGTACTTTTAGTGGGGATGAAAGACCACCTTGACTGCTACTATTGAAGATAGGGAACTTGAAGAAGGTTAAAAAAAAGTCAAAAATACATAAGGACCCTTAGCGCTACTAAGGTGTCAAAGTGAAAGTGAAAAAAAACATTTAGTACCACTAAAGGTAAAAGTCAAAGTGAGAAAAGAATAAAATAATAATATTTTGTTCTTTGGAGTCTTGGTTCACTTATAGGTGGCTCAAAGGATATAAAAGAAGATCAATCCATTTCATTACTACACACACTCTTGCTCTCATACGTGAAGCTACTCCAACTGAAGATTTTACAGGTTATAGAAGAAAAGGAAAATTAATGTGATGCCCTAGCATGGATGAGTCTATACAGGGAATTTACAATTATTTCTATGGGCATCCATCTTCTCTCTCACCGGGTAGCTCTATGGTTCATGGGAATCCCTATTCTCTTCAGGATACCCCTCTCTTATTTCAGGCAGGGTCCTTGAGGGTTCTACCATCCATCTGCACTCTCAAGAATCCTATTACGGGAATAACCATGAGGGTTTTTTCCTATGACCAACCCTCATGTAGCCTACATGCAGACCCAAGAGGGGTATCGTGGCCATAGAAACCCTCGTGCAGCCTATTGGCATACCCATGAAAGTATTGGTAGCATCCCATAGGCCTATTAAGGATGTTGAGTCTATGTAAACCCTTGGGAAGCCCATAGGCCATCCCGTAAGGGCCTTGGGCTAAGTCGAGCAGGCAGGACCACCCTACAAGAAGAAAAAAAAATGAGCAACAGGTACAGACCGGAAGAAAGTACGGAAATGAAACATAGAAGATATGGGTAGTAGGTACGAGAAGATTGAAAAAGATCTAGGAAAGTCTAAATAGAAATTCAGGTTTCTTGTTAATTCTGGGAAGGAGAGAGAAAGTTTAGGGCAGCAAGCCCTAATTTGCTAAAACCCCTAATTAGGCATTTTTCTTTGTAATTGTATTATCTTCTGTAATTGTGGATCTGTGGTACAAAACCAGTTAGGGTTTGTGGAAATTTTGGAAAAACTTAGTCATCTTATTTACAATATGAATTACTAATTCTTTTGGCATTTTTATCCTTTAAATATTTCCCTAGTGAAAAATTCTTGTTTTCAGTGTGTTGATGTGATTTACTACACTTGTCATTTGTTTATGTTAGTCTGCAAATTTTAAATGTATTCATGCTAATGATAAAATTTCAACAATAAATGCATATTATTGATACATTATATAGATAAAATGTGATACATGTTTGAATTTAATGTGTCACGCTTTACAAGCAAAAGGAGACACTAGGAGTTCAATATTTGATAGTATGAGAAAGACAAAAAACATGAAGTATGTCCACCATGATCTCAAGAAAACTATACTCCATCTTCAAATTATGTAATATGATATGTGGATTGGGCATCTTGAGGATGCAAAAAATCATACGATCTGTGATAATATGCACACCTTAATCATAAGATGCAAATTTGCCAAAGCCAAGAACCGTGAAATGAAAATTATAAGCAGGTGAGAGGAAATACATACAAAAGGCATGAACTATGCTATGAATATTGCTAATAAATAAGGCATGAACTATTAATTTGATCCTATTCCAATTCATTATTATGAGCGGTTAAACATTATGCAACCTCATTTGCAGTTAAATGTTTTTTAAAATAATTTTTTATTTATGGTGTGATAATCACATTTAATGATTCATGAATAATTGTGCATTGCAAACTAATTCTGAACTCAAATTAATTAGTTTAAATGAGGATACTTGTGAAGTAAGTGGAAGAGACATGTCACTAGTTTAAAATCAAAAACTAAGAAGTGATTATTAGCCAAGTAAATCTAAGATATTATCTAGGATGATATATGTACTAGTTATTAGTTATTACCAATGCAAAATCCAGGGTTCCATTATCAAGAATGTGAAAATTCATAAGGAGAAGCGTACAATTAATGGCCAAAATTTGGGGTCACCCTTCAAACTCTACCGTAGTTGTAGGTAATTATGCTCCAAGAAAATATAGACTGGAAGTACCTCCTTTAGTGACTAAACCAGTGCCTTTATAGGTAACTGAAGTTTGTCCTTCAACTCAAAATACTAAATAAATTAAGTGACCTTGTTACTCAAAAGGATAAATGACCTACCTAACTACAACCTGCTGGAATTAAGACCTTCACACAATGGACTCTTCCTAAACTACAACTACGTCATATATGAAGATTCCCTAACTACTTTCTTCTCACTTTTACCCACAGTCTTGTTTGATAGGCTATAACTATGGTTTTGAGGGGAATACATTATTTTTTGTTGTGTTCTTTAGTTTATTCATAATTTTTATTCCTTTTTAGTTCGAACTTTTCTTTAGTAGCGTTACATTGGTTTTTGTTTCAAAATCAATAATCAATTCTTTTGACTGAAGTCATAGGAAGAATGGTTTTTTTACACAAAATTACTAAAATAAATAGTATTCTACGACGATGGAGATTCCTTTTCTACCACAATTTTTATCATCTCTTTCCTTTTCTATCTTTCCCTTTCCTTTTGGTTCTATAGCTATGATTTTGTCTAATATCACCAATAAAATGGAAATTTCCGTTTATTTATCGTCAAGAACTGCAAGAGAATACCCAAGGGATGGAACATTTATTGATGAGAGTATGTGACCATGAAACTAAGAAAACCCAAAAAGGTCTAAAAATGACTCATAATCACTAGAACTAAACTTGACCTCAGTTGAAGATTGAGGCATTTCCTTCCCCAATCAACCTTTTCTAGTTGAATGAATGAGGAAGTGAGGTTTGGATCTAGACAACACCTCCATAGATTAGCTACTGATATGGGTAAACCAATATATCTACTCAATTTCTTATTTACATCATGCTATGTCTACTTAGATAGACATATTGGAGAATCGATGCTATCTTCACTTCATTTAGGGAATGTAACACTAAGAATAGGAATGTGGTGGGTGGTCCTACCCATACCTAGATAGAAATAGGAGGTAGAAATAGATTATTTATCTAAGGACTTGTTTTAAAAAAGGATATTTCTATATATACCATCCATATTGGAATGTATAAATCAAACAATTCTATGTAATGGATATAAACCTAATCAAACATGGGGGTCCAATAACAACATGCATTGAATTAAATGACCAATGAATAAAGTAAAAATATTGTGATCTATAGGGAATACATACTCATAAGGTAGATAAATCTTCCCACACCTACAAAAGTGGTTTATTTTATTCGACAATATGAAGCCATTGGATCATCCTCAATCCTTTCATCGTACCGTGGATGTTTATTGTGTGACTAAATTGAATGGAGTAGAGAGAGCCAATTTTTTTATTGGGATTGATATAAAAGGACAAGTATTTTGAATGGAAAATTCCTACTAATGGATGATGGAAAATCACAATGGCTTGATACCCAATCCCTCATCAATACATATAGGATCTGAATCATTATATGAAAAAGGAATCAACACTGTATATTGAAATGGTAACTATCCCAATTGTTAATGGTCTCAAATTCATACTTCCATACCCTTTATATTAATTCATTTTTTTCATTCCATGCATCAAATAAATTCCTTGGTATCTATCTATGATATACTTGTCACCTCGATTCCCTTGATTTTTGGCTCTAGAAAGAGAGTTTACATGCTATAATTAGTACAACCTAGACAGGAATTTCACAAGCCATTACAAGTTGCAGGTAACTTGGTTGTAGGGAAAATTTGAAGGATCCATACTTATTTAAAAGTGTGTAAATCTAGGTGAATCTTACCAATTCTTAAAATGTTAACTATAAAATATTTGGCAACTTTTTTCTAAAAATATTTCAATTTCTAATGATTTTATATAGTTTATATAATAATTTGGTGATATTTAGAGTGAACAAAGTTTACCCCATTAAAATTGGGTGAAATAGGGCTTCAAAAAATGCAAATTGGAGAATATTTTTTTGGAAAAAAAACACAGAAAAATAGCGCATGGGATAAATTTTTCCCCTAAAATTTTCCTTAACATTTTTCAGGAAAGAATACCCCCATAAATAGGGGATAACCTGATAAGAAAAAGAGATATACCAGCCATGAGAAAAAATAATTGATCTCACTTGTTCTCTTTGATCTGGAACTTCATTTAAAATATAAGCCACACATACAAAACCACCAAATTGCACTTGGGGGTCACTTGGTTGTCCCTTAAACCCCTAAAACATAGGTAAGGATTACCCAAAAATAGGTTGTCCAATATAAATAGATAGATAGAAAGAACAAGTGGTAGATATACATTTTTGTTAAAGCATTAGGAAATAGTGCATATTCCTACTTCATATACCTTCAAATGGAAAATTTCTAATTGTGGGTAACTTTGTATATGTAATAATATATGCTGGATTCACCTAGAACAAATATGTGGGTATAAACTTGACAACGACATATTTCTAACCTCTTTATTGCATCTATTTCACCTCAATATCCATCTTTAGAAGAAATACATACTTGATAAATGGATTATTAATTTAGTCAAGAAAAAATAAGGAGGTAGGGGGGATTGAAGATAAGGGAATATGGGTGGGCTTTTTTCCTAATATATTAATTATCTTTAAGGAGAAGTTGATTTGAAGAGGCTTAATGGAATTTGGATGGATTAATGGCATAAAGGAAAAGGAATGCATAAGGGTAACTTGATTCTATCTCTCACCTCTTTATCCAATCTATTTCACCTCTTATCTATTGGAAAGTGGTGGGAAATTTTGAAGTCCCTTCTTTTATAGTACAAAAAAATAGGTAGTGATAAAACTATAAAATGGAATGACCATTTGAGAGTTTATAATACATCGATAAATTTGATCACTTTGACAATACCATCAAAAGAGAGTTTGTAACCATGTCTCCCTGACAAACTAAGGGCTAGTTGCAACATAAAGGATATTGGAGGTTTGTGTTGCAGTAACAAGGTTTTTCTCCCCTAGATATGAGTAGAAGTTAAGTGACCAGTTTGTCTCCTTATTATAGAAACTAGTTTCCATCCTTATGACTAGCTAGAAAGAGAGTTATTATCTATGGGCCAAGGAAATATAGTTAACAAAGTATCCCAAATATCAAAATTTATGGGTGTTACTGCTCAAACTAGCACCTCTTTGTAAATCAAGGCTCTGTAGACCTATTGTTAGTGATGGTAAGCTCAAAATATAATTATACCCAATATCACCAAATTCTAACCTCTTAACACTTCAAGTAATTGCAAAACCTAGAGAGGGACCCTAATTAATGGAAGATACCTACAACCACCAAAAATCCACAAACACCTTCCATAAAACCTTAAAAGTTATGATTAGTTCCTTATATTAGTCAAACAATATCAAATCAAGACACAATAATCATGCAATAATGGATTTATTCACTTTATAAAAAATTCCAAACAATATCATGCCTTTTGAGGAAAGTTCATGTCTCCGAAGGCAATGTTAAATATCTCCGATGTAGTTCTAGGGACAGATCCAATTTGGTTATGGAAATGATGGAAATGATTCCACGGTCTCCTCAATATATGGAGCCTCCTTCTACAATACTATCAAAGGGTTAAGTCCCAACCTTAAAAACCTATTTAAGGTGATGTTGAACCAAAATATGAAGCTCAAGTGAAGACCTTAATGGATCCTCCTCCTTGTTCAGGTAGGGTGGATCTTTCAACAGTGAAACCAAACCAACAATGGAAGGGTTTTTCCAAATCCTAATGAAAAATATAGAAAACCCATAGATGTTCACAAGAAATCAATATCCAAATCAACACATCCACAATGGATGAGTTCCTCCTCTTTTATATTCTTTTTGATCCCAATACCATGGACAATGCTATAGGTAATCTAATACCACTTTTGTAAAAAAAACACCTTTTTCTAGCTAAGTGGTAATAAACAACTCTTAGATATGGTGACTATATCTTATGGGATCCTAATAGGATACTCATTCATCCCTTTAGGAAAAATCAAGCAGAAGGGGACATCATAGTCCTCCCTTCCCATAGATTTCTTGTCCTGAAGCAATGAAACCACACCTTGTCGCTCCATCGAGGGAATGCCACTGAACTGAAAATGATACCAGGGTCCTAAACCGCTTGGAGAGGGGTGAAGTATATTCCACTTGGTACATAGTCTTGTAATACATAGGGATCCTCCTAGATGCTGCCAATAAGTAAGAAACCCTTATATGGTAGCACCTCAATCAACCCCTTAGGAAACTGATCTACTAGGAACCCAACCTCATGAGAGCAAAAGATGGATCTTACCTCTATGTTAGCTACTGTACTATCTAATACCACAATCCTAGGTTCCCAATCTAATCCCAATAAGATACCATAATGCTGGTGCTACACCACTCTAATCCCAACCATTTGGATTTTAAGTTGTGTTTGTACCCTCCTCTCTTGAAAATTTAAGCTGAAATACATATATGGGATATCTTGAACCTGCTCGCAAATGGTAAAGTCACCAGAGTCCCACACTATGCTATAAGGTGTCAAACATACTTTACCCATCTTATCAATCTACCAAGTGCTAATACAATCCTCCATCTATCTGCCCCTGAAGAGCCAAGCAATCATGAACTACACAAAAACCTCAAAATATGACTCCTCCATGCATCCAATCCTAGGAATACCAAGAAAAATATAGAAAGAAAATATTGGCCATCTCATATGTATTGATTCCACTATTAGGATTGATCCTACATACCGGAAAATAATTCCTACCATGACATAAACGAAAGAGTTTCAACCTCTCTTCCATCTACATCTCAAAATATAATAGAATTATCACCATCACAATTTGTTGATCATTGCTATAATTTGAAGCAATCCATCGCTCAAATAAATGCATGGATCCCACCACAAAATATGAATTATATCAAATAAAAATCCTATTGATCGTTGTCATTTCATGCTGATAAAAATCAGAGTCTTAATGAGCTAAACTGCTGAAGTGTAAACCAAATACTAGGGATCGACTATGGGCCTGCTAATATGTTCAACCCTTTACCAAGTATATTCTGCCAAATAGAAATCCTACATAACCCTCATGATCCTCTCCCTAAGTTAGGATTTAGGGTCTAAACATTAGAAATTATATAAGAGAGGATGCCATCCTCTAATCCACCAACTATGACCTTTGTGAACCAATCCAATCTCTCTTGTTTACTTTGTGCACTAATCCACAATCCAAATGGCATACTTCTATTGTGGTTAACATGCCACCTACCTCATCCAACTATCTCAAGTGAAACTCCTAAGAATTGTTGTCTAACAACAATACCTATATTTTCCATTACATTTGCAAGTGGGAATTAACTAGTGTGTTGGTCAACCCTAAGGGCATGGGCCAAAACCTATGATGAATTCTAGGAGAAGAACTCAGGCATCAATCTCCTTATCTCTCATATGATGATATCCTGCATAAAGATAGATCCTTGAAGGATATACTTGTCTATAAATATCACACATCCACTCATCGATCCTAGGTAAACCAAAATCAAGTGTTTTCTCATGAACTCTTTTAGGTGGTATGTTTGGAGAAAATACTCCAAATATCCATTGGAGCTAACTGTGTGCAACTATGTACCCCTGTATACTATTGCACATCCCTGTATCCTCTTCTATATTTTTGTATACATCGATATCATCCTATCGCATTGGGTATATGCCACTGTGGCCAAAACTCTATTGATGTCAACAGAGACCATATCCCAGGGTGTCCCTAAATTTGTTATATATCTATCAGCCCAATCTATGGATGCATATACTTCCTCTCTAGCTAGTCCATAGGTAATGTACTCAACTATCTCCTTTGTGATTAGAACTCTCTCCAAACGAGGTGGATCATGTCCCTTTGCGTCAAATATCTCCTTATGGTCCTACGACTTTGAATGCTCCTCATGTGTAATTATCACCAGAGGCTCTTCCCTTAAACCATGAGTGCCACTCATGTCCTCATGTTTCACTAATGCTAAATGGGTTGAATTCCCTACTACCATCAATGATGAATATTGTGCCAAGCTCAATTGGTAACTAATCTCCTCAACCTTTCTTTCCTTATCTTCTGCAAACTTAAGAGAAAGGTCCCTATCCATGAACTATTGCAAGTAATCATACTTCATCTGCTCCAATGGTTCTTTGATGATGCATAATTGGGTACTAGTGACCCCTTTTGTAATTTTCCTTTTCCTCTCCTCTAGTTGGTTCTTCCATATAATATTTTCAATAAAATTGTGAGCACTATATTCTCTAATCAACACCTACACAATTTTATCCTTTGTGATCAATAGTCGACTCTCCAAATCATACAATGTCATCTCATCAGTATTGTGTAATATGTCACCTAAAATATGAATCAACTCACTAGTTGGTATGGTGTAGTGATGGAACTCATGGAGGGTGTCATGTTCATAAAGGTTCTCATCGATCACTTTAGTCCCTTCATTCTCTTCCTTCTATGAAATTAAATCATCTTCAAAAGGTAACTCATGCCATGCTATGTTCTCATGATGCTTAGGTTCATCCACTCCCAACTCATCATCTATGGTTACAATCATGCTCGTGTTATAATCCATGTCATAAAAAAGATGAGCTGTGGAGTCCATGTTATCATTGAAATCATACATAAGGAAGGAGGTTTCCTCCTTAATATCCCCATAGTTATCATACATAGGACAAGTTGTTTCATATTCATCTTTGGATGCTTTGGAAAATGCATCATCAGTAGATCCATTCATTATACTGGTGTCATTGGCCTCATAAACTGCTATTTTGTCTTCCTCTATGCAAAAATTATTAGTAAGGCTAGCTGCATGTTTCTCCTCATTTCCCAACTCTAATATTTAAAGATAATCATCATCCAAATCCTTGGGATGTATTCCATACTTTAAGATATGTTTGGCAATCTAATACTCTTGAAAGGGTACAACTACACACAACTTATCTTTCAACACCATATATTCTCAATAGCGAAGTATGTATGTTATCTCCTTCAATTTCATTCTTGGATCCTAGTCCAAATATTTGGAGATGATCTAGTAGTATTCTTCAAAGGATAAGGCTATCTGGATATCCCCATCTAATGCTCAATAATCTAGTAGTTTATCTAAGCGTTCTATATCGGCCTTCATTTTTTCAAACCCCGTGATCTGAAGTGACTTGACTATTGAACTGTATGATCTATTACCTTCATGAATTACTTCACTAATAGTTTATAAGTATTGTTGTAGGATGTACTTTCAACCCCCAAATCTATAATATAATTTCCATAGTTTAGTTTTGAATATTTATGTTACAGTCAAAGTGGTTTGGGTGGTTACTTTCATCAAACACTTTAATGGAAGTTGATTTTTACCTCTGATAACTGTTGTAGATGACCCCCTTTGGTGGATGATTAAGCTCATTGGCACTAGAATAAGGTTACAACTTCCCCCTTTTAAATGATATGGCTTTCTCTTATAGTTTCAATTAGGAATACTTTTTAGATGACGCCGAGCAGCTTATATAGTTAATATTAACAAAGAAATGACACAACACCCATAGAGAAAACACATGATTGATGGTTCACACGCTCTCAAACATATATGTTCTCTACATTGATGGTGTCATTCTCTAACACAAAGGGTTTGTTCCTTCCTTGGGAAATGATATGCCTATAGGTGACTATATGTCTTGCATACCAAATACCAATGAAAATGATGCCAATGCATCAAGTACTGCTCTCTCCTCAATAACTAATGAATTTAGTCAAATAGAAAATTTTGACCTTTTCTCAAGTGAATTCGGCATACTCAAATGTAACCAAGGAGAATTGACCCTCCACAATATGACAAGGTCTATACTATGATTCAACTCTTAATAAGAATGCGACCCAAGCAACTGAAATTTGGTCTTAGTAGAGAATCGACCTTCCCTTAATGAGGAGATCAACCCTCAATATGCACTTGAACTCTCAAAAACTCTCACAACTTCCCACAAGACAAATGATCCTCCAATGTTGACATCCAATGCTAGAAATTTGATCCTCAAGTAGACATAACTTCCATAAGTGAAATTGACCTCCACAACAATCTAGTTTTCTCCTTGCAATTTAGAAAATCAGTGGAATTTAGAACCCTAAGGATAGATTTAGTCTCTCTTAACAATCACAACCTCCATGAATGATTTTTTCCCCTTTCAATAAGCATGGACCTCCTTCTAGCACCCGTGTTTTCAGAAAACACCATGGATCCCCCTTCTAATTCGTAGGTCAATAAGAAAAAGGGATCGACTACTCTAAACCATGAATCCATAAGGATTGACCTTTTTCTAGTTCCACGAAGCTCCAAGGGAAAATTTCCTTCCATAAGTGCCACAAGTAAGTAATAGTAACTTTTCCCCTTAGTGTAATCCTCCAAAAAAATAAATGCACCACAAACTGAAGAAAAATTCACCAAATAAAATCTCAAATGGAAATTATCGACTGAATTCCCCTTAGGTTGGAAAGATATCATGCTCATCTATGTAGTGCTCCTCCTTGGGAAGGAGCACTAAATCTGGGAGAAGTCATTTTTCACTGTAATATAGCTCAATCTATAGATCTACTGTTTAATATATATATATATTGGTTTTTCTCCCTTCATGTATACATGTATATTTTGTAAGTTCTTTGTTATTTCTACTTGGAAACAGAAATTATACTTAGAAACAAAGTGCAAGATTTATAAATAGAATAAAAGGAATATTAGACATTTTGAAATTTAAAATATTCTTTTCAAAATTTATGACTTGAATATAAGTGTTTGTAGGGGAAGAATACCTGTTGTATGTATGTCTTAGTTCCTGTAGCTGTTATGTCCTCGGACAACTCCTTGATAGATCCTTTTGACCAAGCCTTATTAACCAAATCAATAGACCACCCTTCCGACCAGCTTATCATGTTGGCCCTAGGAAACCAACGGGTTTCCTGTTACGGAGAGAAATTCCTATGGCTTGGGGTACCACGACAGACAGCTTGACTCCAGAAATCAATCCTTTCCAATATGCAATAGAAATCAAATATCTAACACTAAAGGATCAAACCTCGTACCTTATTCTGGATGGTTCAAGTAGATCCCCGTTGAGCCTTCCAACTTCAGCTTGAATTGATGAATCACTTCCTCAACAACAAGTAAACAAGACAAGCATACAATATATATTGGTGTTAGATCTATTCTACCATATATAATCAACAATGTATAAGCATTTGAAATCATCCATGGATAAAATATTCATTTAAACATATATTATTGGACAGGAAAATATATTTCTATTAATATAAAATCAGAGATTACAATGGATACAACCTCTATTGGCACGTTTGTGAATCAGAGAAACTGAATCCCCCACTTGGGCCTCCACCACCTCAATCCTCCATCTCTCGATAGCAAACTCACAAGCAAAAGGAAAGCTTGGGAAGAACACAAAAGTGATCCAAGGGACAAAGGGATGCAAACTCAAGCACAAGTTCCAGCAACAATGGACTATAGCTTCTTTTCTCACAATTCTCTTATATGCCTTCAATGTATCAAAGAGTTCCTTATATAGATTTTTAAAGGGGTGATGAAAGGTTGAATTTGAGTGATCTCAAGGCATATGGAAGGCCAAGAGTCAAGTGAGTTGGATCCATGTCAAGGAAAACTCCAAAAGGATTTGGATTTTGTACACATCCCGGTGTACATAGTTTTAGTGGTCAAACCCGCGTATATACATGATTAAGGGTTTAAAAGTGGTGTATATGAGTTTTCACATGTTTATAGGGATGGTCTAGGAAACATCTAAGGATAAAAAATGGTCCAAGGGGTCTAAGGAGTCTGCAGCGGGATAGGGGAAGGCCATAGAAGTGTGATTCACCTGGTGTGGTAAAATCAGCTATAACAGATGACCCCTAATGTATGAGGTCATAGGGATCATACGATGGATGAAATACATTATAATTCCATCCCAGAAGTGGAGTGATGAAGGATCCCAAATGGAATACCAGCCACCCAATCAGCATAGTACAATGATACAACTCTGCACATAACTGCAAATACATACAGCAGTCCCGGATACATAAGAGTACAATGGCCTTGAATAGGCATGATACAAAATATCACATAAGTGGTCATCGCCACATACAATATACATAGATCAGAATCTCCATGATGAAGATATACAAAGGATCATGATCTCCATAATGGCCGGAAATGTCTGACATATACTGGAATCAAGTCACGAGAGCTGAAATCTCATGAACACTGGCACGATTAAGGAGGTAGCATATAAGAGATGCCACCAATATGGAAGGTCTTCTACACAAACTGCTACAAGTACATTTCCTACTATGTGAATAGAGGTGTCGAGGTCGAGCATAGTAGCCCATCTTCTGATTATTGGTCATTGATGTATACCGTTAATAGACACGAGATCACCCACCGATTATGATAATGGGAATCAAGGTACTAGAGTGCAAACTAACAAGTGTGAATAGATGTGTTGAGGTCAAACACTTGAGAGTATCCATCGATCAAGGGACATTGATGTATTCCCAGAAACTATCGATGGCGAGAGAACTTGCCACTGATGACTGCAAGTCTGAAGGCACTCAAAGATGACTCTAGATTCCAATCCTAGAATAAATGATCTGGATTCAACGGGATGAAATTCGCTGGAAGGAGGGAATTAAGGCATCCCCCATCATCCAACACAAGGTACTCAACAAAGCTGTATAATGTGGAAGGACTCGATCATAAGGTGCATGAACCAGTAACTGTACCGGGAATGGCTGACATCCAAAGTCAAGATAACTAAGGAATGGCCAACTCAGGTTTCAAATTCCTTTGAACAAGAGCATAAAAACAAATGGTGACTTAATAAAGGTAGCATAGACTCAATATAAAAAATTGAGACATCTCTGTGACACAGGAGGCATCAATAGAGGCTCCATGGGGAATGGAAGCTTAACCAGTCGATGTAGATAAACTCAGATAAATGAGTAAGATTCTAAAGTAAAACTATAAACCCAACCAATGGATGTGATATACAGTGCTCTGTTTGAAGGCGACATGACTTAGCAACTACCAAAAGATAACATCTTTCCTTGTCCGGCTTTTTGGTTTTTTGATTTGTTTTTGGACTTTTTCAAATATTTAAAAATCTTGAAAAATAATAAAAATGATTTATAGTTACATACTAGGAGGAGAAGAGTGTTATAATGGGCAAACAAACTAGTTCCAAGTAGTGGAACATACCTATGCTCAATGCAAGGATACATGTGTAGGATAGAGACACTCAGGGGAAAGTCCCCTCCCAGTAAAAATCGGGAATCAAGCTGCAAAAGATATGTAAAATGTCTCTGCATGGGTAGACATGAGACAATCTTGGGATATATGGCTGAAAATCAAGGTCAAGGAAGCCGACATAAGGCTTAATAAGGCAAGCAAAGCTCATGATAACACAATTAAAAGATGACATAAGGGAGTCCCAGAGAAATGGCCAACATAAAGTTCAAGAGGAGTATGAAGCTCTTGCTCAAGGACATCGCAGGACTAAAAGGGACTCCTGTACCTAAGAGAGGACTCATAGCATGGGTACAAAATGCAAAAGGGAGCTAACTAGGACACCCATGTATAGGAAAGCTCTACCACTCACATAATATCACTTCTAAAACCAGCATGAAGGTTCTGTGATACCATGGAATGGGTTTGTACCTAAGTTTAAAATGAAACAGTCATAAGGTCATGCAAAATGAAAGTGGATGTGAAATCCTAACTTATATTCCAATTTAGACATGATACTTGTGATAGGAATGAACAGGTCGAAACCTCAGAGAGAGTGTACAAAAACTGGACCCTACATGACAACCATATTAGTCCAAAACAACCCAAAATAGTTAATAAAGAATCCAAACTATAGGATATAGGGAGGAATGATCATGAAAAATGCACCCAAAGGAAGCAATGCAGTGAACGATGGGACATAAAAAGGAAAGTAAGGTGTAATCCCAACATTCACACATCCACTACCACCCCCACAAGGGTTACCACTGGTGTAAAGATAGAGTGAAGGGAATAAAATTCCACCACAAATGGAGTAGAGAATGGAATATGACCATTCCCAAAGCTATGAGCATGGTATGGGGTTGTGATGCCCCCAATTCTAACACCAAGGTCCGTACTAGGACCAAGGATAGGTGATAGGATACCAAGCATGCCGAAAATAAAAGGACCCAAACTCAAGAGATCATAAATATACTCAAGTAACTGCGATCCCAAAGGCCAACTAGCACACAAAGAGCACACTCCTAAGAGAATATACAACCAAAATACAAGCAAACCAAGGGGAGGATATGTGATCTCCCGAATGCAGCAGGTATGTCTCTCCTAGGAGAGGCTCGAAACTCCCATACACTACAAGTGGAGGTATGTAACCAATTATAGTGGCCCTCATCTTCAACGTGTAAAGAGACTATGCTATCCGACCCCAACCTTCCTGGGACACCCACAGAATAACCCCTGTAGAGTAACCCCTCGATATCCCCAGCAGAGTCACCAATTCTGTTATGGAGAGAAATTCCTATGGCTTGGGGTACCACAACAGATAGCTTGACTCCAAAAATCAATCCTTTCCAAAATGCAATAGAAATTAAATATCTAACAATAAAGGATTAGACCTCATACCTTATGCCTGACGGTTGAAGTAGATCCCTGTTGAGCCTTCCAAATTTAGCTTGAATTGATTAATCACTTCCTCAACAACAAGTAAACAAGACAAGCATACTATATATATTAGTGTTAGATCTATTCTAGCATATATAATCAACAATGTATAAGAATTTTAAATCATCCATGGATAAAATATTCATTCAAGCATACATTATTGGATAGGAAAATATATTTCTATTAATATAAAATTAGAGATTACAATGGATGCAACCTCTATCAGCACGTCAGCGAATCGAAGAAACTGAATCCCCCACTTGGGCCTCCACCACCTCAATCCTCCATCTTTCAATAGCAAGGTCATAAGAAAAATGTAAGCTTGGGAAGAACACAGAAGTGCTCTAAGGGACAAATGGATACAGACTCAAGAGCAAGTTTCGGCAACAATGGACTATAGTTTCTTTGCTCACAATTCTCTTATATGCCTTCAATGTATCAAAGAGTTCCTTATATATCTTTTTAGAGGGGTAATGAAAGGTCAAATCTAAGCGATCTCAAGGCATATGGAAGGTCAGGAGTCAATTGAGTCAGATCCATGTCAGGGAAAACTCCAAAAGGATTTGGATTTTGTACACATCCTGATGTACACAGTTTTAGTGGTCAAACTCGTGTATATACACAATTAAGGGTTTAAAAGTTGTGTATATGAATTTTCACATGTTTATAGGGATGGTCTAGGAAACATCAAAGGACAAAAAATGGTCCAAGGGGTCTAAGGAGTTTGCAGCGGGACAGGGGAAGGCCATACAAGTGTGATTCACTTGGTGTGGTAAAATCAGCTATAACATTTCCTAGCCCCCGATCCCACACTATGATAATCCTAGCAAAATCTTTCCTTAGTTCAGATCCTTCAATCAATAGTGCAGTTTCCCTTTCTTTTCATTTTCCCACCTCCTTTAAGCCTCGAGTTAACCCCCTCCTCGATATGCATGCTTTCCCATAAGAAACTAAGTCTTACTCTTCCAAAAATAAAAATAATCCAACCCCCTTCTCCTCCATGAAACCTTTCTTAAATACTGATTTTCCTCCTCCTTTCTACCTTCTTACTCCATCGCCCTCAACACAACTTTTTGGGATTATAAATAATTACACCATTACACAATTCAAGATAAAATAATGTTTCAATATCGTTATCTGATTTATGGTTCTCTTGAGCAGTTAAATACTTTAACACTAATTAAGTTGGTACTTCTTGATTTGACTTTTATTATTTATTTATTCAAAGAATGGTTATTACTTGTTTGTTTATGAAACTATTCATTCAATGAAAATTTAATGCATTTCTCGAGTCCTTAAATGTTTTTGATGACATAATAAATATCATGCTTGACTTCTCATGAAGATAATGTTTACATTTTTATTATTCAATCTATTTTGATTCAATCATAATGCTACTCTTTTCAAATAAATATTAAATAATAATATCAACTAGATAATATAATAATATTTAAATTTAAATTTCACATCCCATTTCATTAAAACACTAACAATTATATGTATATATATATGTGTGTGTGTGTGTGTGTGTGTGTGTGTGTTTTACCAAGCATGTAAAACAATCTGACAGTTAAATAATTTATTTAATCATAAATAAATGAATATTAGGTGTATCTCACAATAGTTATAATAATGATTTTAATACTACTACGAATAATAATTACAATTATTCAAACATTAACTATGATGGTTATAATTATAATATTAATCACCTCTAAACAAATACCAATTCGAAAGTTCAAACAAATGATAAGCATGCTAAACGAAACAATGGTATTCGTATAAATTGAATAGTAACCACTTTGATTACAATAACTCTCTAATGACAGATCTATCATGAAAACAATATTTAATTACCAATCCACCACCCCTATGTAGTTAATGCATAAATTAATTAACGTGTTTATACATATCCATATGACTTAAACAATCATTATCCAACCTTGACTAATGCATGACCTACTTTTATCTAGAACAACATCACAATTATTTTAGCATGTTAAGTATTTCATATCAATACTATCGTACATGTGAAAGTTGTGAGTGTGTGGCCAGCATACACATAACTCACACATGTACTATAAGAAAACATCATTTCTCCTATGCATATTTACTTACTGACATGGCCATAATCATTCGTACAGACCAAACAATCATACACACAACATAATCATTCAACATCATCAAGTATTTAACATTTAACTAATCAAGTCATAACATCAGTATATTTTAGATTGATAATAGTGAATTAATCAATTTTTCTCAAGGAAGGAATACCTACTACCACTAAATTGGAGTCATAAACCCCCAACACCCCAAAAATACCAGCTAACATATCCTCCCATCCTATCCTACTTCCCCATCCTCCCTATCCTTCCTCTTCTAGCAAATATGTGGCATCGGCTTCATCACCCTGGACACATATAGAACTTGAGAGTGGTAGCGTCGACTAAATAGCATACCTATGCTCCCCTAGCAGGCATCCGACCATCGTCATCACACATCTAGGGATGTGTGAATTAGCACAGCCCTTCCACGACCTTGGGTATCATAAAACATAGGGTGGGAAACACCTCCATCCCTCTCAACATATTGAGTCTATACTTGACAAAATCATATCATGCTGCTATCGAGATTATTAGAATGTGTCATCGTATCATTAGATTGGTTAATAAGGTAGCATGCATAAGTAAGTACTAATCCAACATCAAATTCAATACACGGCTATCACTTATCCCTTGTGTTCTATGGGTTCTAGTATTTCTAAAACATACAATTTATAGAAAATATTTCCATTTAATCATCTGTTGATCATGATCATCATTCATATATGTGTGCATGGCATTTAATAATTATGTCAACCATATCATAAATTAAACATTGTCAATTTATGACATTATATCTTTCACATCTTATCCACTGAAAGTGAATTAAACATAAAATTGTCATCGTCAAATAAAGGAAGGATATTCCCAAACCTAGTAATAGCATATAATGAGGCCCATCATGTCACAAAATATAGTTTTATCAGTCGAGCTCAGTCCAATAGATAATAAGTAGATAAGTACAATATGTCTAACTAATAGAAATGTCTAATGTGAATATGGGGCACAATTCTAATAGTTTGGTTCTAGAAATGATGTAAATGATTCCACAATCTCCTCAATAGATGCAACTTCCTCCTCCAATATTGTTGAAGGGTTAACCCCTAACCTCCAAACCCTCTCTAAGATGTTGTCCAACCAAAATATGAAGCTCAAGTGAATACCTTGGATGGATCCTCATCTAGCTAGGGTGGATCTTTCACCGCTGAAACCAGACCAACAATGGAAGGGTTTTCTAAACCCTAACAAAAAATATGGACAAACCATAGAGATTCATAAGGAACTGATATCCAAATCAACACATACATAATGGATGAGTACCTCCTCTTGTTTCTTATTTTTTATCCCAATACAATGGGTCATCGAATACCACTTTCATAAGAAAAACACCTTTTCCATCTAAGTGGCAACAAATAACTCTCATATATAGTGACTATATCCTATGGAATCCTAATAGGCTACTCATTCATCCATGTAGGCAACATCAAGTGGAATGGGGCATCACATCCTCCAACTTTTCCTTATCGAAGTCAAACAATATCAAATTCCAAATAATAATGGAGTTGTTCAATTTATCTCAAATTCCAAATAATATCACTCCTTTCACGGCAATTCAATGTCTCCCAAGGCAATGCCACACTTCCCAAGGAAACCACTCCAAAAAGTGCGCCCTTGAGGGAAAGAGGACAATTGTACTAGGGTGAAGTTGGAGGATAAGCTAGAAACACCACACACCCTCTGATTCACCAATTATAAGGGTTTTATGTACTCCAATGCACTTCCTCAGAAGAGGACACCCTCTATTATTTGTGAGTAAAATCCTATTGCAAAATTTAGAGTGGACCAAAAATACTAAATCACAATTATTTTTGGATTTTTTATTTTATTTAGATTTTGCGCATGAATGTTTCCACGGTGTTCAATCATTGTGTGGAAGATTATGGATTTTCACCATGTATAAATTTAGAAGAGACCGACGTATTTTAGGTGGACTCTCCACCCATAATCAAGATCATTCAAAGCTATGGCACAATAGAAAAGAAGAGGGCAGTAGAGTATATATAGAAAATTAAAAACTAGTCATTAATTATTAAATCTATCCATTAATTATAAAAATTATAGATAAACATGTTTGGGGATATAGTTGAGAAAAACAAGGTTGACAAACTAAATATTATAATAAAATAAATAAATTATTTTATTAAAAAGAATATTTTATTTTATTTTTATTTTTATTTTTAAACTTTGGTGGATAATGTTGATGTATTTGTAACTTTGGAATGTATTCACTTTTATATCTTATTTATTGTACCCCGATGTTTCTATCGGGAAGTATCTATAATCTAATTAAGTCATGTCATGCACCGAAGTTCCTATCGAGAGATTCAATAATGTAAACAAGTCATGTAAAGTCATAGAGTGTAACCCTCCTTATTAATCAAGGGTTAAAGTCCCCGCAGTTGTGGGGCCCTAGGGTTATTAGACTCTCCTAGAGAAGTCGACCCTAGTGAGTTATTGTCAAGTCAGGAATTAGTATAAATAGAGAGGGAGCCTCTCTATTTAACACACATTCACTCACATGCAGTTTTAGTGCATAACTAAGAGAGAAAGAAGAAGTTGGGACAAGAAAGAGAGAAACTACTACTGTCAGGAGATCATCTTTTGGGGTTTTAATTTTGGTGTTGATTCTATCTCTAAGGAAGTTGCTTGGTTTTCTCCTTTATGGTTTCCCTAAGGAAAATATTTGTGTTCATTGTCTCTTGTGATTGATTGATATGATTTTTATTCTCTCAGATAAGATCCTAAGATCATATAGCTGAAATGTTAAAAATCTATCAGAGCTAACCTGAGAAGAAGACACTGTTGTTACAGAGAAAACTTCCTATGGCTTGGGGTGTACCACAACAAGATGAGAAACTACAGAAATCAATCCCTTCCTAATATGTAAGAGAAATAAAACATCTAACACTAAAATATCTCGAATCATACCTTATTCTGAACGATTGAAGTAGATCCCTGTTGAGATTTTTCCAATCCTGCTTTCTTTAGCAATTCACTCTCAACAACAGTAAACAAAGAAAGCATGCTATATAGTATAGTGTTAGGCCTACTCTAGCATATATAATCAATCATGCATAAGCAATTAAATGCATCCATGTATTCAATATTCATTTAAATGCACATCATTGGACAAGAAGAGATATTTCTATTAATAAAATCAAATATTACACAAGTGACAACCTCTGTCAGCATGTATGCGAACTATAGAAAATGAGTCCTCCACCTGGGCCTCCACCACCTCAATCCTCCATCTCTCAATAGAAATCTCACAAGAAAATACAAGCTTGGGAAGAACACAAAGGGCTCCAAGGGACAAAGGGATGCATACTCAAGTACAAGAAAGCTACAGTAACAATGGACTATAGTTCGCTTGCTCTTCAATTCCTCCTCCTCGATGTATCCAAGGGGTTCCTTATATATTCATTCAATGGGGTAATGGAAGGTCGAATCCGAGAGATCTCTAGGCATATGGAAGGCCAAGAGACAAGTTATTCGGATCCACATCAAGGAAAAATCCAAAAGTATTTGGACTTATGCACACATCCCTTTGTACGCGGGTTTAAGGTCAATATCCATGTATATACATGAGAAAGGGATTAAAAGTCGCGTACAACAAATAATAGGTGTTTTCAGGGATGATCTTGGAAACAAAAAAGGTACAAAAATGGTCCATGGGGTCCAAAGAGTCTGTAGAGGGACATGGAAGGCCATAAAAGTGTGATCAACCATGTGTGGTAAAATTAGCTATAACAGATGCCCCCTAATGTGTGAGGTCAGAGGGGTAACATGATGGCTGAAATACATTATAAATCCATCCCAAAAGTGGAGTGATGAAGAACCAGGTGGAAGAACCAGCCATCCATCAATATAGTACAATAATCAATCTTTTCATATGACTGCAAATACATATAGCAGTCCTAGATACATAAGATTACAATGGCCATGAATAGGCATGATATAAAAAATGTGACATGGGGTCCAAAGAGTCTGCAGTGGGACAGGGAAGGCCATAAAAGTGTGATCAACCATGTGTGGTAAAATCAGTTGTAATAACTATATAGCCGTTGAAGATAGGGATTCCTACTTTTTGGATCTCTCTCCACAGATTTTCAGCAAAATAAGTCTAGGCTGATTCTCCTCTCTAGGGTGCATCTTTCTGTCGAAGCAGAATTTGATTCTGAGCATTTTCAGTTTTTGACCCGACACTGCTGCAGGAAATTAGGGCTTTCCAAAAAAGTGGAATTTTTGAGTGAACCCAGGCCCGGATTGATATCCTCCCAAAAATCAAAGTTTAGATATCAATATCAAAGTTTTTGGTTGGGTAGAACTCTGGGAAATTCAAACCCTAATCTGCTCCTGAACCAGAAAACCAGCTCTACAGAAATCCAGCTCTGGATCCAGTTCCGATATTTTAAGCTGGTAATATCTAAATATTTTTCATTTTCATTTGAGGTTATCTATTAATATGTCTCATAATACCAAGCTTGATGAAAAGCTTGAGGGAGATGATAACTTCCAAGCTTGGAAGTATAGGATCTCCCTGGTCCTAGAACAAATTGAGTTAGACTCTTACATCAATGAAGAGGTTGCAGTTCCAGAGGGAGATGAAGCTAAGGAATTACAAAAAATAAATTGGTCATGGCTAAGAGAATTATTGCTGATTCAATCAAGGATCATCTCATACCTCAGCTGTCCTCTCTAAAGAAACCTAAAGAAATGTTTGATTCCCTGACCAAGTTATTTGAAGGGAAGAACATAAACCAAAAGATGATTTTGAGAAACCAATTGAAGAATGTAAAGATCCAGATTCCAGAATGTGGAGACCATCCAGTCTTACTTTAAAAATGTCTCTCAGATCAAGGAAAAACTTGAATCTATATATGAAGAAGTATAGAATGCAGAAATTGTGATGACCACCTTGAATGGTCTTCCTAGGGCATGGGAGTCTTTCATTCAAGGGATTTGTGCTAGAAATAATATAATCAATTTTAGCAGACTGTGGGAGGAATTATCATAATAAGAATATCAAATATTAGCTCAAGAAAAAAATATGGGAAGTGAAGATCAACCTCTCACGGTACAATCCAAGAAAAGCAGAACAGACCATCACAGAGGTAAGCACTCTCCCCAGATGAAAAACACTATAAAATATAACAAAGATTTGTCTAAGTTCATTTACTATACATGTGATGAAAGAGGACACCTTGCAAGAGATTGTCCTAGAAACAAATATAGATCTCACAAAAGGAAGGGAAACAAGAAAATACATCATGCTCATGCTGCAGAAGATGATGAGCCTTCCAAGAAGAGAATCAAACAAGAAAGTGATGATTCTTCAACTGATGAAGAATATGTTTTGATTTTCGCTCTCACGGGAACCATCACACATGGAAGAAATGATTGGCTTATAGAAAATGGGGCTTCCAAACACATGACGGGATTCAAAGAATCATTTTTGAAACTATCAGAACATGAATCACCCTACAAGGTGAAACTTGGGGATGACTACAAGTATCCAATAAAAGGTAGTGGAAAATCCTCCTACAAGTTAGACTCTGGAAAGTATATGAAAATAAAGGATGTCCTATTTGTACTAGGAATAAAGAAGAGCCTTCTCCCCATCTCTGCATTCTATGCAAAAGGCATGCGAGTTGCATTTATAGATGGACAAGTCCTCATGTGTCCAAAAGGAAAGACTATTGACGATGCAGTAGTAATTAGAGAACAAGAGGGAGGACTATATAGATTAAAGGGCCAACCATAACAAGCTTTGGTTCATGACTCAGTAGAACCAAATGAAATTTTGCATAGAATGCTTGCACATGTGCACTATAGGTCACTACCACTTGCAATCAAAGATGTTGAAAGGTCTTCCAGAAGTGCAAGAAAAACATAAAGGAGTATGCAAGGTATGTGCAAAAGGAAAGAGCACAAAGAAGACATTTCCAGGTAGCGAAAGCAAGGCTAAAGGAATCTTGGAATTCATTCACTCCAATGTATGTGGTCCGATGTCATCTAGTTCATTAAGAGGGTATGTATACTATGTTTCTTTCATTGATGATTTTTCTAGGAATACATGGATATACTTCATGACGAAAAATGATGAAGTATTCAGCAAGTTAAAGGAATTCAAAGCCTTGATCGAAAAGTACATAGAGAAGAAGATCAATATTTTCAAAACAAATAATGGTGAAGAATTCACATCAAATGAATTTAAGGAATTATGCAAAGAGTTAGGGATTAATAGGGATTTGACCACTCCATATAATACACAACAAAATGGGGTTGAAGAAAGGAAGAATAGAATGATCATGGAAGCTACAAGGGAAATGCTTCATGATCAAGATCTTCCCATACATCTATGGGTAGAAGATGCTAGAATAGTTGTGTATGTACATAACCATACTCCACATAGAGTACTCAAGAACAAGACACCTGAAGAAGTGTTTTTTGTCAAGAAACCAGAAGTTAGTCATCTCAAAATATTTGGTTGTCTAGTGTACATACACATTCTGAAAGAAAAAAGGACAAAGTTATATCCTTCGGGGAAGAAGGGCATATTTGTGGGATATAGTGAAAGCTCGAAGGCTTACAAAATATACTTCCCAAGATTCAAGAAGATTTACATCAGCAAGGATGCCACATTTGATGAAAACTCGGCCTACAACAAATCCAGAAAGAGACCTGCTGAAGAACCTAAAGAAATAGAAGTACCCAGAATTCAAGACGTAACAATGAACGATGCAATTCAAGAAGAAGATAGATAAATAGAAGAACATCAAGAACCTGTAGATCCACTTCAAGAGAAGAATCCTCACAAGAGGAAACCTGCATGGGTACGAGAAGCTATCCAAGGTGCAGAAAGATATGGGGCTCTAGAAGAGATACATAGAGAGAGGAAAAGAACCAGGTCCTGCTCCAGTTATGTATCCCTATTATGTGACATCATTGATAAAGAACCTTCCAACTATGAAGAAGTGACAAAAAATAAAGAATGGAAGGATGCTATGATCGAGGAGTATTAGTTGATCATGAAGAATGATGTTTGGGGTGTTGTCCGAAAACTAGAGGGGAAGTCTATTGTAACTTCCAAATGGATCTATAAGATTAAGCATGTTGCAGATGGTAGAATAGAGAAATATAAAGCAAGATTTGTGGCTTGTGGCATCTCCCAGAAAGAAGGAATAGATTATGAAGAAACTTTTGCACCCATAGCCAGATATACTTCCATCATATTAGTAGTTGCTTTAGCTACAATAATGGAATGGAAAGTACACCAGATGGATGTCAAGATAGCTTTCTTGAATGGTGTAGTATAAGAGGAAGTATATGTTGAGAAGCCACTTAGTTTTGAGACTCATGATAGGGAGAATAATGTATGTAAGTTAAAGAAATCCCTATATGGTTTGAAATAGGCACCCAGGACATGGTACGGTAGAATTGACAGCTTCCTATCTAGTTTGACCTTTACCAAGATTAAAGTGGATTTCAACCTTTACTACAAGTTTGAAGAAGGGAACCCTGTGATACTACTGCTATATGTAGAGGATCTGTTTGTAACAGGTGAGGATGGGTTGATTACTGATACAAAGAGGAAGCTTGCTGCCGAGTTGAAAATGAAGGACTTGGGTATGATGCATTAATTTCTAGGCATGGAGGTGTGGCAGAATGCAGATGGAATCCCCCTAGGACAAGGGAAGTATGCAGTAGAGATCCTTAAGAGGTTTAGGATGATGGAATGCAAGGAAATGACCACATCTATGGCATTGAATCTAAATCTATTGAGTGATGCTTCATCAGAATCAGTTGATGCTATGATTTATCGTCAGATGATTGGGTCCTTGATGTACTTATTGAATATGAGACCATATATTTTCTTTGTTGTGAACACATTGAGCCAGTTCCTGATAGATCTGAGACATGTTCACTTGATTGCTGCAAAACATATTCTAAGGTACCTGAAGGGTACAGTTGATTATGGTCTCAAGTATGAGGTGAATCAGAAGATTAACCTAGAAGGTTATGTGGATTCAGATTGGGCAGGCAGTTCCATTGATATAAAGAGCACTTTAGGGTGTTTCTTCAGTATGGATCAAGTGTGATCTTCTGGTTTAGCAGGAAGCAATCCTATGTGGGACTAAGTACAACTGAATTAGAGTATGTTGCAACTTGTTCAGCTATTTGTGAGTTAGTGTGGCTAAGAAAGCTACTATCTAACTTATTTGATCTCTATCTAGATGCTACTTGTATATATTGTGACAACCAGAGATGTGTGAAGCTGTCGGAGAACCAAGTGTTCCATGACAAGTTGAAGCATATTGAAATCAAATATCACTATATCATGGATATCATGCAGAGAGGAGCAGTGAAGTTACAATATGTTGCAACAGGTGAGCAGATAGATGATGTGTTGACCAAACCATTAGCTAGAGTGAAGTTTGAGTACTTTAGGGAAAAGCTTGGTGTTCTCCAAATTGAGGCTCCCTCCAAAGGGAATTGATGAGTCCATTAGCCTTTATTACATGGTGGAAGGATGAACTTCACATGATCAGTGCAGAGACATTCTGATGTGATTGTGGGATGTGTTCCCACATGATCAGTGCAGATACATTATGATGTGATTATGGGATGCATTCCCACATGATCAGTGTAGACACATTCAGATGTGTTTGTGGGATGTGTTCCCACATGATCAGTGCAAATCCATTCTTTTGTGATTGTGGGATGTGTTCTCCCATGATCAAATAGAAGTGCATATCCATTCTAATGTGATTGTGGGATGTGTTCCCACATGATCAGATGTAAGTGTAGTTCCTTTATAACAAGATGAGGTCAGATGTAAGTGCAGAGCCTTTCTGATAAGATGAGGTCAGATGTAAGTGCAGAGCCTTTCTGACAATATGAGGTCAGATGTAAGTGTAGAACCTTTCTGAAAAGATGAGTTTGGATGTAAGTACAGAGCCTTTTTAACAAGATGAGGTCAGATGTGAGTGATGGGCCTTTCTGACATGCATTTTGGATGTGTTCCTCCCATGGTCAGATGTGAGTGATGGCCATGCCTTTCTGACATGGATATGGATGTGTTCCTCCCATGGTCATATGTAAGTGTTGGGTGGGAATTTCTAACACAGTTCATTCCATGGTTAGATATAAGTGATGAAGACGATGAAGACCTACATGGAGGCTAGGCCTAAAACCAACATGAAAAATGGCTAGCTCTGTAGAACTTCATGTGATGAGTAGAATTGAGAGATAACACCAGTTATGATGACCCAATGATGATCCAGCAGTGATGATATAATTGATGATGATCCATTGATGATCTAGATCAACTGATGATCCAGACTTGATGATGATCGAGTGATGAATATCCAGATCCAGTGATGATCCAGACTTGATCCATATCCAGTGATGATCCAGACTTGATGAAGATGACTTGAATATGAAATATGACTTGAAAATGAAGATGAATTGAAGATAAAGATGACTTGATGATGATCTAGACTTGATCCAGTGAAGAAGACTTGTGCTGATAAATTGTGTCGAGAGAATACCTTCCTAGTTAAGAGTGAGTGTTGATGTATTTGTAACTTCAGAATGTATTCACTTGTATATCTTATGTATTGTACCCTGATGTTTCTATTGGGAAGTATCTGTAATGTAATTAATTCATTTCATGCCCCAATTTTCCTATTAGGAGATTCAATAATGTAAACAAGCCATGTAAAGTCGTATAGTGTAGCCCTCCTTATTGATCAAGGGTTAAATTCCCTGTAGTTGTGGGGGACTAGGTTATTAGACTCTCCTAGAGAATTCAAACCTAGTGAGTTATTGTCAAGTCAAGAATTAGTATAAATAGAGAGGGAGCCTCTCTATTTAACACACATTCACTCACACTCTGTTATCACTCCAGGAAACTCCTCTAGGTTGTAGCTCGAGGATGCTTGGTAACTAAAAATGGTTTTGGGTTTTCTGATATGAATCAAGCTAGACAACCTATATAACCTCCCACTCTCAAGACATGCATGAGGAAAACTTAATCACAAGGCTTTTAGTTACAACTTGTTCAGTAGTTTGACAAAAAGGTGCAGGGACGAAGAACTCACCAAGCCGGTAGACTTAGACACATAACAAATGCATATAAATGGATAAATCCTACTGAGGATGGTGTTTATAAATAAAATATCACTAAATATCCAATATGATGACAGCTATTGGCCCTTTAATAAATCTGAAAATTACCTAAATGCACATTCAGGAAATAAACACAGTAAAGAAAGAGATGGATGAAAAAATCACAACAAAAGAGCTTATACTTAGAATAAAATAGATGAGATGCTTGATAATGGAATAGGATCATAAATCCCCATAGTTGAACCTTTATTAATAAAATAATCATGGGCTTTATAGCCTTTTACAAAAATTACAGATCCTAAAAATCCGATCTGTTTACATAAAAAATAATTGAAAGAGATAGTCTTTTACATATTAGGGCTTCAAACCCTTGCTAACAATTTGTTTATTTACTATGAAGATCTAGTTCACTGGGAAACCTTTTAATGGCTGAAGTGGTCATTCATAATCACCACTACTAGTTCGGTGTGAAATTGCAGCCAATAGCCAGTGTATCGGCGTTTAACTGAAGTGATTTTTCTCGTTTAATTCACCCGAAACCTTTTTAATTTGTTTCCGTAGTCACTGATCAAAAGCATTTTCTTCTATCACATCTATGCCCCAAATCTCAATATTGATGTAGTTTCGGCGCTCCAAGTCCCAATGTTTTCGTAGTTGACCGCCGCGGTCACTGATCTAAAACTTTTCTTCTATCACATCGGTGCCCCAAGTCTCATCATTGTCACAGTGTTGGCTCCTTAGATCACCAGTATCGCGATGGCTCCTTCATCTATGATTGGAAGCTATTCCTTTAGCCTATAATCACTCTGAATATTAACGTTGGTGCTCTCCATCATTAGGTCGTCAGCGATCGGGAGAGGTAATAACTAATGTATCGAAGCCTTTTATTTGAACGTGGTCATAGTTTCAAAGGTGAAATGAACCAAATAAAAATTTATATGCTTGACTATCGGTAGTTTTGCTTTATCGCTATCGAAGTTTGGTAGAAGTTAAAATCAGAGCTTTTAGTCCCCTACGCCGCCGACACTATGGAGATGCTTTGTTGTAAACTCGTCATTTAGTAGTCTATATCTCTTCCGATCGTCGATGGTCTTATATTGTTGTGCTATCAAAATTATTCTTGTCATTGATCGGAGCTTCAGTATTTTGTGCCAACGACACTACGGAGGGGCTTGGTTGTAAACTTCGTCGATCCATTGTCCTTAGATCTTTCGATCGTTTAACTGCTCATTTGATTGCAGAGGCCTTCTTCATTTTTCTTTTGCCGTTGTAGCTCCCTAGTGGAATATTTCATTGATAGTTAGTCCTTAGAACCTCTGATCGTTGAAGTTTTCATCTACTTACGTAACCCATAGTTTATCTTTCTTCCACAGTTGTGGCTCATCATAGGACTAATTAGCCAATGGTTAGTTTTTAGAACCTCTGATCATCGACGAGTCTATATTGTTTCGAAACCTGCAATAAGTATTTCTTCCCCTGTTGCAGCTCCACAGAGGACTAATTCATCTACGGTTAGTATTTATACCCTCTTATCGTCGATATTCTCTGAAGTTCTGGTGCTTTTAGCCATTATCTTCTCCGCAGTGGCAGAAATTTTAGTCACTATATTCTCTGATCACTGTTTAAGAATGTTTCGATGGAAATGAAAAGTTTACCAATACACCTAACTGCCAAAGGGGTCTTCCACCTATTATTTATCTTCCATCCTTTGGGTGGCTAATGAGATATTCTGATCCTTGCCCAAGCCACCCAGGTCACAACTTTGTGAAATTTGCATAAAAAATAGAGACTTTCAAAATTGTTAGTGATCTTCATATCCTTCATTGCATGATTTAAATTCTTCGTACTAGCAAAAATAAATTCATTTTATTTTGGGAGATAACATTTGGCTCCTACTCAGGGATGGGAACTTCCTTGTGAGGTCCCAAGAACCCTAGACCAAAATGCCTTTCCCTAAAAGCAAATAAGTAACTTAACACTATTCCTTATTGTTCCATTGGTCATGGAGTTTTATTCTAAAAGCAAAACAACCTACTATCTACTAATTTACAATCATAAGGCCTCAGAGCCTCAAATAAAATAGAGTTTTAGGAACTATCCATTTATTGGGCCATCGAATACCTCTTCACCTTCTAGATTCTACAATTTGAAGGTGTTATTTTTATATACCTAATCTATAACAAAAGGGCCAATCCATAAAGAGTCAAATTTTCCATGTTTCCCCTTGTCCTATCTGGAAACATCCCACTTGAGGACCCAATCTATGACCTGGAAGTTGTCTACCTTTGCTCTTTTGTCAAACATGCCCTTTATCCTCTATTGATGAGCCTCTAATTTTCCTGCAACTTGCTCCCTGATCTGCTGTAAATCCACCAAATCCATCATCCTTCTCATCATATCATTTGGTTCATCTTCCTCTTCCTGAAAGAACTTTGCCACTGGAAGGGTGAGCTGGATAGGAAATATGGCCTCAGTGCCATAAAATAACTTGAATGGAGAAGTCCCTATGGATCTTTTGTCTGTTACCCTATCATCCCATAAAGAAAAATTAAGTTTTGAATCCCAGCTTTTATGATTTGTCTCTAGCAGTTTCCTGATGATTCTGACTAAGCTTTTGTTGGATGACTCAGCCAGGCCATTGCCTTGGGGGTAATAGGATGTGGAGTGCACCATTTGAATACCCATTGATTCACACATCTTAACTAATTCTCCAGCCTTAAAAGATGGTGAATTATTAGTCACTAACCTTACTGGGAAAACAAACCTACTGAAGATGTTCTCATATAAAAATCTCATGATGACTTGGTGAGTGGCATTCCTAGTGGGTACTGCTTCTATCCATTTGGAAAAGTAGTCAGTGGCTACTAAGATCCATTTATGTTTTCCACTGGAAGATGGATTTATTTCACCTATGAAATATAGACCCCATTACTAGAAAGGCCCACTCACTGCAGCAGGCCTAAGGGGCAAGGATTTAAGCTACTGCTTCCCTATAAATATTTGACATTGGTCACAGGCCCTTACAAAAGTGCATACATCAACAAAGAGGACTGACCAATAGTATCCTACTTTTAAGATCTTGTGGGCTGTGGTTTTCCAGTAGTGGTGGCCTCCACCTGTACTAGAATGAAAGTGCTACATGACCTACTCTGCTTCCTCTTTATCTAGACATCTTAACAAAATTCTAGATTGATCCCTCTAGTACATCAATTTGTCAATTATGCAAAACTTAACAGATTTCAACTTAAGAGCTCGTGCTTGGTTAGAAGTGAGATCAGGAGAAACTTCTAATTCAAGCAAAAATTGAATGATACCTGAGTACCACTCACATGAAGATATGTTCTCAACTACTGCTGGATTATTATTCTGATCTTGATTTAATTTTGTTTTAGCTGCTGCTATAGTCTACACCTTTGCTGATCTGACACATGAAATTTATTCCCATCAGTTCACAGTTTTCTTTGGCCATGATTTTTGATAGACCTAATCCCTTTACCAACTTGGTGGGTTTCACCCTACATCAAACTCAATGAGTTTGGAAATCCACTTGGCTCTCTTTGCATCAATGTCATGCTAAGTCAAAACATCCTTCACAACAGCTGAAGGGACATACGCAATGAAATTTGCATGGAGAATGTATATTTTGAAGTTCTTTAAATATTTTATGAGGGCATAAGCCTGCTTCTCAATTGGTTCGTACTTCATCTTAACATTTCTCAGGGTTCTACTGAAAAAATCAATTGGATGATCAAGACCTTCATCATTCTTTTGTAATAGTACAGTTGCCACTGTGTCATAAGATGCAAATGAGAGAATGTAAAAACCCTTGGTGTAGTTGGGACTAATCAGGGTTGGGCCTCCATGATGGCTTTCTTAATGTCTTCAAAAGAATTGCTTGCATGGTCGGTCCACTTGATTTCTGTATCCTTTTCTAGCATGACTGTTATATGTTTTACCAGCTTAGAGAAATTTGGAATGAATATCTTGACAAAGTTTATCTTGCCTAAAAAGGACTGAATGTCTCTTTTTGACCTTGGTATTGATAGCTGCTGAATTTCCCCCACTCTTACCAGATTGATCTTTACACCTTCAACTGAGACTATGTGGCCTAGGCGCTTTCCTTCATTGAGTGCAAACTGGGACTTCTTAGGGTTCAATGATATTCCATACCTTCTGCACTTCAAAAATACCTTTATCAAATGCTGCAAGTTGTCATGATGACTGTGAGAGTAAACTGTTAAGTCATCCAAATATATCAACACATATTTATCTTTTAGCCCTACAAAATCTAGGTCCATAGCTCTCTGAAAAGTAGCCCCAACATTCATTAGCCCAAATGGAATTTTAGCATACATGAAGGTGCCCCAAGGGGTGGTAAAGGAAGTATTCTCTTGGTCATCTGACATAGCCACTTGGTTGTATCCAGAGAATCCATCAAGGAAGTACATGACCCTAGCCCCCGAGACTCTCTATAGTAGATGTTCCATCTTGGGCAGTGGATAGTTGTCTTTTTTGGAACACTTGTTCAGGTTTCTATAATCCACACACAACCTGATTTCTCCATTTTTCTTTCTCACCACTACTAGATTTGTAATCCACTTGGAATACCTGATGGGGATTATGATCTTGGCTCTAAGGAGTTTGTGGGTCTCATTCTCAATCACTGGTAATAGAAGAGGGTTGATGGGTCTTAGTTTAGGTTTGAAAGGAATGGTGTCCTTCTCCAAAGGAATCCTGTGCTGGATGATGTTGGTGTCATATTTTTTTAGGTCACTATACTCCCATGCAAAGACAAAAACAATTTTTTTTATCAAGCTGCAATATTCATACTTATGTCCAGTAGTCATCCCAATAGATAGATTTATCATTTTTGGATGGATTTTCCTACCTATGTTCAACTCTTGGATAGCAGGATCTAGCTCCCTTTTGGTCGGCTTAAAAGGGACATCATTGTGATCAAATAGTTCTTCTTACGGTACTAGACCTTGAGGTATGTGGTTGTTGGGCAATTGGACAATATTGTGCTCAGTCACTTTATCTTTTAAATTGAGCTGCTTCGATTCCTCCAGGTTAATTTTTTCCTGGTCTATGTGTATGTCAAAGAATTCATCTAGTAACTAAAGGAATTTACTAAGCTCCCCATAATTTTCAAACACCGTCCAAAATTTTACATTGTCTGGCAGAGAGGGTTTGTATTTGACCTAAACGTCATAGATGAGCTTAGGGGGTAAAGGAGGAACAACCAGACTTAAAGAGAAGGCCAGAGAATCATCCAGGTGATTCAAATCCCTAGGAATATATGACAGCTCAAAAAACATAAAGGAGTCTCTAAGTTTCCATACCTCGTCCTAGTAGGCCTTCAATCTAATATTTTTCATCTAAAAAGTGTTGTTTACATGTTGTATGATGAGGTTGATGTCCCCAAAAATATTCACACACATGATCTACATCTCCTTGGCCACTTTAACTCCCAGCAACAAGGTTTCGTATTCTCCTACATTGTTAGTAGTCTTGAAGTCGAGCTTGTAATACAAATGAATGTTTTCCTGAGATGGGAATATCAATACTATAGCTACACCTGATGATTTTTGTGCACTAGCCCCATCGAATTACATGGTCTAGATCATTTTTGTGACATCTTCGGGCTGTGGACATGTGGGCTCAGTGAGCTGAACTGATGTCTACTGATTATCATCGATTTGCAAGATACAAGATCCAAAACCGGTGTCCACGGTGTAGATCGAGTGATTTACTAAGCGGCTCTCCTTGCTTATAATGTATGCTAGCTGATTTTCTCTATACATCTGCTTAGTTTCCCCTCCAAACATGGGAATGGTGGCATATGTGAGATCCATCTGAAGGGTGCCGCCCAATATTTTGCTCCATGACCGGGACAGCAAGAGGCTGAATTTTGGAGGAATATCGGCCACTACGATGTACATCATTACGCTTTTCAAAGGTAGTTTTTTTAGGTTTATAGCAAGGTCCTTGATGAGGCCCAAGCACTTGACCTACCTGGAGTTAAAGGAGAATAAATTGTGGTAGGGCTTGGTAATGCTAAGGCCGATTTCATCCATCACAGCCTTCGGCATTAGGTTATGAGAGGCTCATGAATCCAACAGATAGTTATAAAGATTTTATCATGGATGTTCAAGGATATATAAAATGGTGGGCAGGAGTCCTTTAGGTCTTCGATCACTAGGCCTAGGTTTACAATAGGCTTGTTATCTTGCAGGTTCACAAAGTTAGTGTCAATGTGCACCTTGGGCTGAAGGGAATTCAGAATGGAGGTTTTAAATTCATCATTCTTCATCAACTCAATTAAAGGGAAAGGGATTTTCAATTTTTGTATTTCAGACTCATGGTTGAAGGAATAATGCAGCTTATCTAGAAGTCTTACCTCATGAACTATAGCTTTGAGTTGGACTTGGTCAAGTGTAGCTGAAGGTGTTGGTTTATGCAATGCTTTGGATGGAACAACCCCTTTCTCTGGTAAAACAGTTACCTTTCTAGCAGGTGCAGCGGGCTGCTTGACAGGTACAACATTCTTCTTGAGGGGAGTGACCAACCCAGACCTCATTTGGTAACCTTACTGACCATCAGCTTGATAGAAGGCCTCTTCAATGATCTACTCTTCAATCAGGGTTTCTTCATATTTTTCCTGTGTCAGAAAAGAGTAATCCACCTCATCCTCCATGTAGTGGATATTTTCTTCGGCTTCTCCTTCTTCTTCAATGAATTCTGGATCTTCTTCCAATACAACATTTTGAAATTGAGCTCTTATCCTGTGGTCTTCTCCTTGATTTCTCTCCCTTCTGAGAATCTGAACAAGGGGGTTTCCTCTTCTATAAGGAACAAAATTTGGGTTCCGAGGAGAAAAGTCAATTGGCCCCTTACCCCTCATGGGTAGATGTCCTTGGTCCTTCAATTTAGATATTTCAGTAGTCAAGTTATATAAAAGTTTGGTCATTTTTTCAATCTTGTTCTTTGATGCAAAAGCCCCATTATAGTCTGATGGATGCTCTCTCCTTTCTACCTTCTCTTTGACCTTCTGAGATGCCAGAATGTTTGACTCTACCTCTAGGGCAGCGTCTTGCATGAGTGATAAGGAGGCAGACCTCCTTTCTATGAGAAGTTGGAAAAAGTCAGAGTCAAAGGAATTTGCATAAGTTATCATAGTTGAGGTACTGGTGGGATTAATCTCAATGGGGATCTTGCTGTACATGTTGTTGAATCTCTTGGTAAAGGTGGATATAGACTCCCCATTTTCTCTTTTTTAGGTTGCTGAATTATGTGATATAGTAGAGGTGGTCTCTCCTCTCTCCCCATTTCTTTAGGAAAACATCATCTAGGGCCTTTATGCCTGCCACTGACCCAGCAGGAAGTTCCTTAAACCACTTCCTAGCCTGGCCATCTAGGATTTGCAAAAAAACTCTAGTCCATACATCTGCCTGTTCTATGTTAATATTGTCAACATAGCTGTAAGAAGCCTCTAGATTTTCTTCAGTAGTGAAATATCCTTCCCCTGTAAACTTAGGCATATACTTTTGATAATCCCTAGTAGGCATGGATTTGAGGGGATTTGGAAAAACTAGGGGTGCATACCTAGCTATCAGGATCCTTTCCATCTTGGTCAATGGAGGGGTAGCCATATTGGAAATGGGTATGGATAGGGATGTGGAAGGTAGCACTGATGAGGATATTTGCTGAGGATGCAGTGGTATGCTTATCCCAGTGGAGCCACAAGGGATTGGATCTTCACAAGAAGCAGTGCTTGAAGATTCCCAACCCCTAGATTTTTTTGATGTATCTAAAAATTCCTCGGAATTAAGAGCTTCAGCAGAAGAAAAAATAGCAGAAATATTTCTTGAAATACCTGATGTAGATGTTTGTGCAACATTGTTGGTTTTTCTTAGTAAATCCCTAGCTTTCCTCAAAATTTCTTCTAGATATGAAACTGGTGTTGTTGGTGGCCCCTTAGGGTTTTCTCTAATACTTGGTCTTCTTGAAGACACCTTATGTAAATGGATTTTCCAAATAGATTATTACAACTGTAATAATGTCTAATCCTTTTCTATCACCAAAGCATGGATCTATGTCATCTCCCAAGGAAGCTGAGCTTCAATCTCCTTTCCTCGACAATGGCACCAGTTTGTTATCACTCCAGGAAACTCCTCTAGGTTGTAGCTGGAGTATTCCTAGTAACTTAAAATGTTTTTGGGTTTTCTAATATGCATCAAGTTGGATAACCTATATAACCTCCCACTCTCAAGACATGCATGAGGCTCACTCAATGACAAGGATTTTAGTTACAACTTGTTTAGTAGTTTGAAAAAAAGGTGCAAGGATGAAGAACTCACCAGGTTGGTAGACTTACATACATAACACATGCATATAAATGGCTAAATCCTATTGAGGATGGTGTTTATAAATCAAATATCACTAAATAACCAATAGGATGACAACTATCAGCCCTTTAATAAATATGAAAATTACCTAAATGCACATTCAGGCAATAAACACAATAAATAAAGAAATGGCTGAACAAATCACAACAAAAGAGCTTATACTTAAAATAAACCAAATGAGATGCTTGATAATGGAACAAGCTCATAAATCCTTGGAGTCGAACCTTTATTAATAAAATAATCATGGGCTTTATTTCCTTTTATAAAAATTATAGATCCTGAAAATCCGATCTGTTTACTTCAAAAATAATTGAAAGTGATAGTATTTTCCATATTAGCGCTTCAAACCCTTTCTAACAATTTGTTTATTTACTATAAAGATATAGTTCATTGGGCAATATTTTAATGGCTGAAGTGGTCGTTGATAATCACCACTGCTGGTTCGCTGTGAAATTGCCACCAACAGCCAGTGTATGGCATTTAACTGAAGTGATTTTTCCCGTTTAATCTGCCTAAATTTTTTTTACTTTCTTGCCATAGTCACCGATTAGAATCCTTTTCTTCTATCACATCAGTGCCCCAAATCTGAATATTGTTGTAGTTTAGGTGCTCCAAGTCCCAATGTTTCTGCAGTTTACTGCCGTAGTCACTGATCGAAAACTTTTCTTCTATCACATCAGTGCCCCAAGTCTCATCGTTGCTATAGTGTCGACTCCTTAGATCATCAGTATCATGACAAATCCTTCATCGGTGATTAGAAGCTATTCCTTTAGCCTATCGGTGCTCCGAATCTCAAAGCTGGTGCTCTCCATCATTAGCTCGTCAGTGATCAAGAGCAGTAATAACTAATGTATTGGAGCCTTTTATCTGAAAGTGGCCGCAGTTTCAGAGGTGAAACGAACCAAATAAAAATTATATGCTTGACTGTCAGTGATTTCTCTTTATCGCTATCAAAGGTTGGTAGAAGTTAAAATCAGATCTTTTAGTCCCCTGCGTCACTGACACTACGAAGATGCTTCATTGTAAACTTGTCATTTAGTAGTCTGTATGTCTTTCAATCGCTAATGGTATTCTATTTTTGTGCTATTGAAATGATTCTTGTCATCGATCAGAGCTTCAGTATTCTATGCCACCAACACTGCGGAGTGGCTTGCTTGTAAACTTCGTTGATCCGTTGTCCTTAGATCTTTCGATCGCCAAATTACTCATCTGATCACGGAGGCCTTGTCGATTTTTCTTCCACTGTTATGGCTCCCTAGTGGACTATTTCATTGATTGTTAGTCCTTAGAAACTTTGATTTCCAAAGTTCTCATCTGCTCGTGGAACCCGTAGTTTATCTTTCTTCCGCAGTTGTGGCTCCTCAGAGGACTAATTTGCTGACGGTTAGTTTTTAGAACCTCCAATTGTCGATGAGTCTATATTGTTTCAAAACCTGTAGTAAGTCTTTCTTACCCCGTTGTGGCTCCGCAGAGGACTAATTCACTGACAGTTAGTCTTTAGAACCTCCAATCGCTGACATTCTCCGCAATTGCAGCGCTTTTAGCTACTATCTTTGCCACAGTGGCAGAACTTTTAGTCACTATATTCTTCGATCATTGTTTAAGAATGTTTCGATGGCAGTGAAAAGTTTAGAAATATGCCTAACTTCCAAAGGGGTCTTCCACCTATTATTTATCTTCCATCCTTCGGTGGCTAATGAGATATTCTAATCCTCACCCAAGCCACCCAAGTCACAACTTTGTGAAATTTGCATAAAAAATAGAGGCTTTCAAAACTATTAGTGATCTTCATATCCTTCATTGCATGATTTAAATTCTTCATACTATCAAAAATAAATTCATTTTATTTTGGGAGATAACAAACTCAGTTGTAGCGCATAACTGAGAGAGAAAGAAGAAGCTAGGACAAGAGAGAGAGAGATTGTCGTTGTTGGGAGATCATCTTTTTGGGTTTTACTTTTGGTGATGATTCTATCTCTGAGGAAGTTGCAAGGTTTTCTCCTTTATGGTTTCCCTAAGGAAAATCTTTGTGTTCATTGTCTCTTGTGATTGATTGTTTTGTTTGCTATTCTCTCAAATAATATCCTAATATCATATAGCTTAAATGTTAAAAATCTAACAGAGAAAAGTCAAAGGTTAAAAAGATTAAAGGAAATAAAAAATGATGGAAACAATTATTCAATCTATTAATTTAAATATAGTAATTGAAAAGATTCAAATGAGTAAAAATGGGGGTTAATTGGATAATTAATAAGTAATTGCTTTAGTTTAAAATATAGTTAGGACTAAGAAAAAATATAAAATAAAAATATATAAGAATAATTAAATATAAAGGGAAAAATTGAAAGCGTAGTAAAAAGAGCGAATTAAGTGTTTGACTTAATGAAATAAATATTATGAAAATATTTATATGAAAAAAATAAAACATGTAAAAATTGATAAAAATAGGATTGATATATAGGGTATTAGGTTCTTGTCTGAAACCCTAGGGCTAGGGAGAGATCGAGGCTAGCATCCCTCCTCTTGAGATGGTATTCAATACTTGCAACTAGGGATAAGCTAGAAACCTTAAGGGTTAGTTAGGGAATCCCTAATTAGGGAAAATAGATAATTGCAAGGGCCAAAAAAAAATAGAGAGCTCCTTGGTAGTGATATCTCCTCAAGCAATTTGATACAATGTTATAAAATAAACCATAACTCAATCCAAAGCACTTCAAGTGCAACCTTAAACTAGTGTTAGGAGATAAAAATTACAAACATTAATTAAGAATGAGAAAGATAATTCATCATAGGTCACCTTGAGCATGAGTTATTACAATTATTCTAGAATCAACATAGCATGTGCAAAAAAAAGCACTAAAACATCATCAATTCATCCTTCAAGAAAAAAATGCATCCAAGAGAGAGGTGCACATAGATTCAAGTGCTCCACTATACCATTAGAAAAGTAAAATAATACATAATTTGAACCCTTGTCCATGATTTACAAATGAGGTGAGGTTTTCTTATTTATATGAGACAACCATCAACCTTTTACAAATTTGATCCTACAAAGTGAATGGCAAATTATAAAATTTAAGGTTAGTGCACCCACAAACTGGGTTATAAACCATACAATGACATGAAATAAGAATAAAAATGTGCAATTAGGCTCCACCAAGTGCAAGGTCAGCCAAAAAAGGACATCATTCCCTAACTAACCCCAAGATATGCCTATCCCTCATCACCCTCCTTTTTAACAAATAGGATTGTTCTTTAAGGAATGGTGTCATGGGTTTGGATACCAAGAGGAGGAGCTTTGCATAAAAACAATAGGTCCAAGTGGAAAAAATGAGGTGTGATAAACCATGTAGTATAACTCTTACTTGCACAATCACTTCTACAAAGAAAAATATGAGTGTGTCCATGTGTCCCAATGATTTTCCTCAAGGGCACCAGACACCCTCCGAAAGGGTAGTCAATAGAGCCAAAAGGCAAACAACTCCTCGAGGAAGAAACCAAGGGGACTTTCAATGACCTAATTAGGGGTATTTAGCCCCAAAATGAACACATCCACCCAAAATTATCCTTCACAAAAGAAAAATAAACCCCTCACTCTGGTACATATGGAAGGAACACTTTAGACACTCTAAAGTGTAACAGTTGGCTCCAACTATGAGACATGTGTTGTCCTCGAGAGTGTATGAGACCCCCCTAGAATATCATGGGTACCTATAGATCTACATACACATATAAAAAAAAGAAATTAAATCCATCAGAGGTAGAAACTTCCATCTTGCCTTGTTCAAAATGAAATGTAATGAAAATAAAATGACACAAAAAATGTTATGCAGGGGTAAAAGTAAATGCTGAAATAAAATGAAACTATACCTACCTAGCCTAATTATGATAAAAGATAAAGGTTAAGTTAAATCATACCACTAGTGCAACCATGAAAGGGTTTCTTCCTTTTTCTTTGTAAACAGTCCAACACAAAAAAACATCAAGGACGAGCTAAATATATAGTACTACCTTTGTTAGAATGGGGATGGAATGATGAACATGTTTGAGATCCACAGGGAAGGATCACATTCACAATATTTTCTATGCATACATGAATTAGGATCAAGTAAAAACTAACACCATTATATACCTATTTTGCAAAATCGTTTTTCCCCAAATGACCTTCAAAACCGTCAAGGAATTATGCATGATGAGGTTGAAAGAATTTTTCCATGTTGTTCATAAAACCACACATATTCTTGTCATTATAAAAAACACTCTAATATTTAAGTTCATTGGGAATTTAAGGTTTGAAAACTACTTTCACTATTCCTTATTCTATAATGGCTTTACAAGGGTGAATAATAGAAGTAGATTCTGCTATGGAATTAGCCCATTGATTCTGAGCTCTGGGAATCACTTGTAAATCTAAGGTACTAATAGTATTTGTGGAAAATTAGATTGCATCCATCTCCCATTTAAACCGTTTATTTTCACATGCAAAAAATCCTTTGACTCCGCCCATACCCAACTAAAACTTAGCACCATTAAATTTCATCCTCCAAAATTGACCAGAAACACTAGTGGTGAAGAATATATATGATTTGATATCACTTCGAGAGAAACAAAATTCATTCCCTAGACCTTTTGGTCGTCCAAAACTTGCATTAATTTTTGGGAAGCATAGGAGTGTTGGTTTAGATCCACCCTAGGAGAGGGTAAACCTATTCGATTAATATCAACAATAGAATTCTCCATATGTGACCTTATATCATCCTTAATGGTGAATGAGAATGGCTGAACCAAGTCATGAGGGATCTCAAAGGTAGTTCTTTCAAGGTATTTAAATTTTAGACTTCCCTTACTAGAGGAATCATGTATGGGTTCTTCATGTTGATGTATATTTAGGTTGTAGCATTGGGAAAACATTCACTCAAAGGAAATGGTCAGCTAGTGGTGAATGGGACATTCAATCACAAGAAATGGTTGGATAGTACTGAATGATACATTCATTCATGGGAAAAGGTTATGTAATTTGGTTAGTGTTGAATGGCCTACGAAGGGACAGTGCATCTCCCAGGTCATATGGTGTGGATATTGGCCCAAGGTTCTCTCACATTACTTGATGTAGGATGGAGTGATCTATTCTATATCAAAGTATCTGACTTGTTTATTTGATAGGGTATTTCATCCCCCTGTGGAATATACAATCCTAATCTAATGTTGAATTTGACACAGACTTTAAGAAGTGTCCATGTCTTCTTATTGTGGTTCAAATAAACATTAGATCTCTATTCATGAATAAACATGCATGTGAGGAGGATATCATCAACAAGGACAACTTTTCTATGATGAAGAAATTACCAAGGAGTCAATACATACCATTCAAGAAGTCCCAGATATAATTGATGAAGTTCCAAAGAATATTGAAGACAAAAAGACAAGTTGGACTATAAGAAAGAACAAATATGCCCAAGAAAAAAGACAAGTTGGTCCCAACAAGTGAAAATTCAAGGGGACAGAAGAATATAAATAAAGTGCTCATCCTCATTTGATCACTCATCAACACATCACTTCTTTGTTACATTGGTGCGCACTGTCCAAGAGGGCATATAAAATGTCCAAGGAGTAATTATTGGGGTTTCTTATTGACTCTAGAAGTTCTCTATCTCTATATAGGATTTATTTGTGAAGTTCATTCTATCTTGTGGCTAGGGTCTCCTCATGAAAAGATAAAGAACTTTATGTCCCAGGGTTTCTCTTTAGGATTGGTATTGTACTTGAATTAGACTGATTTCTTCTAAAAACGTTGTTGGGTTTTATCCCTTTTGGGTTTCCAAGGTGAAAAATAATTGTGTCTCACATGGATATGTTTCTATTTCCCTTTGTTTCTACTGTAACTTTAGTTGAAATATTCAGTATGCAATTATTCAATGGAAACATTAGGATGAAATGAATGTTTGAAATCATTTAGAAATGATATCAAGTTATGGAAATATATAAAAATTCAACATGTTATCATAGTATTTTTGAAAGACAACCATTGACCAACCTCATATATGGGTTGCAATTTAATTATTTGAGTGAGATTCTTTCCCAAAAAAGCAGGCTCGAAAAAAAAAGAAGGGCTGAAAAAGTAGGGATGAAAAAGTAGGTCCAAAAAAGTAGGTATAAAATTGCAAACTTTGAGACTACGAAGTGGAGGTGTTTAATATTTCAAGTAAGAAAGAAAATCTATCTCTTGCAACTCATGCAAGGAAAGGAAAAGGAAGAAGAAATTTTGGGAACAAAAATACAGGTGGAGAATCACCTCCAGTAAAAGAACAAAAAAAGAAGGATATTTCAAGGATCATGCACTACAATTGCCATAAATTTGGTCATTATGCTTATCATTGTACTCAAAATAAAAGGAATAGAAAATAGCATGCATCAACAACTGATATTGATGAGCATTGACAACAAAAGGAAACAAAACTTGATGCTAAAGTGGGAATAAGTCTTAAGAGAGAAAACAAATATGAAGATTGACATTTGAAGACCAACAACCACATCAAGGAACACTTCATAAAGAGGTATTCCATAGCTCCAAGTAGAGATTGAGGATATTTTTAGGAGTTATACATTTGACAAGAATTCCAAGATCTCTTATTAAGTAGTGATGGTAGATCCAGGGGGGATCTTTGATCTAGTGTATTTAGATCAGGTTCTTGGAGATCAAGGCTCAGGCAAAGAACTTTAAATAGAATAAGATCAAGGTTTTGGAGAAGAGTATACCTCCAAATACTTCAACATTTTCAACGAGGTAGGGATCAAGAGGGAGTCAACAACAAGATAACTATTCAATTCCTTGTGCAATGTATTTTATTTACTTAAGTTAATTTTATATTTTGTTAGCATAATTATTTAAATGATATTGGTTAACTCTTATGGATATGTCCATCATGTATTGATAGGTCAATAGTGGAGGCTGTCAATTTGACGATACATGATCAAAATTTAACCATGTTCTTATGGGTAGAGTCATCCAATACAATAGTTTAAGATTAGAACAAGAGTACTCATTAGATATTGGGTGACAAGACTCATGAAAAGGTATTCACATGAGTGAAGCCAGAGGTCAGCCACTTGACGATATTTTGTTGTCCATTATACATTCCTTTGTTTAAGAACAAGAAGAGGACAAATTTAGAACCTTCTGGGAAGAAGGGTACTTGTGTGGGATACAACAAGAATTTAAAATCAGACACGATCTAGATTCTAGGAACAACGTCAGATTGAGGTTAGTGGGGATGCTACTTTTGATGAGGGTTATCCTTGAGGAAGTACAAAGAGTATCACATGAATATTGATAGTGAGGAGAAGGAGGCTCCAAAGGAGGAGGGTATGGTTCCCTCTATTACACTTATTCATCCTTCAAAATATTACGAGGATTTAGTAGACAAAGCCAATGGATCTACCTAGAGATGTTGCAGTGACTAGGAAGAGGCCATAATGGATTAATGATACTTTATAGGCTCAAAGAGAGTCATGGATGATATTCAATGTTGTTTACGTAGCATGAGGTTCATCTCAGTGTAGAAGGAAGAAAGTTGCTTCAGTGTTGGATACTCAGGTGCAGGGAAATCAAGGTGTCCATATGTAGAGAGTGCATGATACTGAAATGTAGAGAGTATAGGATACTGAGATATATAGAGATAAAAGTATACAAATGAAAAGAGTGCAGGATACTTAGATGCAAAGGGAGTAAGGATTCCATATGCAGAGAGAGCATGATACTCAAATGCAAATGGAGTAGGGTGCTCTAGCACAAAGGGAGTAGTTGTAGTATAGTTTTTTTATGATGAAGGAGGTGCCCCAGTTAGGAGTACCTTCCTCAAAATGAGGAAGTTATATTAAGAAATCGAGATGAAGGATCTTGTCCTGATGCATTATGTTGGAGGAGCAAGTCGGTAATCTGACTTGAACGATAGCCAACTTAGTTGATTAGCTGACTAAGTCGATCAGCCAACTAATTAGATATTAGTTCAGCCACATAAGGTTGTGTCGGTTGAATGAATCGACAGGTAGTTATTTGTAACTATTTGTAATTCATATATATTAGGCTATTAAGCCAGATGAGAACTCGGTTCAGTTCTCTCTATTGTATGAACCCTCTCATGTTAATATAATCTATTATTCTACCTACTTGTTCTTGTTTCTTGTCTTTGTTATGTATGTATGTTTTAGTATGTATTATTGGTAACCCTATGTGATCTGTGAGATTACAACATTGGTTATGTTGCTAGTAGTACATGTCTAAGATGTATACAAGCATATGATATCATAACAGGAGATTAAGGACTGGTGGGAGTGTAAAGTAGTGAACTATTTGCAAAATTATGCACGAAGAAACAGATTAACGACTTCTCAAGAAAAGGAAAGATTCTTTACGGAGACTCATGAGAAGTTTGTAGAATTAGTGCCCCAGCTTTTGAAGAAACTCCTACATGAAAAAACTGGAAGCGACTAAAGATCAACAACTATTAGAAAAACTAATTCAAGGGGGAAGGAAAAACCTGTCAGAGTGGTTCGAAAAGATCATCGATGAATTCTGCGAGGATAAAGCCATAGACGAAAGAACTTTGGTGGAAACCATCAAGAAGAAATTCTACATAGACCTCACTGAGCAATTCTTGTGTTCCTTACCGACCTTACTGTTCAATTTCTTGATCAAGAAAGGAGAGGGTCATATCATTGAACCTCATTCATCACTTCACGCAATGCCATTAAACCCTAACTGGACAGAAAAACAAAAGAGGTGGGAAAAATTCATTGCCAAAATGGATTGGGAATACTTCCTAAGCAAGTAAATAGAACTATCTGGGCTTTCTAAAGCATCAAGTAGGCTATGGGGGGGTATCTAGTCATATGTTGGGGTAAAGTGGAGAGGATTCTAGTCTACTAAAGAAGATACCATTCACCAGCGATGAGAATTTAGCCTAAAAGGGAAATCGAAAGGACAGTGTCACACAAAGGTACGACAGACTTCTAGAAAATAGAGAGGGAGAAGAAGATGCAAAGAAGGGAAGAGAGAAGAGAAATATCCATAGTGCTACAGAGAGGAATGAGTAGTAGGGTGACCAACCAAGAGAGAAATCTGCCAGAGTCAAGTCATGACCGACAAGAAGAAGGTGTGGAAGAAGAGGCGTCCCCTATGGAAGATAATTTGTGGATAAGAGCAGTGAGAAGCTCTCCAATTAGAAGTTCCCTAGGAGGTAAGGCCTCTATATTCGACGAATCTGAGTACCCAGATACAAGCCATTGTTGAAGAGGAACTCAGACTAAGAGCTGGTGACTTTGGTATATGGAGTTGACTAGACGATGAGAGAAACGATGATAATCATCTACTTATCTATTGACCAGAAGAAGGAAATTGGGTTATGCTTCAAGCGATACCCTCCAACTGAAGTATCCACTTAATTTACCTGACACATGAAGGAGCACCCCCCTGCCAAATACCACTTTGGAGAACACAAAAAATTCAGATCTACAGACAAATAATTGTATTTGGACATCGATAGAAGAAGTCGACACTGACCAACTACTTGTCTAAGAGGAAACGAAAAATAAAACAACCGACAGGAACAAGAGTTCTGTCGACAATAGTTCTGTGGAGAGGAATAAGCAAATAACCCCACTACCCCCACCACCACCTCCACCACTGCCACCTCCAGAAGAAGACAGTGACAGTGACTTTGACATGGGTCATGGGTCAGCACACATCCCTCTATATGAGGGTGATGAGGACCCTAGATGACATTGGTTCATCTGTGAGTCGACTTGGGAGGAAAACCAAGTTACAGATGAAGACAGAAAGATGGTGCAGTTTGTTGGTGCCTTGAGGAAAAGGGCATTAACATGGTATATTACCATTTTCTAAAAGAACCCCTCGAGCAACTAAAGCCAAAGTAAAAGCACAATTTCTATCATTCTTTAAAACTCTATATGCAAAACATCTGGTAGCAAAGAAATTAAAGACAATATCACAGAAGCCAGGAGAAACTATCCGCAACTATGACAAACACTAGAAAGACCTTCTTAGCTAATTAGACTCTTTCATTGATGAGAAACTATTAATCCAGTGGTTTCTTGTAGGTCTGTCACATAAAATTTGCTGACACATAAGTCTAGAGACGTTTAAAACTTATGAAGATGCGCTTACAAAATCTCTCCAAGTTGAAATGGATGAAGATATTCCAGCATACCCCACAGATCATAGACTGGAGGAACAACTTGAGATAGTGCAGAAATCATTAAAAGAATTAAACCTTAAGAGTCAGGATATCTGGCGCACAAAGTGCTCGACAGCTGGACATTCAAAAGACAACTGTCGATAGGATATCAGCTGACAGGACATTCGCTTTGTACAAACAAAGTGTTTTTGCGACATTTTCCAAGAGCATGGATATCACATGACAAAATAATTCTTGTTCAACATGAAGAATTCCAAAGCATCTTGGTGTGCTATCTGCGAAACAAAGAATCACACCATGACCGACTACCATCTAAACCTAAAGAACCGACATAATTATCATGCAGTCTAGCAGAATCACACAGTTGCACAGAACAATGAGAAAAAAAAATGTGCCAAATGATCAGAACAATAAAAGATACGAAGTTCGTAGATACAAGCACCGGTTCAATAACTAACGTGGAGGCTATGGAGGTCGAGGTCGATTCTCTAGGAGTTGAGACAACCGACCATGTCGGCCTATACAATGTTTCACATGTTACAAGTAAGGTCACCGATATGCATACTGTCCATACAAAGACAGAACTGACCTCAAATTATGTACTAGTTGTAGAGTAGGGGATCATTTGTTAGAGGATTGCCCTACTATGCTTGAGAAAATAAATAAGAAGAAAAATGTTAATTTCTTGTCGTGTATGCAAAAAAATGATCTAATAAATACAAAGAATTTGCATATTGTAACCCGACAAGGGACAAAAATCGGGAGTGATAACCCACAAATAAGCAAAATAAAAGAAAAGAATGTTTATCCTGATCTAGTTAAAGAAAACCAAATATATAAAGATGCAACAAATGTATTTATAGAATTATCCCAATAGGAAGAGGCTAATGACAACTGACATAACACAAAAAAAGAGTTAATACAGTTAGTATAGAAAGATAACTTGTTTTGGGGCACAGAATTGAGCCATTGCTCAGATTTTGATTGAACAATGATGGTTTTACTTTTTATTATGTTACAGTAATTGTCTTGCAGGTTGTATGGACAGCAGTTTTATTTGAAATAGGCTTGCGTGAGCTTGCTTCTGTGAAGGTGGAGGATGTTGTACCCAACATCGTCGACCAAACTTTGTTCGAGTGGGCCAGGATTACCATAGCGTGTTGACATTCGAACTCAAAAGAGTTTGAAGTTTAAGCAGGCCTGGCTCATAATGAGCTTAGAGGAGTGGAACAGAACGCTCCAAAGCAGTTGATGTTAATCTACACTTGGGTCATACTTTTAGCAGGGATTGTTTTGGTTCTCTGTTTGGTTAGACTGGTTTTGTATATTTGGATCTTTGTTTTTTGTTCAGTATGGGACATTTGATCTGGTGATAATATGTGAAAGTAAATTTGTGACAATGTAGGGATCTTAGTGATCCTTTTACATCTGCAGAATGTAATTTTTTCTTTTATGAAATAAAATTATGACTTTTTCCGAGGAAAAAAAAAGTATAGAAAGATAACTCAATATCTCAATTCATCGACTTATTATATGAAATAAAACACAACAATAACACCAAAAAACAAACAAAGAATATATGCAGTCTAAATCAAAAAGATAAAAGTGATGTTGACCCACTTGTCGACTTGGAAATTGAAGGGTACCACATCCGACAAGTTGTGCTCGAATTCGGATCACAATTAAACATCATGACTCGTGACACTTGGGAACAATTGGGTAGACCTCGACTATACAAGTCAGGAATATACCTGAAATTAGCTGACCAAGGCCTAATTAAACCTATCGAAGTATGGAAAAATGTTGACACAATAATAAAAGGGATATCCACCAAATTTCACTTTGAAATTATTGACCCTAGGGAAGGATCCAAATCCTTCCCAGCGTTAGTAGGTTGGCCTTGGGGAATAAAGATGAAAGCATTGATATCCCTAGACAAGGAGAGAATAAAACTAAAAGGAAATGGACAAAAGGTCATTGTACCTATTCATCCATCCCAAGGAGAACCTTGGATAGAACCTATGGATGAAGAAGTCGACTTCCGACAACTATATCAGATAGAAAACAATGAATATTAGACAGAACCTAATATCTATGGAGAAATTCACTTAGACAATCAAGACTCAGTAGGATATAAATTAGATGTGGAATTATATGATTAGGAGGTCGAGAACTATGAAACACAAGAAAGAGGGTGGTGGACTATTCAAAAAGTATAGAAAAAACCCACCCAACAGTGCTTCATAGTGTCCATTGTCCCAAAAATATTTGAAAAGAAAATTAGGGAATACCCTACTTTAAAACCAGCAGATGTAAATAGTACACAAATACCAAGGTACAAAGAAAGAGAATCACCAGTCATGCACATAGAACAAGTATTCAGAAACATTGGTGAACATGGCCAACTACAAATCCTAGTGGAAACTTTTACAGGCCAAGCTGCTAGATGGTGGGATACCCATCAATCAAGATTGCAGACATGGACAACAACTTCAACTTTCTTCATAGAAATATTTGGAGGGAAAAAACTAACCAATAAATCCCAAATACCTATATTCATTCAAGGACAGAATCCAAAAGGCCATATAAGGACATGTGAAAAAGAATGGAAAAGACTTGGGTACAAAGATGAATGTGCATGGCCACACTTGTTTCCATCAACCCTCTCTGACTTACCAAAAAAATGGTATAAAATGGAAGAAGCTCGAGGTAAAACATTCCTATGGCTCAGAGAAAATTTTATCAAATATTTCAACTTTATACCACAAAATGAGAATTTGGTCGAAACAACAAAATAGATTAAAGCATTTATACAGTCGAGAGAAAACAAACCCTTAAAACACAACCGACCGACAATGAACTATAACAACATACAAACTAGGACAATACCACAATCGACAAGACTACAGTTGGAAAATGAAAATATAGAAGGGAAAATATTTATATGGAAATCAAACCATGTCGAAACAACCAAACATATTCGCACAGTACTCAAAGTTGAAACAACCGACAAGGAGGATACCAATCGAATGACTACAGAAGAATTCCATGCCACATTCTCATAGTTTAAGGAAGGAATTCGACCAATCAGTGAAGCCAAAGCACCAAAATGGCTAGATGCTAAAGTCAAAACTAGAGAATTCGACATCTCAGGTGATGACCGACCAAAAATGGCAAAGAGTGGAGACTACTAGAGTGAAGAGCAAACAACCAAAATAGTGAACCTATTAAAAGAGTTCCAAGATGTATTTTCCAGACATTATAAATATCTCAAAGGTTTAGTACATGAAATGGGTGAAATGAAAATCGACACTAAACTTGATGTTCGACCTATGAAGAAAAGACCATATAAGCTAGCTCATAAATACAAAGAGATAGTCAAGAAGGAGATTGATAACATGCTTGCAATAGGCATTATCTACCCTATTGACCAATCAGAATGGGCAAGTCCAATGGTTGTTCAACCTAAGAAACATGATCCAACCAAACTAAGAATTTGTGTCGACTTCAGAGAGCTAAATAAATTTACACTAATCATTAGAGGAAATTTCAACCCAAAATGGGCCTTTTAACTTTAACTCAAATTCCATGTCATCATGTGTTAGCCAATGAAATTGCTTTAAATTTGAAATACTGTATAGGTCTTAAACACTTTTTTAATATAAATTTGGGGATAGGTATCACAAAAAACTACTTTTTTTATTTGTATTTTCAACATATCGCCCCGTGTTTTTACTCAAATTTTGTTCGGGAGAGCTCATTGGATGTGGAATTTAATTCTACATCTAATGAGTACCCACTCGGTATACTTTTGACGGACCCCGCTACCCCAAAAACAATAAATACCTAAAAAAATGTGATGATGATGTCATCATCATGTTTTTTCAGGTCATCATCATGTTTTTTTAGGTATTTCTTGTTTTTGGGGTAGCGGGGTCCATCAAAAGTATGCTGAGTGGGTAATCATTGGATGCAGAGTTTAATTCTGCATCCAACAAGCTCTCTCAATCGAAATTGAGTAAAAACACGGGGAGATATGTCGAAAATACAAACAAAAAAGTAGTTTTTTCTTTTCTTCCTCCTAAATTAATAAATATTTTTTTATTATTTTAACTATTATTTTATTATTTTTTTTAGGAGGCCCCTTTTGAGTTGAAATTTCCTCTAATGAGATCCATTTCCAGCTCCTTATGTAGATGAAATCTTAAATGAGGTTGCAGGACATGAATGCTACTCATTTACAGATGGATTCTCAGGTTATAACCAAGTACCAATAACCAAAGAAGATAAAAAAAAGACAACATTTGTATGTGAATTTGGCTCATTTTCTTACATGGTTATGCCCTTTGGATTAAAAAATGCACCTGCACTATTCTATAGAATTGTGGTCAAAACATTCCAAGAATATATTTATAAAACCATGGTAGTATACTTTGATGATTGGACAATATACTCCATGCTAAAATATCACTGCAAATGGCTAAGGCTTATTCTGAAATGATGTCGAAAAATCCAATTAGCTTTGAACATCAAGAAGTGCATATTTGTGACCCCCATAGGGATATTGTTAGGACACAATGTCTGTAAAGAAGGTAGCAAGGTCGAATTTTCAAAAATAAAAATTATCCTCGACTTAAAACCACCAGTGAACTCAAAACAAGTCAAGGTGTTACTTGGTCATACAAGATATTACAGAAAATTTATAAGATATTATTCAGACATGACCTATGCACTAGAAGAACTAGTAAGGGAAGATAAAGAGTTCGATGGGACAGAGGAATGCCACATATCATTTGAAAAGCTAAAAATAAAGCTAGTCGAAGCAGCCATCCTAAGGTTTCCAAACTGGTCGACTAAATTCCATGTACACACCAACGCATCAGGTCTAGCAATAAGAGAAATCCTAACTAAACCAGGAGATGATGGAATGGATTACCCTATAGTTTACAGTATCAAAAAATTAAACAAATCTGAAAGAAACTATTTGATGATAGAAAGAGAAGCATTAGGAATGGTCTTCGCACTAAAAAAATATTGACACTACCTCCTGGCTAACCCATTTATCCTCTATACTGACCACCAAGCACTAAAATACCTCATAAATAAACCTCTACACCATGGAATAATTTTCCGATTGCTACTTCTATTCCAAGAATTTGAATTCAAAGTCGTTTTCAGACTAGGAAAATTAAATTTCAGTCTTGACAACTTATCCCGAATCGACACGGGAGAGGAACCAATAGGAGTCAAAGATGACTTACCAGATGCACATGTATTTCGAATAGAAGCAATCTCAGTTTAATTAGAGGAAATAGCACAGTTCTTAGAGAATGGACATGAACTTGAAGCTATGTGTACAAAGAAGAAACAAATTTCAGCCATGAAAGTTGCACCATATAGCATCATAAATGGATTTCTATATAAAATAGGTTTGGATGACATCCTCAGAAGGTGTGTACTGGAACATGAAAGAAATAATATCATGCATGAAGCACATTATGGACCTACTGGAGGACACTTCCAAGTAGACACAACTGCAAAGAAAATCCAAAAGTCAGGGTTGTGGTGGATGAAACTTCACAAAGACTATAAAAATTTTGTAAGCCAATGTGACAGATGTAAACGGTTGGGTCGACCCTTGCCTAGTACAGAAATACCATTGATATCAGTAAACCCAAGTTTGACATTTGAAATTTGGGCTATCGACTTCATAGGACCATTTCCCATACCAGCAAAAAGAACAAGTGTAAGGTACATAATAACCGAAGTCGAGTATGTAACCAAATGGGAAGAAGCAGAACCAGTCGACACATGCTCCAGTGGGATAACCACGAAATTTATCTATGAAAATATCATTGCCTGATTTTGATGCCCATTAACCCTAATCAACGACCAGGGAACACACTTTATTAATAAAACTATTAAAACACTAACAGACCAGTTCCAAATTGACCACCGTCGGAGTACAGCATACCATCCTTAGTTGAATGGAGAAATTGAAGCATTTAACAAAACATTAACAAAAGGATTAACAAAAATATGTAATACTAACAAGGACGAATGGGATGAAAAGATACCTGCAATACTATGGTCATATAGAACAACATACACACACTCAACCGGCCAAACCCCCTTTCTCCTAGTTTATGGACAAGAAGCAGTAATTCCACTACACTTCCAACAATAGACACCTATTATCATAGAGATTTTACATGTCGATGTCAAACAATGAAGAAAGGACCGACTGTTGCAACTAAGTAAAATTGAAGAACACCAACTAATCGCAATACAACATCAAGAAATTCATAAGCAACAACAAAAGGCATGGCACGATCAAAACATCAAAAACAAAAACCTGTCGGTAGGAGACCTTGCCTTCTTATACAATAGTCGGGTAAAAGGAAAACCTAAAAAAATACATACACAATGGATGGGACCCTATGTTTTCAAAGATATGCGTGCCAACGGATCAGTCCGACTAAGGACGCTACAAGGCATAGTATTTAGGAAACTTGTTAATGGTGCTCGACTAAAACGCTATAGAAACTATAAAAAAAATGAACATAACAGTAAGCAAAAGCTATAAAAGCCTAAAAAGAAAAAAAGCAAAATAGTACTGATACACACACAAAAGTATGACAAGGAATCACCACTTCAACAACTGACATCACACCCATTGACATAACACCATTGACCATTTTCATAATCAACATCGACCAATGACCTCGATAGTCCCATCACGCATTCATGACTTTGAGCACCAAAACCAAATCACCATTAATGCATACTCAAGTGTTCATGCTAGAGCATCACATCCGCCATTAATACACCCATCAACAAAAACATCCAATGCATCAACTATAAATATTGAACCACCAAGGGATCATTCATCGCATTTCAAACAAAGAGAACAACCTAGCAACCAGATGACTGAAAGCCAAGAACACCGAAGTAAAATTGACCAGCAAACTGACAAGATGGCACCAAAACAAGCCAAAGTTGTAGCCAAGGCCAAGGAACTATAGACTGCAGAGACACCATTAGTAAGGAGACTAAAGCACATCAAGAACACTAAGGTTTAGGAGAGCTCATGGATAAAATTACGGGCTGAGATAAAATAATGGGCTTATGTCGACAAGCCTATCGTACCTGTAAAGAAAATAAACCACAGTACCATCATAAACTACATCAACGCACTGCTCATGGCCAGTTTTGGAGGCACGACGGAAACAACAGTAAAATTTATCATAAGCCAGTACCACAATGGCTGATTTTACTTCGACCTATAGATCGACATCTCTGGGGAAGTTATCTACAAAATGGCATGCCTATCAAACCAAGGAGACCCAATACCAGTGAGTATAAAATAAGGACTGGTCGAAGAACTAACAAGATCAGCATCAGTAAAAAACTCAAAAGGGCTAATGATTAGCCAAATACAAGCTAGAATGCCATAGATTGTGGCCAAGATCATAGCTACTGCACTCACACTGACAGTTCATGGAAGCGACCTCAAAATGGATATGTTTGAGGTAGTGGATACCATTGCTAACACCAGAAAGATTTACAGATGGGTTGAGTATGCCTCCAACATGCTCAAAGGCATCTGTGAAAAATGCTAGGAGACGGGAGAAATTATTAGGTTCCCATACCTTATGTTATGTATAGTAATGTACTCTTTCTGCCCTGTCGGGGATAAGCAATTCCAAGAACCGATAAAATTTCATATGTGGAGATTCAAACCATTCTCCCAAAATGGAACATTGACAGAACTAGCAAAAGGAAAAGTGATGTTAGAAAATTGGTTCCAGCATCTAAAAGTTCACACAACCAAATGGAGGATGCCTCAAAACATCCAACAAAGTCTACCCAAAAATTCCCACATCCAGTTAGAAATCGACCATACCACGGCGTGGTACATGCATGGTGTCAAAGAAAAATCAAGGACCCTAGACTACTATCCGACAGTCAAAGAGATATTTCGGGAGCTGGCTCGATAGGGGGGTACAAAATTGTCAATACCGGCAAGGGAAAAAGAGATAGACTTGTCGATAGAAGAGCCACCAATAGACCAAGAGAAAGAGGAGGATTATGAGCTCAACTTCTACATCAGCACCTTTGTGTTAGACGAGACATTAGTCAAAGGCACCAGTCGACTCCAAATTGTAATCAAACCTTCAAAAGTACAAAGGGAAGAGGCACACACAGAACAATAGGTAACCAATCCGGCAGAAGAATGCCTCGTCTTGACTCAAGAACCAAGAGGAGAGATAGACACTGAAGATCCAGAATATGCTGTTACCAGATAAAATATAAGCAAATTGTCGAAGGAGATAGCAGCTTCAATAAAAATAAAGAAAACTTAGGAACATGAGCAAGGGAAAGGTAAGTGTAAGCTTATAATTGCAGATTCCTCAAGAGATGAGGAGGAATTGGAAGCTATGGCCCTCAACATTATAGAATATGCCATAGCAAACAAAGTGCCAGTGGAAACCTAGTTCCAGAAGTTTGTTGAAGCAGGGGCACAACAAGGCCGACCAAAGAAGGCAAAGAACACAAACACTTTGACGACCGAAAATGTTGTGGATCTTGTGTCTGCACCTCCACCCCCATCTCCAACGAAAATCACATAAGAGATAATTCCAAAACAACCTTCTATAAGCCCGCTCGACATATGCAAGAATGCTATGTCGAAGACCTTAAAGGAAAAGTTTGACCGCGACAGAGACCTCTAAGCATACATTGAAAAACTGCCTGAGATATTCACCACGGTGTAAAAGCTCTCTACCAAAGCCCCTTTGTTCGAAGTTGGCGGATCCATACTACCTGTCCCCCAACCTGGCCAATTACTCCAGAGACCAAAGAATGTGGTAGTGATAAGTTCGACATTTCAAAGAAACCCTGACAAAGAAGCTACCATTATTGCAAGTCAGAGAACATCTGTCATCCCAGTCGCCCCCGAACCCCACCCACCAGCTCCTGAACAGACCATGAATGAGTAAGGAGAAAACATGGAGGAAATAACTCAATAAATCGACCAACTATTCTTTCACCTAGATTCACCCCCTCATATACATGACCCATCACCCAACCATACTTCCACCAACCCAATCACATCCTACCATTCACCAATGCCATCACCACCACCCTCCAACTCAGAACCTGTAATCAAACCAGCTGCACCAGAACCACCTCCACCATAACCATTAGCACCAACCACATCCACATTTGGACCCTCTCTATCCAACCAACCAGAGGCACAACCAAATGTAGTAGTCATCCAACCGACCCAACTAGAAATACCATCAATCACTGCTACCCAACAAACAAACAATCCAGCTTTGACTCTTGCAAGTACACAGGTGCCAAAACAAGAAGAGCCACAGAAGCACAAGAAAAAGAAGGAGAAAAAGAAGAAGGACCATCAAGGGTAGATGACAATGGTCCATATCAGTCAACTAGGGTCGACCACTGCAGTTGATGCAACCAAGTTGAGGGATGGAGAGCTAGGGAAACTCCTGGAAACACTGGCAATCGAAGAAAAGACAAGGAGCCAGTACAGATGTAAGGAGCTCAACAACAATGAAAAAGAACAAGTTGAGTTCCTTAACAAATGCAGAAACCTGGTCCATTCTATGATACCAAGACCGATAGAGGTTGACATCAACAAGCCGCTAGAAATATCTTATCAACTATTTGAGAACATGGTGTCAGTGCTACAGGCACAGGTATAGGATACAAAAGAAGAGAAGAAAGAAGAAACAGTTTGACTGCTGATGCAGTAGCACACAGCCTTTTCAGAAGCATACAAGGTGTTGCAAGATCACATGGAGGATTCAGTCACTACAGAAGAAGTACTGCAAGACTGGCATGCTTATTATAGGCAAGACTATCAGCAAACCAGGCAAACCTGACAAGAGATCCAAGCGCTCAAAAAGAGGAAAAGCACCTAGGAAGCACTTAGAAGCAAAATCAAAAATCAAATAGTGCTTGAAACAACCAAACTATAGAATCTTGAGTGATAAGCACATGAGTGGGTGCAACAATCCATTCCAAACCTGGAAAAATTAGATATCATCTTCCCATAGATGAAATGATTGTTGGAGACAGCATAGGAAAAGGACCAGTTTAAGGGCTCCAACATGGAAAGAATAGCAGAACTTTCCATTCAAGATAAAATGTAGATATTATCAAGTCTGACTACACCAACCATCGACATATAGAAAATACTGCAGAGTTGGACGGATTTCCAACAACAGCTGGCAATCATAGCTGAAGCAATTGTCGAAGTCGGCCTATAGAAAAGACCAACCATCAGACTTCACAGCCCATGAAGATCAAGCACAGAAATGACTACTTAGACATGCGAAGAAATTTTGGTACCTAAGTCGATCAACCAACTAATTAGATATTAGGTCGACCACATAATGTCGTGTCGGTTGAATGAATTGATAGGTAGTTATTTGTAACTATTTTTAATTCATATATATTAGGCTATTGATCCAGATGAGAACTCAGTTCAGTTCCCTGTATTTTATGAACCCTCTCATGTTAATATAATCTGTTATTCTACCTACTTGTTCTTGTCTCTTGTCTTTGTTATGTATGTATGTTTTAGTATGTATTATTGGTAACCCTATGTGATCTATGAGATTACAACACATTACCTCTTGGGATTAGAGGTGTGGTATAGACCAATTGAGATATTCCTCAGTCAGGGGAAGTACATAGTTAATATCTTACAAATATTCAGTATGATGGACTGCAAGTCCATGGCTACACCTATGGATAAAAATATGAAGAAGTTGAGTGATTTTTCTTTAGATTCAGATTCAGTGGATCCCATTATTTGCAAGTAGATGATTAGATCATTGATGTACCTAGTTAACACTAGGAAATATATTTTTTCTGTAGTAAGCACCCTAAGCCAATTTACAGTTGAGCTGAGGCATGTACAATGGGTTGTTGCAAAGCATGTGTTGAGGTACCTACATGGTACAACTGGATATGGTCTGAGATATGTACCAGGTGGTGAAGTGAGTCTATATTGATATACATATTCTAAATGGGAAGGGAAGTAGTGGACATAAAGAGAACCTCGGTTCCTTCAATGACACTATCATTTTTTAACACAAAATATGATGCCTTAGATATCTAATTTTCAACATAATGATGTTGGAAATTTGAAAATCCTCTCTTTTTTTAAACGTTGATTGAATTTTGGCTGTTTTTTGACAATGATAAAACCTCGTCAGAATTATGACATAAACCACTTGCATTTCCGACGGATAATTTTACCTCTTAGATGTTAAAAACTATACTAATTTTTCTTTGTGGATTTCAAATAACTGACCACAAATTTCAGTACATTGACGTTGGATCTCTGACTGAGTCTCTATCATGGATGTTGGATACCTGATGACAATTTCACTTCATGAATTTCAGATATTTGATGTATATTCCTCTAATTTGTTGTCGATAGTATAACCACGTTGTCAGATTTAATAGAAATACGACAACAAATTTCACTTCAGTGATGTCGGATATTCGATGGATTGTCAATGATGATTCCTCCACTATGGTGTCGGTAGTATAACCACGTTGTTGGATTAGATGGAATTCCTACCACATATTTCACTTCTTACCTATCACATATCTAACAAGGTTTCCTCTAATTTGTTGCCTGTAATATAACCACTCTGTCAAATTTAATTGATATATGATGACAAACTTCAATATATAGCTGTCGGATATCCAACAACGTTATGTAAATTTAGAAAAAAAATATTTGGATTCACCAAAGAAAATGAGTGAACAGTATTGGATATGGTATGCCTCATTTTAGATTCCTCATTCATGGATGACTTTTTAGCAATAGCCACCCCAAATTTGAACTCCACCCTTCATATCTAATCGCGGTATCATACGATCATTGTGTACAAGGAATCAAGGGGACTCGCCACTGGAACTCTGATTTTTTGTGACACATAGTATTGAAAGCCTACTTGTTCACTAAATTTGTTGACTTGTGGACTAATAAATAAAATCCGATTTCACCTCATCCTTCATGGTTCTAGACATCCAAATATAAATATTTGTGATTCATTCTTGGACTATTTCCACCATGTTGGGAATCTCCGTAAACAACATTATTTTAACATCCAAAGTATATATAAAGAGATATATGAAAATTCCTAATGAGAAAAATATTGATATATTTAAGAATATTCCATACAACCAAGCAACTACTGAGATTCCTCCTCTCCCATTTAATATCATGAATTTTATTAATTGGGCCAAGGACTCCATCTCTATGTTTACCTTAACCCTAGGGAGGGATGATGAAGCTATGGTGGATGAAATAATTATAACCATATTGTCTTATTAAATGATCTATTAACCCCCACATTAGATATTAAGAGACTCTATCCATTAATATAATATAATGTAATTTCCAAACTAATGGAGTATTATGCTACCCATCCTACCTAGTCTACATGTTCATATACTAGCAAAATGACACCCTATCCCACCTATCGATACAACTATTCAATGATCATAATATAACCAGGTGTCTTGAAAAACTACATTGGGTTGTAAAAGGTGAGATAGAGTCTTCCCTATTCAAATACATAAATGAGTTAATATTCACAAGCTTCTCATTCATCATAGGTAGAGAAGCTTATAGGATGCTCGATAGTATCAATCCATACTTACACCTAGGTGATGTTCATGGGAAATGATACTAGTACTTAGGGGAGGTTTTCAAAGTAATAAGGATGTATGGGGATAATTTGGAACGCCCCTACAAGATCCCCAAGATCCTTACCACAAGATGTTTTATACTAGAATATGTTAGACATCTGGTTGATATTAATTTCTTCCACTTCTTGAAATCGATAAAGAAGATTCACATAGTTTATCTTGGTGTCATGATGGGATATGATTTCTCAAAATGGAAGGGTGTGAATGAAGCTATCCAAGTCTTTGATAAATTGAGCTTCCTTCTATAGAATCCTTGGAGTTGTGGTCCACATTTTACTATGAGAACAACGAAGGGAAAGTATAAGCTTAAGCCAAATGATCATGAGAAGGGTCTAGAGAAGAGAATCGTTCACAAGAAATATTGATTGGAGGTAAAATCCATTCTGTAGGTAGATGTATATCCTGCCAAAGTTATCACCAATTTTTTCTTAGAACCAAACCTAAAGAACTAGAAGTAACATCATACTACAACTTTTACAAGCTGAAGGGTATTATGATTACTACAACTTCAACATACTCAATCCATGCCCATCTATGGTGAGGATTTTAGTTTTATTCTTTTATTTTTTATTCTAATTTTAGTGGTACAACATATCTATGGTTGTGGAATATAGATAATAGATATGGATACAATTGACATGGTATAGTAAATTTGGTCCCATATGAAGATTAAGGAAATTTTTGTAACTAGGCCCAGACATTGCCATATTTTCTAACTATGCACAGAAAGGAAATGCACACCAATATTATCTTGAAAACTTTAGAGATGTCACACTTGTGTCAATGTGCTTTGTATTATCCATTTCCATCTCTTTGAATCACCTGCTAACCCAAAAATTCCCCACTCAGATCTCAATGGCCTACACCACCCAAGGACACCATCTCACGACCCTCATATCACTCCATTAGACCACCCCACCCTCAAAATAGCCTAAGGATGAATAAAAGGGATTACAAACCCCAAAAAGGAGTCCAAAATATTCTCCTAGGAGCTAAAGCCCCAAAAAAGGGGCTAAAACCGTAAAAGGAGCTAAAGTTAGGGAGAAAGGGGCTAAAATCCCAAAAAAGGGGCTAAATCCCTGACCAAGGGATTAAAACCCTAAAACTCCTTGAAAAAGATATAAAAGGAGGGTGGGGGGTCACTCTTAAAACACTTCTCCCTTGCATACTGTTATGCTGCCCGTGGATGCCTTGAGACACATTTTCCTCTCAAGCCACCCACACTTCCTCTCCTCCATTTCCATTGAGCCATTGCTCCCCCATCCAAGAGAGGTGCTTCCACAAGCTAGAGCATGGTGGCCCATTTCCACCAAAGAAGGTATAGCTTGTCATTCTTGTTTTTTTCATTCACTTTCCTTGCTTTCTAACCATTGTTTCATTTGTAGGTTTATGTTTAACATTGTTTTGTAGGTATTTCATTTTATTGTAGCTTAGGATTTGTTTACAGGTCTTTGCAGGTGGAACCCTAACACCTTTGTTTGCAGAGGGGTTCACCATTGCTTCTCTCTTCTTTCTGTTCATAGTTTAGTTTACTGTTCTTTACATTCCATTTTTATTTACAATATTTATCCATGCAGAAACCTACCCTTATATCCTATAGACATAAGGGAGCCATTCCTACCCCTGTAGCAAGGAGGAATCCCTGCTACAGAACTAGCGACCATACCAAGTCGATCCCACGGGATCCCTGGGCCAAATTTTTAAAATTTCAATTTTTCAAAGTTTTTCCCTAGTCTTTCAAATTTCATGTTAAATTCACTTTAAATCCAGTTTATTTCCAGTTATCAGTACTGTCGAAGCCTCTGCTAGGAAAAACTGAGTCAGTTTGGCCACAGTACAAGTTACTGTCAACCAAATCTGACTCTAGATCACAATAAACCCCAAATTTGGGGAAGGTCCCTGTTATCAGGCCTGAACTTGAGGTGAGGGCACACTTAATGGCCAAATAGGCGCACCCAAGGTGCACTTAATCCCCCAATAAGTGCGACTTCACTCATAAACACAGACCGCGACTGTATTTGGATTCTGTGAGACCCCCTCGCCTGTTTTTGAAAAAATATTGCGGCCCCCTTGCCAAATTTGATCAGAAATGTGTAGCATGTCAAATATAACTTCAATTTTAGTTTAATAGAGGTTAAATTTCAGTTTTATAGGGACTGTCAGTGTGGCTCAACCGCCTCTGTCCAGCACTACAAGTCAATTTTATTTTTTGTTTCTGTTTTTTGCAATTTCTTTTACAAACAATGTGTAAATTCCAACTAAATGTTAATGGCTTAATCAAATGAATTTAGCTTAACTAAAATCAACCTAAAACTAACTGTCTTGCTTACCCTTCCTCCTCTACCTAGTAATCACCCTCCAGGGTATTCTGGGATATGACGAAGGGCAAGCTCGTATAGATCTAGGCCCTTCATTGAACATTCTTCCAAATCACTAAAACCGAATGACCTAGAAGGTAGAGGGGGTAGAGAAGGAGGGATTCTCACGATGCTAAGTGTCCTCCCTGTTGACCAACCTTGCATTTGGGAGGTGACCAGAGGATCTACATATGGGCCTAGTCCCATTGTGTTGAGAGCCCAGCACCTTCTCTTGGTTAAAGAGGAATACTAGTGTGAGGTAGTCATCTAGTTAGGCCATACACATTCAAGGTTAAAAACTGTATTTGTTCACAATTTATGATTATTCAATGCATGAATACATAATGACATGAAATATACCATGATGAATTTATAAACCATTTGCAGCTATCAAATACCAGAAAGACAAACAAACAAATACACCATACCAGCTAATTAACCCAACTGAGTTCATGATGTTGAGTGAGCCTTAAAATTTACCAATTTACACTAAGTACAAACAAATATGAAATCTTTGAGGACATAAGTCCCTGACTACTTCAACTGTGGGAATTACTTGGGCCCTACCCAGAAACTCATTGTGAAGAGTATCACAGGAACCCCAAAGTAGCTGACCGCTGAGAGGAATTGCCAAGCAAAACGGGCAACGACCCCTTCCAATTAAGTAGAAACACCTGTGAGGAAAAAGCCAAGATTTGTCTTCTCACAGTATTGGTGGCTAAGTGAACACCTGCAGCCAATAGGAATCCACTGAAACCGGGGTCCAAACATCATTCCCACTAGTTTCAGACATAAAATATAACACAATTGATACTCCATGCTCTTCCTCATGCCTAAGAGGTGAACCACCACCATTTGGAAAACTTAATCAACACTGTCAAAGCCACTCTCAGTGATCTCCCACACCATCGGAAGGCCACACAGCCTCTGATTCTGATTCAGACCCATATCAATCTGAACTAGACCTCCATACTACACCATCAATCCCCATGGCTAGTGCAAATCCAGATCCATTTTCTAGCATAGCCATAGCAAGTGGACCCATGCCCACATCAAAACCTGGCAAGTGGCCTAAGCATAGTTATGCAGACTGTCATCAGTCAGCTGCCACCACCTATAGTGACCAGCCAAGCTGGCCCACTAGCAGCACATGGGGGCAGTGGCCCTTCCACACACACTGCCCCTCTGTCCACACAGGGGGGCAGTGTACCATCCACTTACATCGTCCCTACTATCATACATGGGGGAAATGTCCCTGCCACTCATACTGTCCCACCCACAACACTTGGGGGCATTGGCCCATCCGTAATGGTGCCACCGCAAGCACCCCTAGCTGTGAAGATGCATTATGCACTTGCAAACCCCACCACCATCACAACCCCATCCCACATCAACCTAGGGTCAAATATGCCATTCATGGCTCATCTTAACTTTCCTGACTTAGCCATATTAACAAATGACACCATTCGCCATCAATATTTTTGGCCTCCAATGCCATCTAAGCTTCCATCAGACATCCCCAAGTTTGAAGGAAAATCAGGGGAATGTCCCCAAAAGCACATAATTACATTCCATCTATGGTGCTCATCCAATAGCATCATAGACAATTCCATCAGACTGAGGCTATTCCAACGTAGCCTTACAAGTGCTGCAGCCAAATGGTAAATTGAGCTACCATGGGCCAAACACCCGGACATCAACTCCCTAGCCTTCATGTTCCTACAGTATTTCCAACTCCCCATTAGATATGAAAAAGGAGTGGAGATCTTATTATCCTGTTGCCAAATCAATGCCACTCATATAACTAACCATATCCATGATTGGTGGCAACATCGTAGTCTATGCAAAATCCAACTCGACAACAGGATCTTCTTGGATTGGTTCCTTAAGACCTTGCTCCCTCCCATAGCAAAGGATGTCGCATCCGGACGTCCTCAATCCGAAGAAGAGGCCATTCTGAAAGCTCAATAGTTTTACCTGATCTACACTCAGTCTGGATACCTGTACACCATCATTCCAGATGCCCCCTATCCGAGTACCTCCTACCATGATGCATCGGGGGAATCCCATGCTATGGATGACATCATAGGATCAGTCTCCTAATAACCATAGCCTCGACTGACACTAACTACCATTACACCCTAATGAAGCAACACTGCTAGTGTTGCTTACCAAAACCAAGCTCTGGCCTACACAAGAATGATGTCCCAGTCCATAGCAACAACTTCCTATGCACAACCTGCGCCACCGTAGCAGGCTCAGGAAATGGATTGGCCAACACAGCAGTATGTGGGGAAAATTCCCACATTTGTGGCACCACCACCCCCACAAATATACTATGCACCACCATTGTAACCATTTCAAGCCCCCACCCCTGCTCCAACCGCTTTGTTGGGACAAGTGTTCACACAACAAAATCGTCCCAACCAACCTGCCCCCAACAATCAACAACAATAAGCTCAAAATAATCGTCCCTGTAACTAAGGAAATAAACAACCGCAGGGAGGCGGTCAACAACCAAACCCTCCCAACAATGCTTTGGCAAACTGGCCAGCCCAAAACCCCCCACGACAAAATGCACCAAGATGCAATGCCCCATTGCGCACAATCCAACCATGAACACTCTGTGATGTTTATGGGCACTACACATTTGAGTGTCCCCTTACGGGTCCAGCTGAGCAGGCCATTCAAAACAAGGCCCAACATGCCACCAATGCTGCCAATCAAACCCAACCCAACTCGGTACCACAAGGACCTCCCCCCATGGTGCTTCAAAACCTGCTACCAGTCCAAGGGTTGGTGGCAACCCCACTCCCTCCCCAAGCCAATCCCAATGCTCTGGGGGCACCTCCCATGGCCGAAATAGGTGTTCACCACCTACTAGCCATGATGACTGAAAAGGTCAACTTACAAATTAGACAGAATCAATACAGTACCACCATCGAATCTGCTGACACATCAGTAGCATCAACATCCAAAACAGTCAACCTACCTCTTTATTTACCCCCATTCTCATGCCCCCCCATACGTAGAGTTTCCAATAATGCCACAAGTAGAGCTGCAGTCAGCTATAGCATTGTGGATGATTTGGCCCAAATTCCAATCACCATGTCCACTCTTGAGGTACTTAAAACATGCCCAACACAATGAAAATCCTTTCTAGCCGCCCTAGTGGAAGTAGACCCCTCCGACTCCAAGTTGATCACATTCGACACGGAGAATGGGGAACCGCTCATGCCATCGACCATTGCCTTCCAAATCCTGGTGTCTATCCACAACCTGGTTGTGCACCGATGCATAGTGGATGAGGGGGCATCCACATGCATTATGTGTACCCTGGTCTGGTAGAGACTTGGATCACCAATTCTACAACCGTCCTCCACAACTCTACAGGCTTATGATGGACATCCCACTAAATCCCAAGGAATCCTCCCCCATGTCCCCATCACATTAGTTAAAAAGACAGTGCTGATCAACGTAGAATTTGTCAATGATAAACTAGACTACAACCTCCTCCTCGAAAGGAGTTACATGTATGCCATGTGAGTAGTCGCATTAACTATATTCTGTCTCATGATGTCCGCCCATGAAGGGAAGATTGTGATGGTTGATCAGCTCACTTATCATGATCTGAAAGGGTTAACAACACTTGCCAATGTTATCCCTACCATCACCACCATTGAGCCACAAGGGGCATCCACACACGCTAATGTCATCCTTGCAACCAACGCCATGGTTGCAAACACACCTGCCTCCTCACCATTGAACGTGGGCCCTGGTTTGTTTACTGGTCCCACCATGATGGCTCCTTTCCCATTAGTGTCACCACCACTGACACAAAATGAAACTGTGAACTTGTGCATGGTCTCATCCAGTACTGCTGCACCCAAACAACAACCACAGCCACAGCCCCAAACACAACCACAACATTGTACATAGCTGCAACACCAACAACAGCCACAACATCACTTGTAGTAGCACCATTATGCGCAACTACAACCACAACCGCATCCCCACATGCAACCATCCGGGAGTTATCTAGGCTCATCTCCATTCCATACAATTCCCTTCCTCTTTCCCCCACCTGGTGTCATGAGCAAACTGGTAATGGCCACCTTAAGCCTACCCAACTTTACATTGGGAATTTCGGTGTGGTATCTTGATCCACCAGCTCAACCAGCAATGCCCCAGGGTGTTTTAACCCCAATGCAACCCATCGCGATCAAGTCTCACCCTCCACCCGGTCTGCACAATCCAACCACTACACCCACACCAGCACATCCCCAACCTAAAAGAACCAGGGGAAAGAATACCAAAGCCACCGTAGAGCCATAACAAGTCCCACCTTACACCGTCTGTGAGCAACAGGGCCATCCAACTCAGAATTGCCCTAAAATCCTAGTGATCTGTGTGCATTTAGATGCCATGGATACAAATGAAAAACATCCCTGTAGTTGAACTCCGAACTGTGCCAGTAGTTAGGAACAAGGAATTAAGGACAAATCATGCTTGCGCCCTGTGCGTCCTGTATGGAAATTACTCCCACCATTTCCAAGACCTGGCCAAATGTTGAATGGCTCTTACTGAACTCCGTCAACATTCCCTTGAGTCTGAGATCACCTTGATCGAAGAAGTTCACCCCCCACCTCCTTCTTCAGACACCATGTCCATTTACATGATGTCCAGTTCAACTGACCCACTCATCTCCACCATCACTAATGGTCCATCAAACCTGTCTCTTCTGTTGTTTCCCCAACCATAGCCTCAACCTCAATTGCAACCTCAACCTTAGTTACCAGGGAAAAGTGGGTTTCATTCCCACTCAACATGATCCTTTTCCTTTTCCTTTTCCCTTTCCTTTTCCTACCATCCGAAATCATGAGTAAGTATGTCTTAGAAACCTGCAATCTACAGGATTTCACACTGGGAGATCCTGTGTGGTACCTTAAACCACATACCCTACCTCCAGGTCCATCAAAGACTCCTCCTATCTCCAAGCCTTCCCCTCTTCCTCCAATAGAGACTGGGGGCAATGCCACAAAAACCACAGCCAATACCATTTACATGATCGCTAGCACCAGTCACCCTTCCAACTCATCACTTGTGGAAGATCCACTTGATCTATTACAACACCACTTACACGATGACAAAGAGATCTGTAATACCACCTCCAGTTTTACCCCATTCCCTTTAAACCATTGTGTGGAATCAGTTCTTCCCATAAAATACCAAATTCTGTCATCCTACCGTGCCAATGACCTTCGTCTTGGCAAGGGGGCATACCTCTTCACTGAATCTGATGGACAACTCTTGGAGAACCCACGCAATGGGCTCTACCTCAAGAAATTTTATGCTTAAACATCACCAATGAGTTGCTTCATTTTATTTTCTTGTTTTTAACATTTTTTAGCACAAGACAAGGGCAGCACCATCAGCTACTAATCCAAAGTCACCCGAAACTAGTTCGAGACACCTCTCACACCTCCGGGCCCAAATGAGATCATCATCTCATGTTTAATAAATCAATTTTGGGACCATTTCCCACTAGTCACCTCGATTTACGATCCATGACATGATGATGCAAGTGTCTACAGACCTGTACTTGTATCGCACTTCCTGACCGCTACTCATGCAAGTTTTCAGGCCACCGCCCATTTAGGAATGTAATTTTTAGTTTTGTTTTGTATTTTTAATGCATAGTTATCTTTTCTATTTATTGCACCTTACGTGGACCTCTCGACCACTATCCACAAAATGATTTATTTTTATTGCATGTATTTGGCATATAAGTTCCCACGGACTTGCACTCACATTGCATGTAGTCAAGTTTGTCCACTGCAACACACACACATGCTCTCTTGACCTCTGTTTGAGAGCCACCTCGGTTTGGATGCCTCTGTTACACCGACTCTTGAGCCTCTGCTGCGATCTATCCCATGCATGTATTGGTATGTTTGAGAGCCTTCTACTCCATCCATACTGTATGGATGACCTTTTGACCTCTATCCACCATCCTGACATGGGGCACCACCTGTACCATCACAATCGGTTGACCATATTGGAGTTTCATTTAAGCTCTTTTCTGACTCCTTAAAATAATGAAAATATTGCCAAGCGCAGCTGCTTCCTTTCCCGCTCGCTAAAGTATAGGAAATGGCTTCTACATCATCTCGTTTACCTCCTTTTGCAATCCATGTAGACCATCAATTGAAAAGGACCTACTTGGCACACTCAAGCCAAGACCGTTCCCCTCTACATACTTTTATGCTTTCTCGAGCAGAGGGGCCACACCTTACGAAAAATCTCACTATCAATTGTCATTAAGATTTTTTCCATCTATCTCAACAAGAAAATATCTCCAAGCAAACTTGGTTTCATTCATTCTCGTAAAAGTATTTGAATGTCCGTCCAGTCAATACAGGTTTAAACTTTTCCGACCTGATTGGCCTACCAACGGTAAAGAAGTCTCTCATCCCATAAAGGATGGGAAAGCTCTCCTATGTATACTTTTATCCTTTTTTGGGCATAGGAGACTACCAACGAAAAAGAGCCCCCACTGGAGTCTTCTCCGTGCTTTCAGACTCTCTAAAATTGAAATCACCATCGGGCATTTACCTTCTCGAGCTCGCCAAAAATACATGAGATCGTACCATAATAGTGTCCCTAGACACCACCCCACAGAAAATAGGTTGGCAGCATTCCCACATTGGGTCGCCTTTGTTCGGGTTACTCTACAATGTGTCTTCCTTGGATCCCATCAATATCAAAAGTATCCACCTCCTCCAAGTATTTCCCATCTACAGCAACATCCTTGGTATTATAGCTATGATCCCATTCCCATGAGTCAGTTTCATTTGCTGCCTAGTCCATCCTGTCGTCATACTCTGAACAAAATAATTTTGAGTCTGCCACACTCCTCCTACCCCTATTCAAAACTTCCACTCCCTGCCCCCTCCCCATTCAGTGAGTCAGTTTGTAGATTGCTTCACACCTTTCGGTTATCTCCCTTGCACTCCTGGTCAAGGAAACATCATTTCCTTGACTAGGGGTAGGTCTCTCTCTGTCGATGCCAACACACATATTCCAGAGGATAGACCCAGAGGTCCTTGTACCTTAGTTTCATTAAATCATTTATGAGTTCCTTGGAACACTTGAGAGGAGTCCTTAGTGCCTCTCGGGATGGTTGTTTCTCATGTGCTTGACTCCAACTACATCATCACACTGTTGAGATTCGTATAGGGTTTGGTCTGCACAATACTTGGTCGAATACCATGGATGTCACCTGAATATAGAACATTGATGAGTCTACTTGAGGGACCTAAACAGGTTATCTCCCTTGTGATTTCTAGGCTACGTTTGGGACAATGATCAGAATCCCCATTAGTGTTTCGATATACATTTATGATTAATGCAGCATACTTGTACCACAAAGACTCTGACTCTCAATCAATGAGTCCATACAGCTATGTACCATTCCAGAACCAGCACACTGTTAGTCATGAAGATATAGCATGCCATGAGAATGCCATGGGTCCAATGTACCAGATCATCATTGTATTTAGCCTCACATGGAGGCAACCATTATTGTAACATTAGTTGTATATGATCGGCTCTTGTATTTTAGAACATAGATCAAATTATCCTTTTTACATTGTCACAAGCATGGGGATGCCTACCTCATCCATATACATGTCATACATTATTTGTATCTCACCCATTGATGGTAACCATATTAATACAAAAACCAAAAGCCACCATGCCCCAACCCTAGAAGCACCACCTCTACGCACCAAATCCTATGATGTCCATCATCCATATGTTGAGCTCGTACCCTCACACATCAGGGGGCAACCTGTTAACCCAAAAATCCCCCACTCATCTCTCAATGGCCTACACCACCCAAGGACACCATCTCACAACCCTCATATCACTCCATTAGACCCCCACACCCTCAAAATAGCCTAAGGATGAAGAAAAGGGCTTACAAACCCCAAAAAGGAGCCTAAAATACTCTCCTAGGAGCTAAAGCCCCCAAAAAGGGGCTAAAACCCTAAAAGGAGCTAAATTTAGGGTAGAAGGGGCTAAAATCCCAAAAAAGGGGCTAAAGCCCTGACCAAGGGCTTAAAACCCTAAAACCCCTTGAAAAAGCTATAAAAGGAGGGTGGGGGGTTAGTCTCAAAACACTTCTCCCTTGCATATTGTTATGCTTCCCATGGATGCCTTGAGACACATTTTCCTCCCAATCCACCCACACTCCCTCTCCTCCATTTCCATTGAGCCATTGCTCCCCCATCCAAGAGAGGTGCTTCCACAAGCTAGGGCATGGTGGCCCTTTTCCACTAGAGAAGGTATAGCTTGTCATTCTTGTTTTGTTCATTTTCTTTCTTTGCTTTCTAACCCTTGTTTCATTTGCAAGTTTATGTTTAACATTGTTTTGCAGGTATTTCAGTTTATTATAGCTTAGGATTTGTTTGCAGGTCTTTGGAGGCGGAACCCTAACCCTTATTTGCATAGGGGTTCACCATTGCTTCTCTCTTCTTTCTGTTCATAGTTTAGTTTACTGTTCTTTACATTCCATTTTTATTTACAGTCTTTATCCACGCAGGAACCTACCCTTCTATCCTATAGACAGAAGGGAGCCATTCTTGCTCCTGTAGCAAGGAGAAATCCCTGCAACATCACCCATGTAGGTTAGTATTGAAATGAAAATCTACCACAAGTCCTATTTTTTCCCTAGGTGACATATCCATGAGATCTGTATTTTGAGCTACATATTTGAGGCCTTTGAGGATTTGTCATTCCAGGCCATAGGTCACCATACTAACAGATTCGATATAACTTGTTTTTGGATTTCTTCTAGCCTGCTCTTTCTGCCAGCAATAATTACCATGACATGGAGCAATATGCTTAAAACCTTCTATTAAGGGGCTTGGGGATTATTTTTGTTAGTTACTCAATTTTCTAAAGAATAGAGATTGAACTAGGATATGGGGCATTGTAGTAAATTGATGGACATTGTTCCTATAACATTTATCATTGTTATGTTGTAACTTATAGTGCATTTATCTTAAGTAAAATATTCAGGTTTATCATAACCATACACACTCAAGAATTCTCTACAAAAGTCACAAAATCATGCTTGGAAATTCATCTCCAAAACCTCAATGAAAATGCCAACAAATACATTATTTCATACCTTGTAGGAAAGCATTCACTAAGAAGAAAACAACATTGATAGTAGTCCCATATATAGTCTACCCAAGGACCATTATCTTTGTAGTGCTAATAAGATCCATCTTTGGAAGAGTATTTGACAACAAGTCAAACCATAAATGCAACGTGGGGCATGAAAGGATGAGTCCGTTTCAATTCATTGTCAGAGTCCTTGATTGATTAAATTCTAGCTTGTCTGAACCCTCAGTGGCTAGAAGCATCTGATGCAGTAAAAGTAATGACCTGATATAACCGTGTGGATGCAAAATTGTTTGATAAAGAAGAAGAATATCATTCTATATAAATCAACCAATAAAGAAGCTTCAAATATGTTTAGAAACACTATATATTCATAATAAGTGGATAATAGAACTAATGAGTAATAAAAATAAAACCACAATCCCTATTGCACAATTTTAAAAACTATCGTTATGAATTTAGAAAAAAGGAAAAGGATGATCACTACTTAAAATCAACCACATTCTTACCATATTTCTCTTTTATGGTGATTTCATTGAGGGTGTTACCCCTCTATTTTAATTGTGTCCACTTAGGTTTTCATGAGGCTATAGTTCTAGTATGATCATAACAACTCGAGGATAGATTGCAAGGGAAAATTGTAATAGCACCAAGTCACAATAGAAGAAATAGCACTAGCTCACAAGTGGTTGGAGATGATTTTTGATAGTGTATAAGATGATGGAGGACAAAATTCAAATAAGTGCATTGCATGAGAGAAGAGGGGATGGGAAATCACAAACCCTACCAACCCAACAGATGGTCAAAGACAAAGTTATGAACTTGTAAATATAGTAACTATTCACTGATTGAATTTCCATGCGTTAAGTAGTTTTAACAAAGAGTTTCTTTTACTAAATAGACCAAACAGTACTACCAAAAACAATAAAATAAAGATGAAAATGGGCAGAAAAAAAATCCAAAAAGAATCCCTAATAAACTAATAAAACATGATCACTAGGTAAGTGATCATGTTATCATTCTAATTGCACTATGGTAGAATTATGTCCAAGGTCAAGCACCCACTCAATATAATCCATACATGTTTCCACCAAGAAACACAAGTGACAAAAGACCTAACATTTTTCTAGCTAGGTGAAAACTCTTTTGGACTAATGCCAAAAGCTATGTTATTTTTCCCAAGGTATGGTATATGGATGCCAAACATATTTTATAGCTAAGAGTCCTGATGCACATATAACACAATAGGAATTGTGCAAGTATAATAAATTTTAAATTTATTTTGTTGATTATGTGGCCCTTATTGTTTAAAAACCCATTTTTTACTTAAAAAACAAACAAGTATTATTTTTTGGGAATAAAAGGCATATAAACAATTAAGTATTTTTTTCGGAAGAGAAGGTATAATTACAAGTTTTAATCAGATGAATTGCACTATTGTATTTGGAAAAAACTGTTACAGTAATATTTCTTGAGATTTCAGATTCAAAAATATAAATTCCAATAACCAAGAATCACCCAAAACATTTCTCCTTAAATTATCTAAAATCAATAATATCAAACTTTTATAAGTGTGTCACAACCATACTTCCACGGTTGTAGAAATTGCACACTAAAGCAGTTGGGTTGTTTCACAAAAGGAAATATTGCTAAAGAGTTTTGAAAAACTATTAAAAGTAACACCAATATTTCAAACTGAACAAGTACTAACCTTGAGCACTGCAATCACGATATGTCCACATGTTGGATTGTACGCCATTCGTATAACCGGTGCCCCAATATCTATGGTTGAAATATTGCATCAAGTTAAAGCATCAAATTCTATAGTTAAGATTGCTTCAATAAGTATCGAACAAGAATTATTGAGGTGAATAAAGTATGCATGAAACTTTATACATATTACAAAGAACTACTTCAGTGATACAGAAAAAGAGATTTCCACATATAATAATTACATCTAAATAATGGTTTCATTGTAAGGTTATAGATAATTTATATGTGAATCCAATCTAAACATACATAAGCTGTCAAAGATGCAAAACCAAACTAAATTTGTATTGGATAGAATATGATTATATTTAGTTGAAAACAAGTGATAATAACTTGTATGCATCGCAACATCAAATGGATTTGATTCCATGCTTAACCAGATAGACAACATTGTTAAAAAATAAAACATCATTAATATTCTAGGTTGCACATATTAGGATTCATTTTGCAACATGTGCTTATGGGAAAGAAAACTTGGATGGTATTATTAACATTAGAAACTGTTGGGTCACCTAATTTTTCAATTGAAGGTAATAAGACTTAATTGAGGTTGCATCCTTTTGTTCCCTTTGGAGATTTGGTTCTCTATTTTCCAGAAAGGTCCTTCTAGTTGTCACCTGACTCAAATGAACATGTACTAGACAATGATCCTTTCTGCTGAGTGTAGATTACAAAATCCATATGTGAGTAGATTGGAATCTCTCTTAAGACCTAAAAAAACATTCACTTGAACATTGTGTAATATTTTATAATTGTTCAACAAAAGGGATAGGTAAGATAAGATAATTTTATTAATGTCCAAAAAATGAACACAAAAGTAGGTCAATGGAGTATGTAGTACCATGAGAAGAATAAACATTGGGAGCGCAAAAGTAGGTCCTATAAAAGATAAAAATACGAAATTAAATAAAACCCTAGTTCTATAAATGGAGAGTTGGTCTTGGACAATAATATGTACAAGTAGAAATATGAAGAGTGATGGTCCAAGGAAGGAGAGGGGATTCAATAAATAAGATGCAAAAATGGTGATGGTGAAATTGTCATGGGCCACTTAAATCCCTAGAAGCACTAGAAAAAAATTGAGAGATCTGTGGAAATTTTGTACTATGAAGAGTTTATGTGTTACCCACTATACAACAATACGAAGGATTTCTACAATCTTGATTGCATGTGATAAATTCATTCTTACCATGTTCACTTGAAGGATTGATCTAATTAGATTATTTTGGGGGTACTTATCCTTACTCTTGATGCCTCACTTTGATTAATTGTATGTTTTTTAGTAGATCACCCTCAATTTTCCTGAATTAATCATGTATTATTATTTAATCATGTCTTTAAATTTGAATCCTCCAATCCCTCTAGAAATATCTAAGAATATCTTATCACAATTGGGACTCCTCCATTCTAAATTAGGGCACAATTCTTGTCTTAGGTCATTAGATATTGTTTTTGGACTCTTTTTTTCCCATTTTCACCTTTAATTTATTGTTTTTTGACATGATCAACATCCCTTGTAAACCTGTCAATGTAGGCTAGTGTGCCTAAATAAAATATATCTCTTTTTTAAGAAAGAGGACTTGTGATTTGTGCAAAAAATCATCAACAAGAAGCATGAAATAATGTGCATTTGATAATGATGGTGTTTGTATTGGATCATGGACTTCAACATGTGTAAACTCCAATAATTTGTATTCTTCCATGTTGGTATATTTTTGTGCTACTTTCAACTTGATCATGTCATACATATCCCTTCTTTCTTCTCCATATCGGGTAGGCCATCAACCATATCAAACCTACTTAGAAGGGAATTATGCAGAAAACACAGATGGCCATATCTTCGATGCTAAAATACTTTGACATCAGATTCTTTTCTATTGACCATATTTGTCACTGTTTTGGAATTCAAGATATATTTTTTACCTTTATTGGAACTCACAGTCATTTGCCAATGTCATGACTCAATATAAATATTTTATTTAGAAAAATATTTCTATTCCTAGGTAAAAAAAATATGTATTCTAAAAGTGTAAAAGAAAACAAATGCATACTTACTGTGGGTCATCATATTACTGTTCTATCCCAAATATGTTTGTCTAGTAAACATTTCAAACAAACATTGTCTTAAAAATATTTTGTTATGGAATTGTCTTAAAATATTACTATTTAAATTTCATTACCATTTATAAATGCATATATGAGTATGTTTTCTTTGGATACTCTTCGACACGAACATGATACAAAAAATACACCCATATTTTCCCAAGTTCACATTTAAGGTAGTTTACAACCAGTTTTGTTGTTGTTTTTTCCTAGAACTCAATATTATGGATACATGAGGTTGTTATGCTACATGGAACTATTCAAAAGTAACCCATGAATGTCAATTTACAGTTGTTAGGGATCAAGAACAATCCACAGGTTTCCCAGAATTTAGAAATGTTGTTGTTTTTTACCCAAATAACCACCCATATTTGACTTAGGATCAACCTAGACCTAATATTTACCACTGTTGTGACCCCAAAACTGCTTAGACTACTCAAGAATATGCCCATAAATGAAAAAAATGGAGTCGTTCAGTGTTGAATACCTCTTCACACACAAGTGGTGAAATAAAGTACCCTTACTGTTGTTTTATCCCTCAAACTTGCGCAAAATTTCTCTAGAACTAGAATTATTGTTGTTTGACACTATTTGGAGGTTAGAAGAGAAATGAATCATGCACATTATTGTCCAAAATTGGTCCAGAATTGGTCTTGGTGATGCTGGTTGATTCTTTGAGGTCAAAATAGGAAGATTTTGTTAATATGACCTATGAAAACTTTCTATTTGACTTGCAGTAATGTTCACTCAAATAATTTATGCAACAAATTTTACATGCAAATTTCATATCCATAGGCCATTCTAAAATAACTACTATTATATTCTATAATTAATAGTCGAGACACTCAATCTTTAACAAGTTTCCATATTACTTTCAGAACTAAATAGACATGCTCTATTAGATATTTATTGATTTAGGCTTGAAAATACATCTATAAATGGCCTCAAACCAATTACTCTACACTTTGGTGTGCATATGTGAAAATGTCAACATAGTATACCTATAAGGAATCTCCACAAAACTAGTGACATTAAACAACAAAATATAGAGAACATCATGGATGACCATTAAATTAAAATAGAATACAAGGTGGAAAACATTTTAGCATATTAAAATCAACAGTTCAATCATAGCATCCTGAGTCCCATACACTAGTACAAGCACAAAAGTGAAAACATCACATACCAAAATCAATGATAAGTTTCAGTACATTCATGTCACCAATTCCATGAACACCTATAGATTTTAAAAAATTTACTTTGCAAGTCAAAAAACTCATTGCCACTTCAATTTAAATCTTGAAAGTTTCTACATTCATAAAACATTCAATGATTTATGTACATTAAGACATAATTCAATAGAGATGTTACATGAATATTTGTCACATGTGCACAAAAGTAAATTGACATTATACCTAATATCCAACATCTCATATTTAATATCATACTCATCTATCTAAGCATCTATCCTAAATTCAGTTCTAGTTTTCCTCTTCTTTTTCATACCCTATGGGTCTTTCTCTTATGAAGGGTAGCTGAAAATTAACCCATTTTTTTAGTACTATACGCGCTTAACAAATTTATTACTTCATCTTCTAGATTCCAATTGATCCAACAAGTGCCCATTTTTATCAATCATATAATTTGTTACACTGTAAACTAATCTATTACAATAGTCAAAATAAACTTTACTTTGTCCATACACGTTTACTCAAATATCTATTAATTCCATACATCCATCCAAAAATCAGTGCACTGCATCATAATTGTTGTTAGTAACTTACTAGAACCCATTACCACCTATATTGCATGGTGTTCACCTAGGTTTTCATGAGGGTTCTAGACGTTACAGATCTACTATTTTTCATGAAATTATGGATGCTTTCACAACTTGGGGCTTGTTACTAATCTCAAAAAAGGATTAATAAATAATTATTGTAAGTTCTGGGGCATAATGTGGGATGAAGCATCCTTGTTTTTTGAATTTATCAACAGTAAATGAGGAATCTGGGCATACTTTAGAACTATCCTTAAACACACATTAGCGGTGAACTATACTGTGGGAATTCATGTGCATAAATTTAGTAATAAGAGGAATTTATGGGCTATTAAAGCTCACAATCTCTATGAAAGAATGGAACCATTATGACGTACTGGATAGCAATTTATATTGTTTTTGGTTGTACATGTGGCCTACTTTCTTTACTATTAGTGCATCTGCAATATTATTTTTCCATTTACTCCAAAACTGTAATCTTTAAGAGGAATTGGATAAATTTTCATATTTTATCCATTGAAATCAGTAAAAATGATTTAATACAAAATAAAACTACAATTAAGAGTGAATCTTTCATTCCACTATATTGAAGCATCCAAACCATGCAACAACATACATCAGAAAAATTCTAACAATAAGAGGTATGTCTAAAGATCAAGAGAACATTGCGCAAATGGATACCACTTCAAACTAGTTTTAGTATTAGATAAAATGGCCAAAGATCGAAATGAAAATCACACTTGTACCAAACACAAAATCAAACAACAATGAAGAGTGAATCTTTGATTATTCTATCTTGAAGCATACAAACAATGTAACATCATACATCAAGAAAAATTTAAGAAGAAGAGCAATGTCTAAATCCCTAGAGAACATTTTGCATCCATGTGGTGAATGAATCAATCTATGTGCAAGTTAAACATCTTTAGGAAACTCAAAACCTACACTAGAATAATTGAATGAATAATGAAACACTCAACTACAAATAAGAGATGATAATAAGATTGCAAATGAAATGCCACATGGAAAAATAATTCATGGACTAAGGAATCAAGACACATTTAATGACTAAGTTTGATGCATTACTTGTCTCTAGGGTGACTGGATTCGATTACATAGTCGAGTTGAGTAGTTACTTTCCATGGAGGTGAAAAATGTGTCATATGGACAATTTAATAAGTTAAAGGGCACAACTTTCCTTGGATGTGAGTAGTTTTTCCTCTAGTTGGGAATGCTTCCAAATTAGACGTTGAAAACCATATATATTGATCACATTAAATTCATTATTGAAGTTGATACATTATATGCCCAAATTATCGGGCTTAAGATTTTGACTGCAACTAAGGTGAGTAATTTATATCATATTTCCATCCCTAGGTCATATGACATATTTCACCACTCCTTTAGTCCCTTTTATTAATAATGCATGCATTTAAACCAATACCAAGTATATACATTTGAATAAGAGCTCAACAAAAAAGTAACTCCCACATGTTGGGTATACCATAATGAACTATCTACTCAAATCAAGATGTTTAATAAAATTGACACTAGAAAATATGTGATTAGATTCATTCATAAGAGCACTTGAGACCATAATAACCCATCAATGAATTCATTAGTCATGTGTCCTTAAGTAATATATTCAATCAAACAAACAACACAAATAACTTGAAATCAACCCAACGTTAATAATGTCAAAATCTTAAATTACAAAGAAAAAATATATAGTTGATGAGGCTTAAAAATATTTTGTTGATTTGGAGGGTCTAGGGACTAAGGTCAACTGATGGCCTCAATATGAGCTAACTTGTTGAGTATTTCAAAATATAACATGGTAGGTTTCAATATTATGTGGTGAATCTATAAACCATATATTGTTGAATTGCCAATGTACAAAATAAGTACGAGAGAATGCTACATTTTTTCATTTTTTGGCAATTGAAATCAATAACTCATAAATATTAATTGGGCAAGTATTAGGTTCAAATTCTATAGTTGCAACTATACCCCAATATTATATCCAACAACTCACAAGACAAATATACCAACAACTTGTGACTTAACAAGGTTTGAGACATCCCAATGGAGGTTCCTACCCCTCTATCCTTATCACAACAAGACAATGTCTCATTAGGGATTTGAACCTAGGTGAAGAAGGTGTGAAACATACCTCCTCACCATTTGATTTATTTCCTCTCGACAGAAAATTGTGGTCATATTCGTAATTGTTCATGTCCAATCTTAAGAATGACAAGAAGATGTGTTTTTATCCACTTATTAGTATATGCAAGGAGTGCAATGCAAGCCTCGCATGTTTCACCACTAACTTTGAATGCCCCCATGGAAACCTCAAGGGTTGGATTCCTTTGTGGAAATTGAACCTTGGTTACCAGTAAAATATCCTCATTCCTCATTATTGGATCCAATCCCTTTGGGTGAGGATGCTAAAATTTCATTAAAAGAAAGAGGATGTGGGATGGCCTCACTGGTAAAAAGAGTAAAAGGGTAGTTCGAAGACTCATAGTGCACTGATAAGAAGGATATCCCTTGCATTGTCTATTTAGTAGTTTGTCTTACTAAAAATGACATATTGTTCAAAGGAAAGAATGTCCCTCCCATGTAGTTGTATGTCAAGGTAAAACCCTTTATAAAAAATTAATTACATTAGTTCAAATTTCAAAATTTTCAAGGCAAGTATGGTTTCTAGAACTCGATAAAAATAATCCTTAATATTTATTTAATGGAATAAATTAATTAAACCTGAGCTTCTATGGAGGTAGAGTTGTACCTTTTGTATGAGTTACACCATGTCTTTCAAGGTAGGTTTGAAAAGAGGAAAATACATTTGAGCTAAAATATGCTCATTGGAAGTACTTCTTTGGATGGCACTACGAAAGAGTGTTGATGCCAAATTGTTTTGGAGATTCACAACTAGTTATTCATAGGCTTAAAAATATTCTATAAAATTTTATTGGATCATATTTCAACACTGGATCAAATGGGATGGCCTAGAAAGGGGATGTTAAAATTTCCCAAATCCTTCACTTGTACTGAAGAGATATGCCATTTTATTCCCTGACATTACCACCACTACTAGTGAAGGATTTGGGAAATCTTTGATTTTCAAAAATTGGTACAAAAATGGTGTAAATGTGGAGATATACAAGTGGAGCTAGGATTTTTGTGCAATAGTGGATCTTGTGAAATATTTTATTTTTGGTGGTAACTACATATGTGGATTCCCATGGTGTATAATTCAAACCACCAAAGTGAGCTCTACATAGATTTACATTTTTTGGTGCTAAGCATCAGAACCTCAAGGAACAACCTCAAAGAGTGTTTAGGGCAGAACTTATTTTCTTTGTCACGTAGCTTGGTTCCTCCTTAATGACAACTACTCTTCAATATGTGAAACGTAGTAGGATACTTCATTTAGATGGACTGCTCTGATATGGGAGCTAATTTTGGCATATATACATTAATTTCAAAACCTAAGCAGGTCTTATTTAGTTCACACAACATTATGTTAATATTTCCTAACATGTTTTAATTTTAGTGCTCCTACAGGCCACCTACATCAATCAATTTATTTTTCTTTACCTTGATGTTTTTGCCTTGTTATTTTACCATTTGTGAGTCTCAAATATAAAATTCTACAAAAAAATTCCTTAAACTAACATATCTCCAACAACAAGGAGGTATTAAGAGCACATTCATAATTTTTAACTGCAAAAAGATCCTATTTGTTCTGTAAATCTAGAGTTGAAGCTTGGGAGTCAAGAATGATTGTCTTATACTACATATTTAGCTCCTTAAATACAAAACTTTGATATAAGGTTGATAAAAACATTAGCATATCTAACACAAAAAAGTAAATTATATTCCCCTATCTGACACAAACGTTATTTAGCCTCTGTGTTACCTATGCATTGAACTTTTTCCAAGAACCATGATGTGTGGTGTGGGACTGTATCACTTCACGTAATATGAATGCTAATGGTTGGATGGTTTCACTGTAATGTTCACTACCAATGAATCATATTTGAATGCAATGGTTGGTGTCCATGCATTTATGGCCCTTATTATATTCAGGACATTTTTCTTAAGGTTCATGTCAATAGACAATTATAGTTTGGAAACACTGATAGTACATGGAATGGGGTGGTCATTGGGGAGGGGGACTTTCTATAGCAACCTACTAGAAATTTGCACCTGGTAAATAGAATAATAGGAGAAGCTAAGAATGTGGAAAATAATGGAGCAAAGTCAGATATATAAGGAAGAATCTCCATGCTTATGTAGGTAAATATTATTTATAATTACTTTTTTGGATATTTATGCACCTTCAACTCATCATCTACAAGGTAATGCAGACAAGTTTAGCAACAGGAACATGAAGGGAATGCAATTGACACAAGTCGTGACATTGGATTCATGATAGCTGGATGCAAGGTTAGGGTTTTCTAAAATAAATTGCCTTGTATAATTGGTCAAGGTTATTTTTCTCGGCAAGGTTGGCTCAAGTAGGAAGTTGTTAATGTCTATAAGGCCCATTTTGGGGTTTGAGTGGTCTCATATCTTCAGTTTCATTCACTATGCAATGCTACAATATTTCATCCAAGATTAAGATATTGAGCCTTAGTCATTAACCATGAAATAGGTAAGTGTGATCCATTATGGAAGTGATTTCAAGTTTCTACAGGAATTTAGAACAAGGATGTTTTATTTTATGTTCATATCATTTATGTTTATCTAATAGGGGACTTACAAATTCAATATAACAATTTTGTCAATATCAATACAACAATTTTCCAAAATATATTTTCCCATGTAAGCATAGAATTGATTGAAGAGGCTGTAACTTCTTTATAAGCCTAGTAGTATATCCTTCTTATTTTATCTTGTCTTTTTCCCTTCATTTCTCTTATATTTTCTCTTGTCCTCTGTCATGTTTGTTGTTTTAATTATTTAATTCCCTCAACACATTTTTTCTCTAAGATGGAACTTGGGTGCCTAATGGATTTATGTTTGAGCCATAATCTTTGACGTGGTTTTAAAAATCAATAATCTTAACAACAACAATAACCACCTGAGTGTTCCAAGTCATCTTGGACCTCATCTAAATATTTCCTAACTTGTGCATAGAGTTTTTAAAATTTGATGTAATATTATAAGTGATTTACGATCTTAGGAAACCCTAGGTTTGTATCTGCAACCTAATTAGATGTGAAAAACGTATCATTTATGTAGACAACACTTGTGTTACAATGAAAATCATTCAAAACCGACAACAAGGAACCTAACATTTTCAACCAACAAAACATGTTGTCCATGTTTTTGGAATTCTAAGCATATTTGATAATTTATATTAGTAATTAAATCAAGAAAAAATTACAAGGAACAAATAATGGTCCAAATTGACCAAGTCTATGGAATACAATTCAAATTAACAAAAGAAATAGGTGTTAAAATTAGGAATATGTTGCCTATACTTTTGATTTATTGGTACAACTTACCTTTATTTGTGGAGCTTGACACTGTCTTATTTTTCTTTACCTTTCAAAACATCTTTCAACATACTACAAATATTTTCCCATTACAACAGTTTCATGTTAAAAGCCATCAAATAGAGATTTGCGTGTTTATGAAAATAATAAAATGAAGCTAAAAAATACATTTTGAGTTTGTCTCAATGAATAAAAACAACATTAATAATGAACATCTTATGTTTGATGAAATTTTTTAATTTAAAAATGTAAATTACAATAATATTCAAGTAAAATAATTGGTAATAAGATATCACATGAGGAAACATGGAGAACCACAAAATGAAGTATATAAGGCCATCGATCACATCAAAACATCAATTTTTCTTCTAAAATATCAAAATGTGTCCCAAGACTCTTTGTAACAAGTTCCAATGGATGAGTGAAATAACAATAGTAAAATTTAAACACTACAATTATAGAAATAACTATGGGAAATGTATAATTACTTACCATTAATTGAGCTCCTCTTTGTTTCGAGACTAATTTAATATCCTCTACCAAACAGGGCCAACCACATGAAGGTGGAAGCTCTTATGGCCCCTCCCCCTCCCCTCACATCACTCTCAATTCCCCAAACCCAATGCATCTACTTGCAAATTTCGTTTAGTGAAAATTCATTAATTCAATAGTCGAAAAAATAATTCATTAAATCATTCATTCATTCAATCCCTAAATAAACCATTCATTCATTATATAGTGGAAAAAAAATAAATTAATTACTCAAAATTTATTCAGTCAGTTCTTTTTTAGTTTTCTTCTCTTTACAAAATGAACAAGAAGAACATCTTTTGGAATTTTTTGTTCATTTCCTCGTGCTTCATTAACTTGTCCCGATGTCTCCCTAGTATAATTCTCGCCACGTGGATCTTGCGACAAGGGGCTCCAAATTGCTGCAATAATGCGAGAATGTTACATTAATTTTTTTAATTTTTATAATTACAAGTATTTCATTTAAAAAAACATTACAAAGGTGTTTTTTTACCTTGTGTGGCCAAATCATGTTCTTCATTTTCATGTCCAGGATCAACCTACATAGTGTGACCATCTGCATGCTCTATAGTTGAAATATGGAGAAGTACAATTAATGTTCACCATCTGCAATCAACTATACAAAACTGTAGCATATGAATAAATTCATTACCAGAAATCGAAGCATGATTTTCGACAAGTTTTTTTCCATCATCGACATTAAGGGGATCATTTCTTTCCTACTCAAAACAGAATAACTATTTTATGTTAATTGTTTATAACGAATAGATTTCATGACAATTATTAAATTTTCATTAAACTATATATATTTTATATATCTGTTCACCAGACGGATCACCAGAATACTGTGTATGCACAGACAATCTTTTTCGGTGTTCAACAAAAGCTTCAAAGCCATGTTGGAAGCCAAGCTTCAAGTCTTCCTAAGTGGGAACTTTTTTGAGTCGGTTAGCCTACATATTTGCATAATGTCATTAATTTTACATTTTGTGCTGCATTAAAATGAAAATAATTTTCAATTTATTATTTGGTTGCATATCGGGTTTTCTGTACTTACAATTCATGCCGCCAAATTCGAATAACCACTAGGCCCTAAGCAAGTGTTGAATTACATTATATATTCCAAATTTGATATAAAAATTAATAATAATAAGGGTTAGCATTACATTGTGGAAAGTATTGCACACATCCATGTTCCTAATGGTATCTTTCCTTCTTTTCTCATAGCCCTCTCTTTTCCATATTCCACTAGGGATTTTCAATCCCTTGATGGAATCATCAGAGTTCTCTCATACCTAGGGTTCCTTTCTAGGTGAACCCTATATTGGTCCCGAAAAATATTCATATGTTTTCCAACCTTCTTTAGGACCTTTGTTGTATCGAAGGTATCATTGTTGAACATGCCAATCAACCGATTAGACCACTCATCCTTTAAATTTTTTTTCTATACATCCCACCTTGTGCAGATGGTTGCCCTGAATATCTCTAAAGTCAAATCATTTATATTTTTATAAAAAACATAATTTCCTGCAAAACAATCATGTCGTCATTAGTTTAAAAAAATATTTTAATGGTATATTACAATCAAATTATAAAAACTAAATTGAACAATGTATAATTACTTGGAATATTTACTATCTTTATTGGAACGAGTTCCTCATTCACCAAAAATGTTGTCTCTATTGAAACCATGCTAGTTTCACGGGAAGATATAGGAAATGTTGCTTTAGCGTCGGCATTACTATCAGGCTATGCATCCACCCCTTCTTTTGCACGATCTAGTGTGTGTTGGTCAGCAGTGGCTGTACTCTCTGTTGTCCTCAAGGGTGTCATGAAATGTGTTACTGACTGTTCAGTCGACAACATTGGTGTAGTATGTGGTGTACATGAAGTCATTTTCTCACTAGGCCCAACACCTCCTTCACCACTAGTGTGTGGTCGCATAAAATCCTGTAAATACAAACCATTCAATTATAAGTTCACTATCATATAAAAGTAAAAATTATAGAGTTCTAAATGAATTGATATTATGATTGAATATTCTGCAACTTACTTTCAAGTCCTAAGATCTCTTTACTACACTTCAACATTGACTTTAATCTCATATATCTATGGAATAATGAATAGAAGACGAATGATATCCACATTAATTTTTTTCAAGGTCTTCTCTATCACCTTAATCAGATGTAGAGAAGAACCAATGTCAACATAATTCAATAACTCATTCACATCAAAATATATGGATTGTTGTGATGCTATTTCATAAACTGAATCATTGGTATACAACAAAAATATATAAAACATTACTTACATGTTAAATCAATAGTTTGGGGAAAACATATATTAACAAAACATATCTATCATGATAGACTCTTAGAATTACGTCTAATTTTACCTCATTCCTAGATGATGGTGTGGTTTGATCAACAATTGGGGACTTTCCCTGATCATCCACCTACAAAAAAAGAAGTAGACAACATTATCATAATGAAAGAAATTATACAAACTAAAAAATACATAACAAAATAAACATTATCCTACATTTTATATATGTTTGCAATTTTGAAGTATTTAAATTGTAGAATTACATTCAGGTTTATGTGTTTCCTCGAGGCTGTTGTTGTCTGATCAACAATTGGGTGGCTTCCAAGATCAACACTCTGCATCAAATATAGATAAGATTATATAAACCAAATGAATATACTCTTGAAATAACATAACAACGTAACTATTTGTACATATTAAATTTGTACAATGACATCGATGTATCCCTGCCACCTCAAGGTAGGTCTAGTAACATATATAGTGAGGGAGGTGCCCCTCAAAGAATCCTGCATCAAAAACATGGAAAAAATTATCTAATGAAACCAAAATACTCACTAAAAAAATATAATAACATAACATTTTGACGTACTTAAATTGTACGGTTACAATCATGTTTACCTCTTTCGCCGAGGCTAATGTCATCTGACCATCTATTGGGGGTGTTATCCACCTGAATGGCACTTCTCCATCTGGGTGTCGACATCCCTCATATTGGCACACAAAGGGACATTTATGGATTGAAGGTTGCCTAAAACATTATAGATGGGATTATTATGAACTACATTTATCATCCATCCAGTTGGTTATTTTTACCTTTAGATATGTCAAGTCATGTATGCGACTCTCTATATATGCAACTCGCGTGTTGTACGCAAGTATCGGTTGTTGCATCTCGCGTACAGATTTGTACATGGGTTACCCTTAGAGTAACTCACATGTCATACGCGAGTTGCCAGTATTGATACCCGTGTACATATTCCTTTGACATTAAAAATAAAAACTCGTGATTACTTGAGATTTGTTAAGCCTTTAACTTTAATCACCTTAACTGTCTCAACCTCCTCAACCTTCGAAATTGCCTTATTTCACCAAGTATAAATACAAGCCTTGGGGAGGGTGTTAATCACATACACTTGGAGAGCAAAGTTATGCTGGTGGAGTCTATACAGAAGTCTTTGGAGCAGTGGAACTCAGAATCCTTTGGTTGCAGAGGAGTCCTTGTCTCAGGCGTTGGGTTGTAAACTGAACTCTTTCATTGTTGTTAATAAAGATAATCCTTCTTCCATATGTGTCTTGAATGTCTCTCATATATTGTGGTTTGATAAATGCTTATGATTCAGCACTTTGTATATGATTTATCTAACCTGTTTATATATATGTAACATCTTGTATTTGGAGGATTGACTCTTGACAGGTGAAGGAGAAGAATCCTTGAAGACTTTGGAGGAGAAGCAGAGCGGAAGAGGACAATCTAGGATCAACCATCGTGTATCGGGTGAGTCTTTCCTATCCTCCTATTTCCTTTACTACACTCTAGAGTCGATTGCCTGCAAGTTTCATGAGTATGTTGGTAACCCTAAACCTTCGGTTATAAGGTGTTTATTCCTGTACAAAAGAACTGGTGACTCCACTGGGGAGCCCAGAATCTGCTGTAGGTTGTTTCTGTCACCCCAGACCAGTCTTTGCTTTGAATTTGGTGTGTGGTATTTTATCCTAGTTCATACTTATCACAATGTTTGAAAGTCTTGTGGATTTTTCTTATTGTTTGAGAAAAATTTTGTACCTGTATGTGGGTTTATCTTTTGCACAGTTGCGTACAAAGTCCTACACATGCGGGTTTCTCTCTTGGACAGTCGCATATAATACACGAGTTTCCCTTTGATACAGTTGCGTACAAGCCTGGAAATAGGGATTTTTTTAGGATTGGGTTTGCTTGTCCCTCTCTTTGTGTAATTCCTATTTGTTAGTTGGATTTCTTTATGAATACTGTGTTGTTTGTCTGAATACCTTTGGTGACCACACATAGTTCTTTTTCGTAAATCCCCTTGGGTTTCTTTTGCTTGGATTGTCTTTTGTTTGCATGCTGAAGTAGCTTGTCCTATTGGGTTATAGGTTGAAGTGTCTCTGTCTGGATCAGTGATCAGGGTCTTGGGCATTGTTTTTCCA